>JADLZN010002373.1:32726-65186 GCA_018155175.1 Sinocyclocheilus anophthalmus | reverse complement strand
TTTTATGACTAACTGAAAAGAAACCATTTTTACTTTTATTTCAGAGTTAAATTAAGAAAATGAGGAGAATGAAGAATTGAGTGAAGTTGAGAAAAATCATGCCAAAACTGGAGAAAAAACTTTGAGTTGCTCTCAAACCAAACAGAAAGATTTAAAGAAAAGAAGAGCCAAGAAATCTTTCACCTGCACTCAGTGTGGAAAGAGTTTCACACGCAAAACAAGTCTTGATGCTCACATGAAGATCCACACTGGAGAGAGGAGAAAACCGTTTCACCGGCACCTCAGTGGGAAAACAGTTTCTCATTCATAACATCCATCTTAGGTTCACATGAGAGTTCATACTGGAGAGAAACCATTCACTTGTGATCAGTGCGGGAAGAGTTTCACCAACATCAACTTTAAGAAACACCATGGAAACATCCACCTGGAAGGAGAAACGACACATGTGATCAATGCAGCAAAACAATTTTTGAGGGCTTCAGAACTGAAGAGTACCTGAGAGTTCATACAAAGGAGAAGCCACATTCATGTTATTTGTGTGGAAAGAGTTTTCATGTTTACAATATTTGAAACTACATCAGAAAATACATGCTGGTGTGAGAGAGTACATGTGCTTTGAGTGTGAGAAAGACTTTTACTACAGCAAAGTGTTTAAAACTGCATGAGAGGATTCACACTGGAGAGAAACCTTATAAGTGTTCACACTGTGACAAGAGTTAATTAATTCATCACATCTGAAAACACATGAGAGGATCCACACTGGAGAGAAACCGTACAAGGGTTCACACTGTGACAAGAGATTCAGTGATTCATCATATCTGAAAAGACGAGAGGATCCACACTGGAGAGAAACCGTATCACTGCACTGCATGTGGGAAGTGTTTCAGTCATTCATCTTCTCTACACAGTCATACAAAAAACAATCACAGAAAGTAGATCATCTTCAGATCCAGCACTTTCAGATCTGATGCTGTGTCCTCAACAAATCCTCATCAAACGTAATTTATTCCAAGTGCGCTCTTTTATCTGGGTCATGAACGATGCCCCATTCACGAATGAATCTCTCTTTTGAGTCGATTCTGTTCAAGGTCTTGAACAAAGAAGCCTGCAAAACGGTGTGCATTTGTTCACGAATCACTTTGAATGATTTGTTCAGTTCTCTGCACGCACTGAATCGTCTGAAGGGGTTTCTCATTAGTACCTGGAAATTTAAGAACAGGGAGAACATAAAGACCTTCAGACAATTGAAACTAAATCTGCAAATTCTGCTGTTGGCCTGCGCTGAGGATCTTTATTAGCTGGACACAGTGTGTGCCGTCTGTGAACGACTCCACAGGAATACATTTGATTTCATTTAGGTGATATTTTGTAGTAGTGCTATAAGAAGCTGTCATGTGAAATGTGTAAAGTGAAATGAATGAAAGGTGTCGATTGCGGCATTTAATTTATAGTACAGTGGGTACGGAAAGTATTCAGACCCCCTTCAATTTTTCACTCTTTGTTATATTGCAGCCATTTGCTAAAATCATTTAAGTTAATTTTTTTTCCTCATTATTTTACACACAGCACCCCATATTGACAGAAAAACACAGAATTGTTGACATTTTTGCAGATTTATTAAAAAAGAAAAACTGAAATATCACATGGTCCTAAGTATTCAGACCCTCCTTTGCTGTGACACTCATATATTTAACTCAGGTGCTGTCCATTTCTTCTGATCATCCTTGAGATGGTTCTACACCGTAATTTGAGTCCAGCTGTGTTTGATTATACTGCTTGGACTTGATTAGGAAAGCCACACAACTGTCTATATAAGACCTTACAGCTCAAAGAGCATGTCAGAGCAAATGAGAATCATGAAGACAAAGGAACTGCCTGAAGAGCTCAGAGAAAGAATTGTGGCAAGGCACAGATCTGGCCAAGGTTACAAAAGAAATTTCTGCTGCACTTAAGGTTCCCAAGAGCACAATGGCCTCCATAATGCTTAAATGGAAGACGTTTGGGACGACCAGAACCCTTCCTAGAGCTGGCTATCCAGCCAAACTGAGCTATCGGGGGAAAAGAGCATTGGTGAGAGAGGTAAAGAAGAACCCAAAAAAATCACTGTGGCTGAGCTCCAGAGATGCAGTCGGGAGATGGGAGAAAGTTGTAGAAAGTCAACCATCACTGCAGCCCTCCACCAGTCGGGGCTTTATGGCAGAGTGGCCCAACGGAAGCCTCTCCTCAGTGCAAAACACACGAAAGCCCGCATGGAGTTTGCTAAAAAAAAAAACACCTGAAGGACTCCAAGAATGGTGAGAAATAAGATTCTCTGGTCTGATGAGAAAAAGAGAGAACTTTTTGGCCTTAATTCTAAGCGGGATGTGTGGAGAAAACCAGGCACTGCTATCACCTGTCCAAACAGTCCCACAGTGAAGAATGGTGGTGGACAGCATAAGCGTGGGGGTGTTTTTCAGCTGCAGGGCAAGGACAGCCTGGTTGCAGAATCGAGGGAAAGATGAATGCGGCCAAAGTACAGGGATATCCTGGACGAAAAACCTTCTCCAGAGTGCTCAGGGACCTCAGATGGGCCGAAAGGTTACCTTCCAACAAGACAATGACCCTAAGCACACCGCTAAAATAACAAAGGAGTGGCTTCACAACAACACTGTGACTGTTCTTGAATGACCCAGCCAGAGCCCTGACTTAAACCCAATTGAGCATCTCGGGAGAGACCTAAAAATGGCTGTCCACAACGTTTACCATCCAACCTGACAGATCTGGAGAGGATCTGCAAGGAGGAATGGCAGAGGATCCCCAAATCCAGGTGTGAAAAACTTGTTGCATCTTTCCCAAAAAGACTCATGGCTGTATTAGATCAAAAGGGTGCTTCTACTAAATACTCTGTAAGGGTCTGTATACTTAGGACCATGTGATATTTAAGTTTTTCGTTTTTAATAAATCTGCAAAAATGTAACAATTCTGTGTTTTTTTCTGTCAATATGGGGTGCTGTGTGACATTAATGAGGAAAAAAAAATAACTGAAATGATTTTAGCAAATGGCTGCAATATATAACAAAGAGTGAAAAATGTCAGGGGGTCTGAATTACTTCCGTACCCACTGTATATATAATTTAATTTATGCATTTAGCAGACGCTTTTATCCAAAGGGACTTACAGTGCATTAAGGTTATAAATTTTTTACCAGTATGTGTGTTCCCTGGGAATCAAACCCATGACCTTTTGTGCTGTTAACGCAATGCTCTACCACCCACTCACTCACTCACTCTCTCACACACACACACGCATACACTTTCTCCAGTAAATATATAGTAATACGTTCAGAAATTGTTATGTGTAATAAAATGGAATGACCTTTGTTGGTAAAGACAGCTTCAAGACTCCTCCTGTATGGAGAAACTAGTGGCATGCATTGCTCAGGTGTGATTTTGGCCCATTCTTCCAGACAAACAGTCTTCAAATCTCGAAGGTTCTGTGGGCCTCTTCTATGAATTCTGATCTTTAGTTCTTATTTTCTATTGGATTCAAGTCAGGTGAATGGCTGGGTGAATCAGGTGAATCTTTCCCAAAAAGACTCCTGGCTGTATTAGATCAAAAGGGTGCTTCTACTAAATACTGAGCAAAGGGTCTGAATACTTAGGACCATGTGATATTTCAGTTTTTCTTTTTTAATAAATCTGCAAAAATGTCAACAATTCTCTGTTTTTCTGTCAATATGGGGTGCTGTGTGTACATTAATGAGGAAAAAAAATTAACTTAAATGATTTTAGCAAATGGCTGCAATATAACAAAGAGTGTAAAATTTAAGGGGGTCTGAATACTTTCCGTACCCACTGTATATATATATTAAGCATGTTAAATGCCGTTAATGTTTTAAAATGTAAGTAATGCATCTATTCCACAATAATAACGTGATAATTTCTCATAATTTGTTCAATTTTGATTCAGTTACGTTTCTGTTGGCATTTAAGTTGTCATGGCATGCTTAAGCCATTATGTCATTATGATTTGTGGGATAAAAAGCCCTTGTGTGTGTGGTCTAAATGTAGTTTCTCGTTGATTGAAAATCTCATAACATTGTAATTTATCATCATAAAATACTTTTTATCATCACAAACAAGTAATTTTTATAATCATCTTTGCCTTTTAAAGATTCTAAACATGTGCCTATATTGTTTTCTTCATCATCAGGGGGGAGCATGAGAGACCAGAGAATCCAAAGAGCCATGGGTGTGTGCTTTTTCTTTCTCATGGAAAAAGAAACGAGAACTAGCGGTCACTCAAGAGGAGCTCAAGCTGCCAAAGCACAAGTTGATCACAGAATCACCCACCAGGTGGGGGTCACGCCATGCCATGATAGCACGTGTGCTAGAGCAGGAGAGGGCCATTGCAAAAGTTTTATCAGCTGATAAAAAAACAAGGCACTTAGCTCCCTCATGGCAGGACATTGACGTTCTGGAATCTGTGTGCAAGGCTCTAAACCCACTTGCTGATTTCACTGATGCCCTTTCTGGTGAAGAATATGTGAGTGTGTCGTACCTGAAACCTGTACTGCATCTTTTCAGTGAGGAGGTCTTTAAACCTGTAGCTGATGACTCAGAGCTCACCAAGATCATCAAGGCTTCTGTCATCAGCTATCTGAATGAGAAATATGACAACGCTGCCACTGATGATCTTCTGAGCATAGCATCTCTTGTTGATCCTCGTTTTAAGACACGCTACATCAAAGATGACAAGGTCTGAGGCTGTGAAATCCAGAGCCGTGGCTCAGATGCTGGATGAATGTCAGAGCACATCGCAAGCTACTCCTGCATTTAAAAAATAAACTATACTTTTAAAGTGTAATTTAATGAACCCTCAAATTTTTGGGGCTTCAGTCATTGTTGGGATACTCTTTTAAAGCCGGAAGCATTAACAACTTATATCGAAATATATATCGTTATCGTTCAATATGGAAAAAATTTATTGAGATTACATTTTTGCCATATCGCCCAGCCCTAGTTGTTGGTATTGTTTTGTTAGTTTGTATGGTTTGTAATTATGTTTGGATCAATCTCTGTACACTTCAGCAAGCCAGCAGATCCTCAGACTTACTGTTTCTAGACTAAATGGGAAAAAAGAGTTGCCTGTGTTAGGATGCACACTGTAAATAGTTTGGTAAAAAGCAATACTAGATTAGTGCAAATATAAGGAGCATTGTCGATTGTCCATGAATCGCATTGCAAACAGGTATTTAAAACATTTGAGCATTTAACTGTGAAGATCAAGTCATTCCTCCTAAATGTAAACATTAGACATACATAGAATTACACTGTAGAGATTGAATATAACACTAATTTAAAAATGCACTTTATACAGAAGTAGAAAAAAAAGGAGGAAAACATAATTGTTTAGATTACTGTGCAGATGTTATTTACAAGTGTGACGTTTACAAAGGTACAATTTTTGGATGAAAGATCAAAAAGATAAACAATTCAGATTTATTTTCGCAGCCGCCTTTGCCCTCCACTAATGTTGGCACCATAGGAGCACTGTAAATAAATGAATAAATTATATAGATATAAAAAAAATAAATGAGAGAATAAGTAAATAAAAGTTAAAAAAAGAATAACAATACATGTAAAACTAAGTACAGAAAATAATGCATAAAGGAAAAAAGTAATACAATATAAATGTATGATAAAATGTAATAACTGTTGTATCCAATGCAATAGATCCAATAAATGAGGTGCACTCGCCTAATCAATCACAAGAAATTGTCTTGTGTCCTTTGCAGACCAATTAAAAGCACTCGTGTCAAAGACATTAAGAAACATAAGAAGAAGAAGGAAAAACGCAGAAGAATGGAGACAATCTCTTTTTGGTTCTGTCCTGTTCTTCGAAGCAAAAGAGATGATAAGATTAATTATATAAAGTAGAGATTAATGAGATTGGTAAAATAAATGATTGTATTCAGTGACTTTTTGTGACCAGCACAAATCCAACAAGTAGTGTTTTACCAAACTGATTCACACCATCCTATAAACCTTGCATTTCCATAAACATTCCCTCTTATCACTTATTCATATTGACTAAACAGTTAATGGAACCTCACAATTGTTTAAATAATAACTTATGAAATTGCATCAAAATTATCAAGATTTTGTAATTCAGTTGTCTACTTTCTGCTGTTCATTTTTGTATCCTTTCAATTTATTATGTCCTTTCACTTTTCTGTTTTTTTAAACAAGTTTAACAAAGAAAATGTACTGTTTTTACTTTTGTTTCAGAGTTGATTGAAGATAATGAGGAGAAAGAGGAATTGAGTGAAGTTGAGGAGAAAAATCATGTCAGAAGTGCAGAAAACCCCAAATAGAAAGATTTAAAGAAAAGAAGAGCCAAGAAATATTTCACCTGCACTCAGTGTGGAAAGAGTTTCACACGCAAACAAAATCTTGATGTTCACATGACAGTTCATACTGGAGAGAAGCCATTCACTTGTGATCAGTGCAGGAAGAGTTTTACACAATCATCAACCCTTAAGTTACACATGAACATCCACACTGAAGAGAAACTACACGTGTGATCAGTGTGGCAAAAAATTTTTTTGGTCTTCAAACTTGACAACACACCTGAAACATCATGCAAAGGAGAGGCCACATTCATGTCATTTGTGTGGAAAGAGTTTTTCATGTTTACAATATTTGGAAATACATCAGAAAATACATACTGGTGTGAGAGAGTACATGGCTTTGAGTGTGAAAACACTTTTACTTCAGCAAACTGTTTAAAACTGCATGAGATGATCCACACTGGAGAGAAACCTTACAAATGTTCAATCTGCGACAAAAGATTCAGTCGGTCAGCACATCTGAAAACACATGAGAGGATCCACACTGGAGAGAAAACGTATCACTGCACTGCATGTGGGAAGTGTTTCAGTCATTCATCTGCTCTACACAGTCATACAAAAAACATTCACAGTAAGTAGATCATCTTCAGATCCAGCACTTTCAGATCTAATGTCGCGTCCTCGTAATACGCCCCCAGGCCCCTGGTTACCATGGCAACCAGGACACCTTTGCCAGACCAGATCAACTTTATGACCTAATGACATGTTGAGAGTTCTCCCTCTCACTACATCTTCCATAGGAAAGACACATGATGCACAGTAAAAATGGACTCTTCTCTAATTAATTAATAGGAAAGAAACTTTATTTGAATGAACAAACATATCCTCAGATAATTGTGTATATTATTACTGTTCTTGTATATTGTCTTTTGCATTGTACTATTTTATGCATTTGTTATGATAGATCACTACTTAAAATAACTTCACCTATACCATGTTTGGTCTCTTTGAATTCGTGTTTTGATGATCTAAATGAGAATGTACATTATATGTTGATACCTACGCAACATGTTAATGTTCTAAGAACCTTTAGTAGTTTTGCATCAACACCCAATTAAATTACATATGCAAAATACCATGCTGCGAAGACAAAGAGTCCTAAACTTTCCCTCCGAAAGTGTAGATCTCCGTTGGTTCTTCAACCCCCCTCCCCAGAGGTGTGACCTCCACAGGACTTAAAAGACCTCACGTCAGTGACCCGCCTTTAGTCTAGCTTCTTTTAAATCTTAAAAGGATGAGGATGATGAGCCAGAACTCTTCTGGACCCCTAAGTTTGTGCCAGGCCTTGCAGCCTTGACTTTCCATTCACTGAAAATCCCAGATTTCAGCTGGGTCTCTTTCTCTCAGCTCTTTGCTTTTCTTAACTTTCCAGCTGGGAAGAAACTCCCAATCACCACGGAGTCAGAATAATATCTTTGGAGTCCATCACCCTTCAAACCTGGAAGAACGTGATTGCAATTCCAACACCACCAAACCTTCCAACCATCAAGACTTTCATCCAAGACTGCATCCAGACTAGGGTTGGGAATCGAAAATCGATTCCGATTCCAGAATCGGATACTTAAGGTCAGGAATCGGATACTTGTTGTCAAATAAAAATTTCGATTCCACCTATTGATTCCTATGCGCTTTTTTCCTTCATCTGTGAGGACCGGACCTAGCGATCTGCCAGGACCTTGCTCGCTAATCTAAGTGCTCCAAAGTTTGGCTACATTTGCGATCAGAAGCCAAAAAAGCTAAGTATAATATCTGTGATAAGCTAAACATGTTGCAAGAGAGGTGTCACCACCAACATGACAAAGCACTTTAATTTAATAGATCGTTAAAGATTGTGAACACGATTCAAACATCGACATGATTCTATTCCTAAATTACAATGATTCGTCTGTTTCATTCCTCAACCTCTGATGTGTGCGATCACAATGTTGCGGTCACTTGGTTCGTCCGTGCAGCGTATGATCACATCAGTGTGATTTGAACATTTAAATCTGCGTTCCCACTGCCGTTGACCTAAAGAGAGCATCTGTCATGAACGAAACAGCTTCACAGTCTGTTCAACCACACAGTATCATTATTTCTGTGTTACAAACATTCAAATCACAGAAGTACTGGGATAGAAGTTTATAGAGTAAACTCTGATGTGTACGGTAGCGATTAAAATAGAGTAAATCACACTTTTAAAGTAATTTGACACTTCAAATGAAGATTCATCGATTACATTGTAACGCCAGTAGGTGGCAAAAAGGGGCTGTTAAAATGTATTTGTCTTTGAATCATACAGGCCCGGTGTCAAGAGGGGGCTCCTCCCAAACCTGGCAAAAGCGAATGTAAAAACGTAATTAAATACGTACAATGTGACATAAAATGTGGTGTAATTTCAATAAAAAATTAAAAAACAAAACATTACCAATTTTAAATTGAATCGAGTTTTAATCATACCATAACCACTAAAAAAATATCAGGCAAAAATCTGACATGACCGTCAGACTGGTGGTAGGTGGAGATTTGTCTCCTAGTAATGCTAGCCTATCAGGGAGCTTCTTACAATTACGTGTCAAGATCCAAGCTCCAGCTCATGCCCGCCTGGACCGCCAAGAGTGCCTTTCGACCTTGGTGAGGATAAACCGAATCAGGTTAAGTTAAGACGTTTTCCTCTTCGCCTTTGCTACAACCAGCATTGATAATTTTTTTGCGTCATGGTATACGTCCCGGGAGTGGTTGGAATACTCAGTGGAAGCAGATGCTGCATTTTGTTTTCCATGCAGGAAATACTTAATTTCTCCATCAGACTCAGCTTTCACTGTAAGGGGCTTCAGTGATTGGAAACATGCTGTAGAAGCGGGAAAAGGCCTTAACAAACATGCAGTGTCAAAAAAAAAAAACACATTACAAGCATGGCACTCTATAGAAAGACAGAAAAAAATGGGCTGAAAGTGGACTTGAAATTTCCACTATGGTTAACAGTAACCAATTAGCTAGGAATCGCTACTACCTCTCCTCTGTAGTGGACATGATTTAATTTCTTGTTGTGAATCATTTGCCGCTAAGGGGAAGCACAGATGCTGTTGATAGTCTAACAGAGGGTGGAAGTGGGCTTTTCCTTTCATTATTCAAATACCCATTAAAATGTCTTTATNGCCAGGCTGTATGCGTTTCCTTCAATCAAGATATTGCCACTGGTGTTATGCAAGATCAGGGAGGAGGGGGCTTCGGTGATACTCATCGCCCCGAACTGGCCGAACCAGCCTTGGTTCCCGGACCTGACAGAGCTGCTGGTGGCGCCGCCCTGGCCGATCCCCATCAGGAAACATCTGCTGTCTCAAACGAGCGGCTCGGTGTGGCAACCCAACCCGGAGTTATGGAACCTTCATGTGTAGCTGCTTCGGTGATATCAGAGGAGCTGAGCGCCCTGCATTCCCGTGTTCTCGACACGCTCTCGGAGGCACGGGCGCCCTCCACGAGGCGTTTGTATGCTCTGAAATGAGGAGTGTTTGTGAAATGGTGCCATGATGTTCATATCGACCCGGCTGCTTGCTCCGTGTCGGATGTGCTGTGTTTTCTACAGTACAGACTGGATAGTGGATCTCTGCCATCAACACTGAAAGTCTATGTGGCCACTATTGCCTCATTTCGTTCCCCGCTGGCCGGGCAATCGATCGGTAGGCACGCGCTGGAGGTGAGTGTTCTTAAGGGGGCGAGGAGATTGCATCCCCCACGTCCGCCTTCAGTCCCGCCCTGGGACCTAGAGGTGGTGTTAAGAGCTCTTTCACAGCCACCATTCGAGCCTTTAGCATCCATTGATATGAAGGAGCTATCGCTCAAAACTGCACTACTTCTTGCCCTCGCTTCGGCTAAGCGCATAAGGGATTTACATGCGTTTTCTGTGGACAGCGACTGTATTCACTTCGGACCCGGTGACTGCAGCATCACTCTCCAGCCGAGACCGAGCTACGTGCCTAAATCACTATCAACCCCCTTCAGATCCCAGACTGTTTTGCTGTCTGCCCTGTTTTCTGAGTCACCGACCTTGCCTGATGCTGACGCTCAGATTTCGGTGTGCCCCATCAGGGCTTTGAGGATTTTCACTGACCGTTCAGCCAGCTTTCGGCAATCTGACCAGCTTTTCGTGTGCTACGGTGGTTGTGCGAAGGGCCTGGCCGTGTCAAAACAGAGACTTTCCCACTGGACTGTGGACGCTATCATGGCTGCTTATACAAGCCAAAGTTTGGAATGCCCTTTTCACATTAGGGCCCACTCAACAAGAGCTATCGCCTCCTCCTGGGCGTGGTCGAGAGGTATGTCTATTCAAGATATATGCTTTGCAGCCGGCTGGTCTTCTCAGAATACCTTCGCCAGGTTTTACAAGCTGGACGTTCAGTCCTTAGCCTCCCGAGTGCTGTCGGTGAGTGACTGATTCACGTTTATGCTACCTCTATTCGTGTGTTGCTGCCTCGATTATCATGTTATGTGTTATGCTGTTAACACCGCTATCTCTGTGCAGCCCCTGACAGTAATGTTGTTGCTTCTGCCCTGTTCTCAGCGCAGCCGACGTTATTAATGACCAGATATGCAAATTTCATATGCCTGGGCATGAGACGCTCATTGGCTTATCTCCACCTATCAGCTGCGAGCCCGCCTAACAAGTGTCGCTATTGGTTGGGAATTGTGTGTGGAGTCGTGTTCCTGTGACCTCACTCGATGGCACTTGGTCACGCTTGATTCTCGCTGAGCGGGCCTGAAGGTTTCTTTCAAACCGCGGAGGTGCATAAACTGATCTGTGACTGGACTAAGGATGGAAGGGAGTAGTGACGGTGAGGGTGGATATGAAGATATGGACTTAAATAATTGGACGGAAGTACGGAGAAACAAACGAGTTAGGAGTAATAGTAGTAAAGAAAGCAGTAGTTCAGATGGGAGTAAGGAAGGTAGGTTAGTGCGTAGGAGGGAGGTTGAAGATGAGGGGTTTAAAGTAATTATGAGTTTCAAGGAAGGACATGATATAAGAAAAGTGAGTCCGGTGGCATTGACTCGCAATTTGAAGGAGGAAATTGGTGAAATTGTGATGGCGAAAGTGTTGGGAGATGGTAGGTTGTTAATTAAATGTAAAGATGAGAAGCAAAGGGAAAAGGCGAGGAAGATGACTAAAGTATGTGGCAAAGAGGTGGAGAAAGCCAAGAAGACAGGTGATGGACCCTTTATGAAAGGCGTTATATATGGAATCCCAGTTGAGGAAAAATTGGAGGATTTGAAGTCAAACATAAGAGGTGGGAAAGTTATTGAAATTAAGCGTCTGCAAACAAGAAAAGGAGGAGAAAGGGTTGATAGTTTGTCAATATTGTTGGTATTTCAAGAGAGGGTGTTGCCGGATAAAGTGAGAGTGGGTTACATGAGTTATAATGTAAGAGCATATGTGCCTCCTCCTTTGAGATGTTACAAATGTCAAAAATATGGACATATTGCAGCTGGATGTAAAGGAAAACAAAAGTGTGGAAAGTGTGGAGGGGAGCATGAGTATGGGAAATGTGAGGATGGGACAGAGATTAAATGTGCTAATTGTGGAGGTGCACATATGGTGACATATGGGGGGTGTGAAGTGAGGAAAAGGGCAGTAGAAATACAGCAAATAAGAGTTTACAAGGACATATCCTATGCAGACGCAGTAAAAGTGGTTCAGAAGGAGAAAAGAGTGGAGAAGAAAGGGAAAGAAATGGAAAAGGAACATTCAAATGAACAGGGTATGACAAAAAGTCAGATAGAAGATGGGGATATGTTACTTGTAAAAAAGAAGGATTTTGTGTATTTCATGGCTGAAGTGATTAATTGCACGTTCCAAGCAAAGGGGAGGTCTGAGAAAATTGAAATAATTGTAAAAAGTGCAGCAAGATATTTAAATATTCAAGGAATATCTGGGAGGGGGGTACAAGAAGAGCTTAAAAAACAGGAACACATAAGCAAAGAATCATGGTCACAAGATTAATTCTAATCATGTTAGTTCTCCAGTGGAATGCAAGGAGTTTATTGTCGAATGGCCAAGAGTTTAAAGGATTTATTGAGGGGTTAGAAAATAAACCTGATATAATATGTGTTGAAGAGACATGGCTTAAACCTAATTTAGATTTTGTGATTCAAGGATATGTATGTATAAGAAGGGATAGAGAAAGGGGTAATGGGGGAGGATGTGCTACTTTTGTTAGGCAAGGTATTTCATATAGAGAAATAGAAAAAGGGAAAGAGCTGGAGTATGTAGTTGTGGAAGTTTGGTTAGGGGATGGTAGGATGGTCATTGTGAATTTTTATAATCCATGTCAGAGGTTGGAATTGGAAAAATTGGAGGCAATAAAGGGATTAGATAGTAGAAGGATTATTTGGTGTGGTGACTTTAATGCTCATAGTACTCTTTGGGGAGGGGAAAGGACTGATAGGAATGGTTTGATAGTGGAAGATTTGATGGATGCTGTGGGACTTGTGTGTTTAAATGATGGGAGTTTTACGAGGATAAATCATTATACAGGTAGTGAGTCAAGTTTAGACTTGACATTAGTGTCACAGTCATTGGCAGGTATTTGTTTGTGGGAAGTCATGAATCAAACAACTGTTGGAAGTGATCATTACCCTATTGTTTGTAAAGTAGGTAGTGGAAGCAGGGTGGAATTGGAAGATATATCAGAAAGGTGGGTATTTGGAAAGGCGCAGTGGGATAAATTCGCAGAGGTAAGTGAAACAATTTTAAAAAATATAAAAAGAGAGCAGGATATAGAAATTTTTAATGAAAATGTGAGAGAGGCAATAATTGGGGCTGCCAATCAGACAATTATAAGAAAAGGTGGTAAGAAAAGACGGAAGTTAGTTCCGTGGTGAAATGATGAGTGTAGTGACGTAATAAGAAAACGCAATAAGGCTTTTAAGGTATTAAAAAACACTCACAATTTCCAGCATTTCATAGAATATAAAAGAATGCAAGCAGTGGTTCGAAAGACTATTAAAGAGACTAAAAGAAAATATTGGAAAACATTTTGTGATTCAATAGGAAGAAGCACAACAATTAATCAAGTTTGGGGAATGATAAAGAAAATGAGTGGAATAAGACGAGAGGGGGGATACCCAGTATTGGAAAATGGTGGGGTGGTGGCTAGCAATGATATAGAGAAAGCAGACATGTTAGCTAAAGCATTGGTTGAGGTTCACAGTTCTGGAAATATATTAGAAGAGGGGAAAGGGGAAGATAAAAAACAAGTGACGCAAATAAAGAATTGTTGGAAAGAGAAGAAGAGAGGGATGATGTTATTAACTCTCCCTTCATGTTAGGGGAGCTGAAAAGGGCCATTAGTAAATCAGGACTTACTGCACCAGGAAAAGATCAAATCTGCTATACCATGTTGGACCATATGTCAGATATAGCGTTTAGAGGTTATTTTTTTTTTTTTTTTTTTTTGTTTTTTTTTTTTTTTTTTTTTTTTTTTTTTTTTTTTTTTTTTTTTTTTTTTTTTTTTTTTTTTTTTTTTTTTTTTTTTTTTTTTTTTTTTTTTTTTTGTTTTTTTTTTTTTTTTTTTTTTTTTTTTTTTTATTGATATAACAAGATTTGGCAGGAAGGGAAATTACCAGGAAATTGGAAAAAAGCCGTTATAGTACCCATTAGGAAAACAGGAAAAGATCCCACCAATCCATATAACTATAGACCAATAGCATTGACATCTCACATGTGTAAAATAATGGAACGTATGATCACAGAACGATTATCATATTATTTGGAAACAAGGAACCTCAGATCAAATTATCAAAGTGGATTTAGAAGAGGTAGGGGAACAATGGATCCTATAGTATGCTGAGAATCAGAGGTGAGGAAGGCACAAGTGAATAAAGAGGTAGTGGTAGCAGTATATTTTGATGTGGAAAAAGCCTATGATTTACTATGGAAAGAGGGATTATTAATTAAAATAAAAAGATTAGGAATATCAGGGAAAATGTTCAGATGGGTGAAAGAATTTTTGAATGGACGTTCGATAGAGGTGAGGGTGGGAAAAACTTTTTCAGCAAGTTTTTTGGTGGATAATGGAACGCCACAAGGAAGCGTTATAAGTCCTCTGTTGTTTTCAATAATGATTGATGATGTATATAATAATATTGGGCAAGGTATAGGGAAATCTTTGTTTGCGGATGATGGGGCAATGTGGAAAAAAAAAAAAAAAAAAACAAACAGAAAATAAAAAACAAAATATCAAAAAAAAAAAAAAAGAAAAAAAAAAAAAAAAAAAATAAAAAAAACAAACAGGAAAAAAAAAAAAAAAGAGGTAAGAAATGTTGAATATGTTGTGAAACAGTTGCAGGAAACAATCAAAAGAGTGGAGCAGTGGTCTTTGGAATGGGGATTTAAATTTTCTGTTGAAAAAACAAAAACACTCTTCTTTACAAGGAAAAAAATTGGAGCAGAGGTCAAACTGTATTTATATGGCAAGGAGCTGGAAAGGATAGAATCATTCAAATTTTTAGGAGTGTGGTTCGATGCTAGGCTCACATGGAAGGTACATATTGATAATGTCATAAACAAGTGTAAAAAGGTTTTAAATGTGATGAGATGTTTGGTGGGATCAGAGTGGGGAGCTGACAGGTCTAGTTTGGAAACTATATATATAGGTTTAATACGATCAGTTATGGATTATGGATGTGTGGTATATGGGTCAGCATCTAAAACCTTGTTGAAAAGATTGGATGTAATACAAGCACAAGCGTTAAGGATATGTAGTGGGGCTTTTAAAACAACATCTGTGCCAGCGTTACAGGTAGAAATGGGGGAAATGCCATTGGAGCTAAGAAGACAGCAAATCATGACAACATACTGGGTGAATTTACAAGGACATAATAACCATCCTGCAATAAGTGTTATTGAACCATGCTGGGAACATGGAAAAAGGCAAATAAATAGCTTTGGTTGGGTTGTTAGGAAAAGGGCAAGTGAAATGGGTATAATGGAGAGGAATTACTCTCCAACAGTAGTTCTGCCAACTATACCTCCTTGGTTTTTACCACAGCCAGAGATAGATTTTAGCCTCCTTGAACTGATGAGAGACGAATATGGGGGAAATGATAAGATATTTAATTCATACATCAGAGGAAATTATTACGGTTATTTACAGATTTATACCGATGGTTCTAAAGATCCTAAAACAGGTAGAGCAGCAGCAGCAGTAGTAATCCCTGAGTTTAATGTTGAGTGTGGAAAGAGAATTACCGATGATATATCTGTATATGCATGTGAAATGATGGCCATGATTATTGCTTTGCAATGGGTAGAGGAGGTCAGGCCAGAGAGAGTGGTAATTGCATCAGATTCATGTGCAGCATTAATGAGTTTAAAATTTTGCAACTCCAGGAGTAGAGAGGACTTATTGTATGAAATACTACAATCATTATTCAGAATTCATCAAATACACTTGTCTGTTAGGTTTGTGTGGGTTCCTGCACATGTTGGAATTGATGGGAATGAAAAGGCAGATAAAGCAGCAAAATGTGCTTCGAAGAGTGGAAATAAGCACATAAATATAAATATTAGCAAGTCAGAAGCTAAGGTGGTGATAAAGGGACAGATCAAAAAGATGTGGCAAAATCAATGGAACAAAGAAACCAAAGGGAGATATCTGTTTAAAAATATTCCATTAGTTGGAAAGATAGGAACTGGAGGACGAAATAGGAAAGAGGGGAAGGTTATAACAAGAATAAGGAATGGTCACACTAGTCTAAACAGTTCTCTATACATGATTGGGAAGCATAATAATGGAAAGTGTGAATATTGTGGAAAGGAAGAAACAGTAGACCATGTTTTATTGCATTGCCAGAAGTATGATTCAGACAGAGACATTTTAAAGAATGCACTAAGAGAGAACGGAGATCAAAATATTAGTAATATTCTTAAAAAAATCTGCAGATGATAAGGGTTGGAGTCTACTTCTAGAGTATTTAGGAACAACAAGACTAATAAATAGAATTTGAGAAATATAAGTTTATTGATTTTATTTGTTTAAAGATTAAAAGATGTTTTGTTTTTTTGGTGTTGTGTATAGTGATTTAGATCCTGAGTCCACACTCCAGATCAGTGGGTGGCGGTAATGCACCCGAAAGCTGTTTGCCAACCGCCAATAAAAAAACAAAAGAAAAGAAGAGATGGGTGTGTGTTCTATCTTCGTTGAGTGTGTAACTTGTACAGGCTGCTAGTAGCCTCTCTCACGGCGGGATTGAATATCGTTCCCGTAACGGAGAAATATCTCCGTGATGTCTCGTGAAAGCTCGAGAGGGAACGCTCCAGTTACTATCATAACCTCGGTTCCCTGAGAGCGGGAACGAGACATCACGGTGGTCGCCGTGTTCGCTACTCAATCAGCTAGAGCTGCGTTCAGTATCAGATTCTGACGTAATTGTCGCGTGCACCGCATTTTCTACTGCCGCTTGAGTCTCGTCAGGATTTGCATGCGGTTGCATACTTCGCGTCAATTGGCCAGTCATTGACTGGCGGGAGCCAATAGGACTTCAGGAAAGGTTGGAAGGGAAGGAGTTCCCATAACGGAGAAATATCTCCGTGATGTCTCGTTCCCGCTCTCAGGGAACCGAGTTCGATAGTAAACGGAGCGTTCTCCGTCGCTATGACGGATTTCCGTTAATTGCCGAGAGTCTGCGACGGATTTCCGTCAATATCAGGGTCAATGTCATTATGTCTTAAGTTAAAATTTAATACTTTTAAGGTCGTAAATATGCTTACATTTCTCAAATAGTGTAATGTCTTAATTTTAGTTTGAATGGGTCTTAAATTAAGGAAGGACGAGGTGTATTCTCCCTGCTGAAGGGGATGTGATTAAAGCCTTGAGTGGAGCGAAAGCACGTTCTTCTCTGCACTCTAGCATTCTGTAATTACACCGCTCCCGATCCACTCCGGGTTTTCTATACCCGATAACCGACCTCATCTGAGCTGCTTTAGGGGCCGTTCACAATTGCGCTCACGTTCGTTTTTTTTTAAATGTAGATGCGCGAAAAGTGTGCTCAAAAAGCGACGCCGTTGCAACTCTCGCTTGTTTTCCCAGGCAAGGTAAAAAACAAAGTAAGTTGGGCTACCACAAAGGGCTTCGTGTTCACAGAAGCTGCGAGCCGAGCGCGAATTCCAGCGCTCCCCTTCACGACAGGCTTCCGTTAACGGTCATAAAATACGAAAAATTCAGTCAAAATATTTTTTTTTTGCTTTAACCCCTGATATATACATATGAGAAACTAGCGAGGGCATTGGCCACAAAGCTAATGTTGTTGCTATTATATGCTGGTCAAATTATTTCAATTTGTTTGGATTACTTTTTAGTCAAGTGCACAGCTGTTTCATATCCCTCTTGTTTACTTTCTCTCAGATAATGATGTGGATGGTGAAACAGTTGACTGTGGCCTCACAGAGACTATGGTTGCGTACTTGTTTCAAGGATCTTTCAAGAAGCAGGCCAAATTCAACCAGTTTGTATGCAAGCTGAAAGAGCCAGTAGTAACACTGACATTAGAGCCTGTGCCTCCAGAGGAATGCCAACAATCTAGTTCAGCTATACCAAGGTTAGTGAATGCATGATGTTTTCAAAGCATCTTCTAAGTTTCATTTTAGCTTGAACCAACTTGAAGCTAAAGAACACTAGTACCATAATTTTTGTTCTAGTAATTATTGTCCTCATAGCAGTTTTTTACATAGGCAGACATTGTTTGGTAACCTATTCATTGAAAGGGACTTAGCAATGCAAATTGTTTGTTAATTTGATTTACACCTAAAATTAAAAGACAAAAAAAATGCTATATTACAGGAATGGAGCTAATGTGAGACTGCCTGTTAGTTTTGACATTCCAGCATTCCCCAGACACCTACAAACAAAGCTAGACAACAAGGAACCATGCCAGAAAAATCCAAAGGATAGACGCACAATGATCCGGGTTCTCTATGAGGCTGTGGCACAATACACAATGTACGTAAATGTGTTGAAGGCAATATTAGACATGGGAAAGCGATACAATGATTTGCAAGACTTGAATGTCAGTGATGCATCAACCTAAGCTAGTAAAAAAAAAAAAAACTTTATCTGCATCTCAAAGATGTCACCTAGACTTAAAGGCTTTGACTTGGACTTTGGATAAAAGTGTCTGCTAAATGAATACATGTAAAATGTAAAGCAGTTGAGCTAATGCTAAACTATACTTCCATTAACATTTCATTTCACGATTCTAGGAAACCACCAGAAATAGTTAAATTCCCTAGGGGAAAAAATATTTTTATAGGTGTAACTGGAATATTTTAACTGAAGTCTTTGTAGAGCATATTTTCCTCAAACAAAATTCATGCTGAAAAAAAATCGATGGCGTTTGTCCTGGTGCATGATTATTCAAGGCAGATGGCCTTCAGTTATTTTACGTTTCTTCTCTTGTAGGTATCCCACAACTTCAGAATATGTGCAAGTTGTTAAGATGCTGGTTGTGAAATATCCTTTCCTGAAGGATCTCGAGGGAAATGGTTATGTAAGTGCATTAGCAAATAACTATACATGGTATTTTTAACATGAGGTATTACATCTTTCCTGTGTGTGTGTGTGTATATATATTTCTGTTTTCAATTAGCACACATGGCACATGTCTCTGAGGCGTAAATTCAAGTGGGAGCGTGCACCTCTGGTTGACAACAGTGAAGTGAGAGGTAGTAAGGAGGAGAAGTTTGGCCACAAAAAATCAAACCAACTTGTAAAAACAGCGAGGACCAGTCAGAGAAATGTGTCGAAGGTCAGTGATGCCCAACTTGGTGCATTGGTAATAAATGAGGCTTAGTTAAGTTGTAATCACTGTTAGTTGGTTAATGTGTCTGTTCTTTTTAACAGTTTTGTAGTTATAAGGTTGGTCAAGTCAGTTCAATCAGTTGGTAGAAGATTGGTTCACCCAATGGAACTACACAAGACAATTTAGTTTTATGTCAGATGTTTGTAAGTGTATCTCTCTCTCTATCTCAATTCCCATAAAAGCACCAAGTGTTCTGGGTGAGGATCCATCCTCCATTGAGGCTCATGTGAATGTCTTGCATAGCCAGCACCAGAAGATGCAACCTGACTTGAGGATTGTACGGGACCGTATGCAGCAGACGTTTGCATGGCGGCAAAAGGAGATTGCTGATGGAATGACTGTAGAGGACGCACTTAAGAAGTACCCTTTCTTAAGGACACCCACCGGGGTAAGTAAAAATATATCCTACGGTCATAGAATTCTTAGTGGTATATTCTTATTTGCAAAGTCGTGGGCCTTAATATGTCTTAAATTCTATTTTAGATTTGTTATTACTCTTATGTCATAAAATGGTGTACTTTAATTGACTTCAAAGTGTTAATTAACAGAGGTTCTGTGGGAAAATCATCTTTTTAGATTCAAATTGCTTACCTGAAATTGACATCTACACTGGACCAAATGCATAGTGATGACCTTTATATTTACCTGCACTGCTTCTGAATTAGAAAAATGGTGTTTAAATATCAAGTATATCTTATGTCTTGCAGATATTGACTTTAGGGCAGCCCTCATCTTTTTGCCTTACATCTTCAAGGAGAACATCGATCGCTTTATTACACTTGGAGAGGTATGTCTTGCTTGCTAAAATCTCTTTTGTTCACCTCCATAACACCAAATACACTTGACAAACGTACTGATAGAAATTCACATTTTTAACACCACGCATATCTCCACTTAAAGGAATACTTTATCCACTTAAATAATTCATTATTTTTAAGTGGTATGTAAAGTGGTAATGAGGCTGATCACCCATCATTGTTGCTATGCTGAAAATTTGCTTGGATGGTCCTATTGTTTTTTGCCTTCCACCATTGTTAAATTACTTTAGATTAATCGATTCTTGCTTAAATCCACTCAAACAAGTTTTAACAGCAATTCATATGTGTTCTTGTGTGAAAGGAAAAGGTGGAATTAAGTACATAAGCACAATATTTGTGCACAATGACTAAAATATAAAATATTACTCTAATTGTGTTCAAAACCCAAAACATAATCTAATTTACTATTTATTACATAATTTATGCACACCACATCAGAATGTAGTCGCATTCTAATTATAACACAATGCTAATTATTGCTATTTTAACAATCCTATCAATGAACAACATCACAACAGCCTCACATTCCTCCTTAAAGAGCAAGTGTAATATGTCAGAATGGATTAACTTTTGTTTGTTACCAGAATTTGTGAGGTATTAATATTTTTCACCAAATGGTAAGACTGTCAGGTTAATTTGCTTTTTTCCTTTTGGCTTTGAATAGACTGATCTTGACAGCCCGTACCCAACTATTCAGTTGACCGACCGAGACTGGAAAATGGCCTTTGCCAAGAGCTCCAAACATTCTGAAAGTGGACCACATCGAGGTGTTTCGCAACTCAGGAATCGATGAAGGAATCCTCTCAGCCTTCTGCACATACTTCGTGTTCAATCTTGCATATCCAAGACCTCTGAAGAACACTCTGTTTCTCCAAAGGCACATTGCCAAAATAGCTGTGGATGGTGACCAGCCTCTGCCAATAACAGTAACTAGGCAAATAAATCTCCTCTACTGACTCCACCATGCCTTGTCCATACCAGTGCTCCAAATGCTCCAGGAAGACATTCACCTTGATGAAACCAATTCAGCACATAGGACTCGTTCATGCCCATGAAGCCAATTTCACTATTACATGTGGACTGAATGACTGCCAGTCAACATATACAAAATATGAGTCTTTTAGGCGACATGTATATCAAAAACACACAGACCGTGTTTTACGTCCTGACAATGATGATGACAATGGAAATACTGAGGTAGTCGATAAAGATTGATCAACATAGGACAAACACCGTCACTGAAAATCCTCCATGTATGGATGAGCTGTTAAAGAATTTCAAAGAAAATCTTTTCAAGTTTGTTCTGAAATGTAGAGAGAAAAATCACCTACCATTGTCAGTTCAAGAAGAAATTGTTGATGTTAATTTCTTAATGTGTGTTTTTTTTTAAGGAGAACTATGATGCTTTTATGTCTTACCACCTGCAGAAAAGTGGTTTTGACATGTCACAAAGTCCAGAACTGAAAAGGGTTATACAGTCTAATGATTTTTTTTGATGAGGCCTCAAAAGCTGTTCGATCTCCATTCATGATAAAATACCATTGTAAATCCAAGCTTAACATGACGGAACCTGTCCATTTTAAGTTAAGGGACTCTCTAGGTCACTCAGTGGGCTCCTATTCATATGTACCCAATGATAAAGTGCTAAAAAATTACTGTTCTTATGAGGATATTTGGGATCAAATTCTGAATCAGAATAATCCAGAGAGAGACAGCGAATTTTTAACAGACTACTGTGATGGAGAAATTTTCAAACAACACGTGTTTTTTAAAGATCACCCAACGTCACTGCGGCTGCATTTCTATGAAGATGAATTTGAAGTAGTTAACCCATTGGGGTCAAAAAGAACCAAGCACAAGCTATGCGCATTCTATTATACTGTAGGCAATTTGGATGGCAAGTATAGATCACAGCAGAGACATTCATTTAGCGTTGTTGGTGCGTTATTCATATGTTAAACAGTGTGGTTTGGATGTCATCTTAAAACCTTTGCTAAATGATCTTAAACTGGCAACTGATGGTTTTACAGTAACTTGATGAAACTGAACACACATTTCATGCTGCTCTTGCAACTTTATCTGGTGATAACTTGTCAGCTCACATGATCGGTGGATTTACCATGTCATTTAACTCTGGTAGAATTTGTCGTTATTGCATGGCTTCTTATGGAGATATAAAACTAATGTTTGAGGAAGACAGCTTTGTTTTAAGAACATCTGAGGTTCATCAGTGTCATCTTGCCCGCATTCAACAAATTCCTGATGACAAAGTGACTTATGGTGTGAATGGTCCTTCACCTTTTGAAGAGTTACCATATTTTGAAGTGACAAAAGCTTTACCACCGGACGTAATGCACGATTTGTTAGAGGTGTAGTTCCACTTGTTATGAAGCTAGTTATTGGCAAAGCTCATACAGAGAAACATAATTATAAGAGAAATAAATGAAGAACTACAAAAACTGCATTGGTCAAAATGACAAGGTAAACAAACCAGTACAGTTATCAGAAAGACTGCAGCATGTTGGTATTACTGGATCTGCTTCTCAAAAGTGCCTTTTCAGGCTTTTACCTTTTGTAATGGCCCACCGTGTGCCACCTGATTGTAAATATTGGCATGTTTTTCTGTTGTGTCGAGAGATTACAGATTGTTATGGCTCCAAAGGTGAGGAGAGATAACCTTTTTTTGTTAAATGTACTTGTTCAAGAGTTCCTGACAGAAATGAAAGATGTGTTTGGGAATGTTATTACTCCAAAGTGTCATTACTTAATTCATTACTCAAGACTGATACAAATGTATGGGCCCCTGCGTTTGCTATGGTGCATGAGATTTGAGGCTAAGCACCAATATTTTAAAAGAAATTTTGTAAACATTGCTACAACACTGAGCAACAGACACAAGTTCAGACAGTGCTGGGAGTTTTGTGGGAGGATGCTGGGACTTTGAGAAAGTCCTGGGAAAAAGTGTGACCACTCCATTTTTATCTTTACCTGTGGAGCTGCAGAGAGCCCTGATGGTCAATCACAACCTCTGTGATGTAGATTTAACAGAGAAAGCTATCCAACGTGTGTCTGAAGTAACAGTCAACAATGTGAAGTATGCTGTCAGAGATGTGTTTGTCATAGATGTACTGCATTCTGAGCGTATTCCATTGTTTTGGCAAATCAAGTACATCTTTAACATAGACACCATGTGGATCCTTTGTGGAAAAATGTTGATTCCTTTGTCCTATGACCGTCAATTTCATGCATGCAGTGTCAAGGTTGATAAAGAATGGACTTTAATGAAACCAGGAGATGAAATGGACAACCAGGCAAATGACACTTACTCTGTTGATGATTGTTTATATGTCACAGTTAGACATTGTGTTTAAAATGAAATGTTGTAAAATGTGAAAATGAAAAGGATTTAATAAATTCAGATTTTAATTTGGCGTGTGTGTAAAAAAAATATATATAAATATATATACATAAAATCTCATAGTCAACGATTGTACCCTGTCAAAGCCAATTTTGTACCCTTTTTGAAGGGTCCATTTTTGAACCGTTAAATAAAGGTACAAAATTGACACCACGGGTACAAAACTGGTCTCTTAAGGTACAAAACACAAGGGTACAAATTTGTACCCTATGCCAAGGGTACAAAAGCTGTACCCTTGGGTGTACAGCCCCAGTGACAAGCCATTGTACCCCTAAAGGTACAATTATGTACTTTAATTTCTGAGAGTGCAGTGACAAGCTGTTGTACCCTAAAAGGTACAATTTTGGACCCTTTTTTTATGTGTGGCCTGGATGTGTGAGATTTCCCGGCCTGAAATTGTGTCCCAGTCCAGCCCTGCTGCACACTGGTGGTGGTTGAGGAGATTCCCCCTTCTATGTAAAGCGCTTTGAGTGCCCAGAAAAGCGCTATATAAATGTAAGGAATTATAATTATTATTGTTCTCTTTTTTAGCCATAATTTTTTTCCTAACCATGTAAAAACTGAAAAAAAAATTGCCCTTTTATGGCAATAAACTTCACACTAAACTTTATAAACTTTACAATTACATTGATTACAATATAAATTGTTTAAGTGGAAATAGGTGGGTATACAATGTTGAGAATTATAACAGATGAACAATAATTCATTGCTCATGCATATTTAGCAGGTTGAGTACCAATTTATACAGTATGTTCCAAATCCTGACACAAAATGTTAGGTTATTTTCAGCCTACAAGTACTATCTGATTGGCACATTGTTTGCTTTTTCATCCATAAATGTAAAAGTTGTGGAGATGATTAACATCATGAAGAAACAAAAAAGAGGTTCCAGACATGCTCCATTTACAGTGCATTAAATATATAAAGAAATGATAAATAGCAATGTTTTATATATTTTATTTAATCAATTGTTTATTTAACATTATTGACAAGGGAAGGTCTGAGAAATAAAAACAAATAATAGTTAGAATCTGAGTAATGTGTTATGAAAATATTTGGGTCAACAATATTGTGATTGGCCCAAATGTCATATCGCTTCGACATGATTGGCTGTGCAGTTCAACAAAGCTCAACTGTAACCCAAAGGTTGCGTGTGGTTCAAATTTTATCTTCCCCCCTCGTACCAGCAGGGGAATGTAGTGTTGGAGTGGTAAAGGTACACGCTCTCTTCAAACTTCAAACAACGGACTTGCCGTAGGTTGAGACCCTGGAGAAATCCCTTCGGCCACGAACCACAAAACTGTCCCCATGGTGCCACAGCAAAAAATATGGCCTTTGCCCACTCGCTCTCTCTATGTGTGTGTGTGTGTGTGTGTGTGTGTGTGTGTGTGTGTTTGTGTGTGTTGTGTGTGTGTGTGTGGTGTGTCGTGCGCTGTGAGTTGTGTGCGATTCTCTACTCATTCTTGCTGTGTTGTGCACTTGGGTATGATGAAATGCAGAGACCACAATTCAGAGTATGGGCAAAACCCATAGGGCACATGTCACCGGTTCGTCAGCCTGCCCATCACTAGTGAACTGTTTCGTTTTAAGGTGCGGGGGGAAACCATGTTAAAACAATCAAATATTACATATTCTGTGGCAAAAAATAAAAATAAAAACAAACAAATTAATAAATAAATAAAAACATCAAATGGAAGTAAACATTATATCAAAGGACCACAAAATGGGATCAGGGATTTTTAAATCTTTTAATACTCAGAACTAAATTGGCATGAGAAATATTTCATGTTAAAGGAAGTAACTTTTTTGTAAAATGCATGCTATAATGAACATTCAAACATATTTATAGTTTTCTATGCGATATCTCAGAATGTTTGCTTCAGTCTGCACTTGGCTTCATGAGCGTACGTGCACAATAACTATGGCTGGAAATAATCCCGAATGAGATAACAATTACTTCATGTCTTTCATGGCGATAATCCCTCCTCAGCCTCCTTGGGTTTTACACTGCTGACACTGACAGTCTGGGATTATAACTGAAGCACTATCAATGATTAATATGCCTGAGAATCTTCTCCTTTTGATTAAATCTCTTTTTAATGATAAACATTCCTGCCCAATTGTAAGTACTGTATATTATACTGTTACTAAGACTTTTAATTGTATTGTTTATTTGATTGATTATGCTGATTATTTATTAGTACTCCAGTTACAATGTGCAAATGCAATTGTTTTATAAACTCAATTATAATTATATTTTTGACTCTGATTTTGCTACATATGCTGACATTTCTCACCCTGTAAATCTCAACCATTGTCTCAATTTATCTGGATTAGATAAATGAAACATGACTTGTTTATTCACAAGCCCCTCTAAATAGACCTCAGTTTTCAGCACGTGACTTGATCCTGACAAAAGTGTTGCTCCTCGTGTCCAAGGTGTCAGTGCCTAGTAATCTCCCCCAGTGCTGACCAAGGGAACCAACCCAATCCGCTCAGGCAGGTATAGCACCTGCATTAAGCATGGCTAGGTATCTGTTTGTATCCATCTGTCTATTTGGGAAAGCTGGAGAATGGGTGAAGGGGATTTTAGCTATAACCCTGCTAACCTGATTAGTTGGGCAATACACATCCTGGGTACAAATACCAGCTCCTCCCTACTGCTCTTTCTATCCTCAAGCTTCAGACCTCACATATTATTCGAAATCATCACTACCAGGTATGAAATTCATAATGGGTGTAGAATTAAAAGGACCCACTGGTGGGTGTTATTTGGGACATAGGGTATAACAATGAGTGATTTAGATTTTATGTCACCGTTATGTATATTGGAAAGACTTGATTAAGACTGCAGGTTTACTAGATGATATATGAAGAACATTATTGTAAAGTATAGCTTGAAGGACTTTTTATGTAATAAAAGCCAGTGACTAACATGCAATGATTGTTGAAGTTAGGTTTATATTACAAAATGGTATTTTATTATTTAAGCATTAATCTTTTGCTTTTTTATTATTGTGTTCAAGTTTCTAAACAACTATGAGCCCAAAACATATCGTCTTCAAGAAAATATCCAAGGACAAGTCGGTAAGTTAACATAACTACACAGGTGGATATATATAGTACATTAATATAGTAATTTTAAAAAGAAAATATCTGCCTTTTCTTTTTTTCTTCAAAAGGTCATTGAAACAAGGACCTTAAATATTCATAGTCAACATCAGGAAGATTAACTAATTACTAGCCGCTTTATTTTCTGTTCATTTTCTGTAAAGTTTTTGCAAATCTGTTACCTAATTTGAGTTATGCGTAAATAGAGTTTATACCCTGATTTGTATGATTTAATGATTTTGAAGCAATAACAATTAAATACAATTGAATACACCAAATTTGAAAAGTATATTTCAAAAGAAAAAGAAAAAAAAACAGTTAAACAGTTAAAAATGCTCCCTAGTCATTGCTAGCTTGGGACATTTGTTGGTTTGTAGTTTAATAAACTACAAAAATAGATTAAAGGGGGAAAAAAAGTTTGTTTGTTTCATTTTTGTTATAGTAACATGAATAATAAGCTTTTACAAATTAGTTAATGTGATGATTTGAGAAAAATTTGAGAAAATGAAAATAATTTATTCAGTTGTTTTTCTTCTGTAGAAAAGGTCCAAATGTTAAATCTTGGTTGTCACAATTTAAAGTAGTGCTGTCAAAAGATGAATCGCGATTAATCGCATCCAAAATAAATGTTTTTGTGTGCATAATATATGTGTGTACTGTGTATATTTATTATGTATATATAAATACACACTCATGCATGTATATATTTAAGAATTTGTTTAATATTTTATAATGAAATGTATGTATCTTATATAAATATATGAATATATATATATATATATATGCATTTATATACATGAAAATATTTTCCAAATATATACTGTATGTGTGTGTATTTATATACATAATAAATATTCACAGTACACACGCGTATATTATGTAAACAAAAACTTTTATTTTGGATGTGATTAATCGTGATTAATAATTTGACAGCCCTAATTTAAAGGAATGTTAAGTTGGTCAAGCAAGCACGTTTGAGCTTCCATTACTTTCTTTATATAACCATATTTATTATGGTTATACTAAATTAAAATGTGACCATGTCTCTACAGACAACTTGTATGAAACTTCTTGATTCATATGGATTTATTTTACAATGTCTTTATGATTTTTTTTTTCTTCTGAAGTGTTAAAGTTTTATCTGAATGCACTTGCAATGAGAGGACAGAAATCTGTCAGGTTTCGTTAAAAATATCCTCATCAAAGACGAACGAATGTATTATTGGTTTAGAACAACATGAGGGTAAGTAAATGATGACACAATTTAAATTTTTGGTTGAACTAATAATTTCAAGGGAGTTAACAAAGCAGACATCCAATGGACACAAGAAGCATTGATGTGTTCTTGTCTTTTATATCATTCTTAACGTCCTCACAGAACTTCAAATTAATAAAAGCATTCACATCATCACAGAACTGTTTATAACATCAACCTCCAACTTTCATCCTGTAATTCTGACAATTCCAACATGGCGTGAACACACCATTTGTGATCCTGAGTGGTGCATTCTCCAGACTCACTTTACTAATATATATATATATTTGGGAGAAACCAGGCTCAGTCGGGGGGCCAGTTCTCCTCTGGCCAGATGAACCAGCAAGAGTTATCCTGCTGCAGCAAAGTCACATTTTGCAGAGGACTCATCTGGTTCCTGTGGTGTTGTCCCGGTGGCCGTCTAGGAGACAAGGTATTCACTGGGGATCCGTCTCTGGGGCTCATGTAGTTGTCCTGGTCTCCGCTGAAATTCAGGGCTGTAGAGGTCGTCTCTAGGTGTTGATCCACCATCTGGGCTGGATACGAACTGGATCTGGTGGCTACGGTGACCTCGGAATAAGATAGAAACAGACTAATATTAGCGTAGATGCCACTCTTCTTATGATGTAACAAGTACATCATGTGTTATGGGAAGTGCTCCTGGTTCCAGTTGACCAAATTAATGCAGCCTAACAATCATTTAAAAGATTTGAATATTAGAAATGTGTTAGCATGTTATGTGTAAGCCCAATTAAGAGATTGGTCTTTATACTAGAATTTAGAACTAGACAAAGTGTGGTACTTCTCCTCTACAGTGTTGGGTAGGATGATTCCCAGGAGTATTTGGAATTGCTAAACTAGGAAAAGGATGTCCGGCCCCCAGTTTATATTGAATTCTAAAGGATCTTATCAGTTTGCCAGAGTTTTGAGAACGCAGCGGGCGTGGAGGACTATAATGTAACAAGAGGTCGTTCAAATGCTGAGGTGATAAACCATTCAGGGGTTTATAAGTAATAAGTAAGATTTTAAAATATATACAATGTTTTTAATAGGGAGCCAGTGCAGTGTTGACAGAACCGTGCTAATATGGTCATACTTCCTGGTTCTCGTAAGAACTCTAGCTGCTGCATTTTGAAACAGCTGGAGTTTGTTAATTAAGTGTACAGAACAACCACCCAATAAAGCATTAAAATAATCTAACCTTAATGTCATAAACGCATGGATTAACATTTCCGCATTTGACATTGAGAGAATAGGTCGCAAATTAGATATATTTTTGAGATAGAAAAATACAGTTTTACAAATAATAGAAATGTGGCTTTCAAAGGAAGTTTCCTAACTGATGATGCATACTTTACAGAGCAGCATAAGTGTAATACAGATGTTCTAAAAAGGTTTTACAGGTTGAGGTTTAGGTCAGATAATTAACCACCTCTGTTGTTTTTTTCATAATGATATAGCGATAAGAATTACTCGTCATCAGTTTTTTAATATCGCACTAATAGGCTTCTTTAGCTTTCAAATTGGGATGTTTGCCGGCCACAAGAAATATAGAGCTGAGTGTCATCAGCATAACAGTGAAAGCTAAAACCATGTTTTTTTTTATGATATCTCCCAAGGTTAACATGTAAAGTGTGAAAAGCAACGGCCTTAGTACTGAGCCTTGAGGTACTTCATACTGCACTTGTGATCGATGTGATACCTCTTCATTCACTGCTATGAACTGATGATGTTCAGATAAGTAAGATTTGAACCATGCTAATGCACTTCCACTAATGCCAACAAAGTTTTCTAGTCTATTCAAAAGAATGTTGTGGTCCCTAGTGTCGAACACAGCGCTAAGATTCAGTAGCACTAATAGAGAGATACAAACATGATCCGATAATAAGAGCAGGTCATTTGTAACTCTAATGAGAGCAGTCTCAGTACTATGATACGGTCTAAATCCTGACTGGAAATCCTCACAGATACCATTTTTCTCTAAGAAGGAATATAATTGTGAGTATACTACCTTTTCTAGTATTTTTGACAGAAAAGGGAGATTCGAGATTGGTCTGTAATTAACTAGATCTAGATCAAGTTGTGGTTTTTTAATGAGAGGCTTAATAACAGCCAATTTGAAGGTTTTGGGGACATATCCTAAAGACAATGATGAATTAATAATAGTCAGAAGAGGATCTATGACATCTGGAAGCACCTCTTTTAGGAGCTTAGATCGAATAGGGTCTAGCATACATGTTGTTGGTTTAGATGATTTAACAAGTTTATAATATTCTTCCTCTCCTATAGTAGCAAATGAGTGGAATTGTTACTCAGGGGATCTATAGTGGATCTGATGTGATACTGTAGCTGATGGCTGCATGGTTACAATTTTATCTCGAATAGTATCGACCTTGGAATTAAAGTAGTTCATAAAGTCATTACTGCTGTGCTGTTGCGAAATGTCAATGCTTGTTGGTGCTTTATTTTTCGTTAATATAGCCACTGCATTGAATAAATACCTGGGGTTATGTTTGTTTTCTTCTAAAAGAGAAGAAAAGTAATTAGATCTAGCAGTTTTTAATGCTTTTCTGTAGGATAGGGTACTTTCCCGCCATGCGAAACGAAATACCTCTAGTTTTGTTTTCCTCCAGCTGTGCTCCATTTTCCGGGCTGCTTTCTTTAGGGCGCAATTGTGCTCGTTATACCACGGTGTCAAACTATTTTCCTTAGTCTTCCTTAAGCATTAAGGAGCAACCGTATCTAAAATGCTAGAAAAGAGAGAGTCCATAGTTTCTGTTACATCATCAAGTTTTTCTGAGCTATTGGATATGCTAAGAAATTGACATAAATCAGGAAGATTACTTACAAAGCAGTCTTTTGTGGTAAATGTGATGGTTCTACCATACTTGTAACAAGGAGTAGAATTTACAGTTTTAGCTATATGGAGTTTACACAAGACTAGATAATGGTCTGAGATGTCATCGCTTTGCTGCAGAATTTCAACACCGTTAACATCAATTCCATGAGACAGTATTAAATCTAGTGTATGATTTCGACAATGAGTAGGACCTGACACTTGTTGTCTAACCCCAATAGAGCTCAAAATGGCTAGAAATGCTGATCCCAGTGCATTTTTATCATTAACAACATTGATATTAAAATCACCAACAATTAAGACTTTATCTGCAGCCAGCACTAACTCTGATAGAAAATCAGCAAATTCTTTAATAAAGTCTGTATGGTGCCCTGGTGGCCTGTATACAGTAGCCAGTACAAACATCACAGGGGATTTATCATTAACACTTGTTTCTCCCTTTCATCAGTTCCCAGGTCCCAAAAGAAGGTCACGTTGGATGACCGATGAATTGAGATCTCGCTTAGAGAGACCAATCCACTTTGAGTGTAAACTAAACGAGCCAATGCATGTTGGCATGCGATGATTGCAAAATCTCGACGAGAGAGTGGTTTTCTCTGTCCCTGGGTCCCAGGAGGGCACGGAGAGTCGTGGACGGACTAGCACCGGACCACACTCATCCTCCTCCATCACCAGCAGGCAGCAGCGGGCGGTTCAAGAGCGTCAACAAAGGCCCTACTCACACACCCTCTGCCAAAATGTGGAACCAGTTAAGCATTGCACCGCACACTCAGACCCCTCTTTGGTCCGCTCACAAGCCGCCCGAGTTGGGTCCCTGCGTTCTACCTTGCTGCCCCACTGCGGGTACGGCGGTGATTTTGTTGGTCCCGCTTGCACGGTATCTGGGTGCCTGGCTAAGGCTACCCAACCTGTGTCATTGGCTTCTGCGAACCATCAGCCTCGCCTGTGCGATTCAGTTTGCCCGGCATCCCCCCAAGTTCAGTGGGATCTGCTTCACGACAGTGAAGGCGGCCGATACTCTTGTCGTACATGCGGAGATCGCAGTCCTACTGGCGAAGGATGCGATAGAGCCGGTCCCTCCAGCCGATATGATGTCGGGGTTTTACAGCCCTTACTTCAGTGTACCCAAGAAAGGCGGTGGGTTACGACCAATCTTGGATCTGCATGTCTTGAACCGGGCCCTTCGCCGTTTACCGTTCAAGATGTTGACTCAGACGCATCTTGGGTGCAGTCCTACCCGCGATTGGTTTGCAGCAATCGACCTGAAGGATGCGTACTTTCATGTCTCGATTCTCCCTCGACACAGATCGTTTCTCCACTTTGCGTTCGAAGGGCAAGCATATCAGTATGAGGTCCTGCCCTCTGGGCTGTCTCTGTCACCCCGTGTCTTCACGTAAGTTGCGGAGGCAGCCCTTGTCCCCTGCTTGTTCCCCTCCTCTGTTTGCCTCTTCAGAAACCTCTCACTGCCAGTTGTTCTACTCCCTGACCGAGGGAACACTCTGCTCGGATGCACTGGCACTCAGCTAGCCGCGGGCCCTTCGCAAGTATGCGTTTCAACCCAGTGAGCCTTCTTGCACAGACATTGTGCAAGGTCAGGGGGGACGAGGAGCAGGTCCTCTTGGTGGTGCCATATTGGCCCAGTCGGACTTGGTTTCCCGAACTGATGCTCCTCGCGACAGCTCCTCCTTGGCTGATTCCTCTGAGGAATGATCTACTGACTCAGAGACGGGCACCCTGTGGCACCAACCGCGTCCAAACCTCTGGAAACTTCATGTC
>JADLZN010002373.1:0-30346 GCA_018155175.1 Sinocyclocheilus anophthalmus | reverse complement strand
CAAGCTCTTAGTAGGTATGTTAGAAACTTCCCGGCAGGTGTGTTGAGGCAAATTGGAGCTAAACTCTGCAGGACACCGGCCCTCCAGGACGATTCTGGGCAAACGGGTTTACGCTTGTCACAGAGTAGCTTCCTGACCTTGAGCCATAGTTCGTCAAATATAACCCCCACCTCATAGGAATTATGTGCCTATTTCTAGACAGGAAGAGACAGCACACCCCAGGTGGAGGAAGACATCTCTTTTTAAAAAGGTCTAGTCTACCCAAAAAAACTTGTCCAAATGGTTATGGGAAGACCTATGGGTTATTATGCGCACACGTTACGACATCCAGACATTGAGTGGCAAGACAGTTGCTATGTTCTCATCACCACAGTAAGAGGAGGGAATTCAGAACCTATACAGTGTTGAAAGTATGAAAGTTGGCACACACCTCTTTATGTTATTTTGCGTGATCTCCGACTGGCGAAGTCAAAGATCATTAGCGGCCGGTTTGTTTGACGATTGTGCTACCTGCTCGGAATTGTGTGCTACGCTTGGTAGCACAAATTCGATAGTGAAAAAGGCTACCTGCAGATTGTGTACCAGCATTTATTCATGTGGGTTGAGGCTTTTAATGTCCATACCTACCTCTACCTTAAACCTACCCGTCCATACCTACCCTTACTCTAAACTTACCCTTAAAACAATGCAACTATATTTTTGGTAGCACAACCTGATAGGTAGCATGTTTTGCTGTTACACCGGCGTGATTAACAATCTTACTGAATTTACGTTAAGTATTAACCAGCACTTTTAAATTTGCGAAGATGTCAGGCGCTCTGGCTCCTGGTAAACATTGGACAATGGTGGCTGGTATCTCTATTTTCACGTTCCGTGCAATAGAATCACCAATAACTTGAGCACTTTCATCAGGTCTCTCAGTGGGTGTGTCACTGAGTGGGGACAACCTGTTTAATGTTTTGATCGGAACAGAAGAGCGGTGTTTTGACCCACCTCACAGTCACCCAGTTGCCCTGCTTAACAGGCTCTGTTATCGGAACCGAACAATGTACAGGACTCCCTGAGCTAGTCACATCCAAAGCCATATCAACAGCCCTCACATTCTTACTATTCTCAATTCAAGTTTGGATGCATGTCTCTAATTCTGAAATCTTCTCTGTCAGCTTAACTATTTCCCTGCATTTATCACATGTGAATCCCTCGCTGCCGACAGAGAGAGCTAAACTATGCATGTGGCAAGCAGTGCAAACAACAATAGCAGGAGAAGAAGCCATTACTCACTGTGATTGATGAATAATTCTGACTTACCTCTGTTGTTTGCTGAACTTGTGAAAAAAAGAAGCGGGTTCCCGTAAGCGAGAAAAAAGAAGAAAGAAAACAGCAATAGAATGGAATGGAAATGCTAATGACAAGCTAACGAATGCTAACGCGCTGCAAGCACGCTGCACTCGAGATTTTTGAATAAAAGCAAACGATCAAATTAATCAGATTAGTTTGATAGATAATATCAGAAATATGGTGGGAGTTAAGTTATATTTTATCACTTTAAACAACAGAGAGTGATAGTAAGAGATTAATCAGAAAAGCGAAGCTACACGGAGCTACAATCGCAAACCACTCAGCAGCGAAGCTACACGGAGCTACAATCTATAGTAATGTGCATCGTAGCATACGAGTCAATAGATGTCAACATCGTACAGTCTACACACATGTCGTAACCAAGTTTATCAGATCCATGTCGCACAGTGTGATTTGCAGTGATCTTATAGGATTGCTAAAATCGTGCAGTGTGTCTCGGGCTTTAGAGATGACAATATATGGAGTTCACTTTACATCCATCCATCAATTTATCAATTTTACAAACCCGTTGTCCTCAACTCCCGGACAATGGGAGACTCCCTGGGGACCCACCGATCTGCACATTTTTATCCTTGCAAACATGTCCCTGCGGGGCCCATGCTGGCTTTTTGTGGGCACAGTGGGCTAGGGCCAACCCACACCAAACTTTAACAGGCCCAGTGCGGGCTTCCCAGGTGAGGTCCACAGCTTTGGGCTCACAGGCTCTCTGTGAGCAGGCCACACTAACTGACTGTCCACATTAATCCTATGATGGCCCAGTGTTGGCCAGCCCGTTCGGGCCCAGAGCAACTTTTGTATCCTTTGGGCCCATGCAGACACACACAGCAGAACGCGGCTTGTAATGCAACTAGGACGAAAACAAACACATTGAATGAGCTGAGGAGGGCTGGCCGCTTCTTGAGACCTTTTCAGAATCTGTTTGTTTCGTATGTAGGGACGCAGGAATCCTCAAATCTGCGACCATCACGAGATCGCTTGCGAAGGCGTTTAGTTCTGGGAAATGTGTCATTTCAAGCCCAGTCTAAAAGCGATGTCTGTGGTACAGTAAATACTCGTACTGGCTTGGTTGATGCAGAATCACTCTTAATATGTAAAACGTTTATTTATAATGACTTTTTGACATTAACATGAACTATCGTTTTATTGCTTGTGACAACGTGGCTTAATGGTGACTTACCGACACGCACCTGATTGACTTTCTCTATATGACTGATTACATGGTTTTGAGCACCCTCTAGAACTAATGGCCGGAGGATGCCGACTTGCAGTATTTTAAGGAGGGATTAGAAAGCCGTCTTTTGGGAGGTAGGTAATGGAGGGATGGTTTGGGGTAGGGGTTAGGTAGGACCATTTAAAAAAGCCTCAAAACCACATGAATAAGAAAGGGAGTGGTAGCTGAGAATCCTGATAGGTAGCATTTTTCACTATCGATTTGTGCTACCGTAGTAGCAACAATCGACCTCAGACGAGGGTTAGCAAAAGAGTCCGCTCAGAATCCCCCGGCGCTAATGAATGAGTTCGACTTCGCCACGGTCGTGCAGATCAATCAAAAAACAGTAAAGAGGTGTGGTGAACTTGCAGTAAGTTTTCAGACACTGATATGCTCTGATCCCTCACATGCTTCTGTGGTGATGAGATACATAGCAGGGGGGGAACTTGTCATCACTCAATTCTGGATGTCAAGTGGTGCGCCACGAATCACAAGGGGGGAGACATGACATTGGGACACGTTTTGGGGCATTGGTTAATGCAAGATCACTCTTAAATAAAACGTTTATTTTAAATGACTTTTTTGACATTAACATGACTTTCTGTTTATTTCTGAAACATGGCTTAATGTTGGCGACACACACGCCCTGATTGAACTTTCTCTATATGACTGTACATTTTTTAGCACCCCTAGAACTACTGGCCGGGGTGGCGGACTTGCATGTATTTTTAAGAAGGGATTTAAATGCCGTCTTTTGTCAAAGGTGAACTATCAGAGCTTTGAGGCTCAAGTGATGATGTATGACGGCTGGAAACCTGTTCTGTGTGTGTTGGTCTATAGACCAACAAGGATTTCATTCAGCAGTTTTCTGAGTTTTTATCACATATTGTGCCAAGTTGTGATAACATTTTAATTCTTGGGGACTTCAATATTCATGTGTGTTGTCCAAATAAGCCTATGGTCTCTGAGTTTTTACAGCTGGTGGACTCTTTTAATTTCACACAGTTTATTTCAAATCCAACCCATGAGCAAGGCCATATTTTGGACTTGGTCTTATCTCTGGACCTTCCTATTTGTAATGTCGATGTTTTAAATTATGGTCTGTCTGATCACATGCCTCTAATTTTTTATGTTATTATGCCATGCAAACCAGTTTTGCCACAGTCAGGTGTGTTTTGTTGTGTTTCATCCACGGTGGTAGAATTTTCTGAGGTATATAACTCCTCTTCATTTGTGAATGTGATTGAGTCTCCTTCTCCTTGTGGGCCCAGATGAGCTGTTGATATTGTTCAATTCTGTTTGCTCCAATATCTTACATGTAGTGGCCCCATATAAAGTTAGGAAACCTAAACTTAATTCAACTCCGTGGCTTAACAACTATACTTGTTCTCTGAGGCAGGAATGCAGGAAGGCTGAACGGAAATGGAGAAAGGATAAGCTACAGGTTTCACTTCAATTTATGAGGCAGTGTTTTTCAGACTACCAGGCTGCTGTGAGAACTGCAAGGCAAAATTATTTCTCGAGTGTCATTGCACAGAATTATAATGCCCCTGAAGCCCTTTTTTCAACAATTAATAGACTTCTCAATTCGAATGGATGTTCTACCTTGACCCCCTCATTGGAGGTATGCGAAATGTTTCGGACATTTTTTGTGGAAAAAGTAGAAAAGATTAGAACTAGGATGCCTTACAGACTCACTCGACATCAACGCACCTTTCCTCTGCCTATGTCTTCAGTTGAGTTTGTGATATCACCAGCTTGTGTAAGGAGTTTTAAACTCTTTGAGCAGGTGTCTCTGGTGCAAGTTATGGACATCATTATGCATTTGAAACCTACATCTGGTGGTTGCGATGTGGTTCCTTTACGTCTTCTTAAGGAGATGGTTGATGTTGTTGGGCCGAGTATTACTTCTATTGTAAACAGTAGTCTTCATAATGAAGTTGTTCCAACAGGCCTTAAGCAGGCGGTTATTCAGCCACTTCTTAAAAAGCCTAATTAAGACCCTTTAGAACTGAAGAATTATCGGCCCATCTCAAAACTACCATGCCTATCAAAGATTTTAGAGAAGGTGGTTTATTCCCAGTTAATGTCATTTTTAAGTAGGTATGAGATCTTAGACAAATTTCAGTCTGGTTTTAGGGCAGGTCACAGCACTGAGTCTGCACTTTTAAGAGTTGTTAATGACAGGTAACGCGGCAGCTCCGATTTTATTGAACTTAAGTGCAGCTTTTGACACAATAGACCACGTGATTCTTATAAAGCGGTTATCCCATTTAATTGGAATTTGTGGGATGGTTTTAGAGTGGTTTAAGTCTTATCTGCAGTTGTAAAGTGCTCTATAAATAAAGTGAATGAATGAATGAATTGTTCCTGGTTAGGAAGAGTCTGGTGTTTGAGAGCTGTGGTGTGTTTTTATTACAAGAGGTTGGATTATTCATTTGCTGTCAGCCAACTTTAGCTATGGACAGTGTTTGGACATTGATGTACTACAGATGAGACTTTCGCACACATGAACTTTCACATGACGTTACAATGAGATTGTAAGATTGAAATCCTACAATCTTATATTGCTTTGTTCGCTTTCTTTTTTGTACATTTGTGTATTTACATTTTTGTCTATATGTTGCTGTATTAACCTGAATTGAATGTTTTCTATTTTGTATTTAATAAATCCATTGATCTGAAATCCCTTTGACTACTGTACATTTTTGACAATATAGACATTAGTTATGTGGTTAGTTAGTTATCCGCTCTGCATCCATTTCAGATGTATATTAACTGATTTTCCCAAAGACTTAAGTTATAGTAGCTGAAAAGTATTTAAAGTGAAACAGATGTATTGTTATAGATCAGGGGTGCATCCTGTTCTTGGAGATTTACCTTCCTACAGAGTTCAGTTCCAACCCTGATTAAACAAACCTGTCTGTAATTATCAAGTGCTCCTTCAGATCCTAATTAGTTGGTTCAGATGTGTTTGATCAGGACCAGGGTTCTTCTTCTTCTTCTTGCTTTACGGCGGATCGCAGACTTATAAGTGCATTACCGCCATCTATCTCTCAAATGGGGTTGGGCACCCATGTTGTAGATTAATAGTGTGGGCTAAGTGAGGGCTGCCCATGCAGGGCCAGCACTAAGAGGCCAACATTTTGCCAATGAGCAAAATCTCAGAGGCCCTGCGCTGGCAGCCCACTGGGGACCCTAATGCTAGCCCTAAGTGGGCCCGTAAAGGGCCAGTGCAGGCTTGTTTGCAGGGATGTCTCTCTTATCTGACACACTCAGTTCAATTCATTGATCTTGCTCCTAATAAGCTGATGATCTGAATTTGGTGTGTTACTGTAAATAGGGGACACATAAAATGCGCAGATCGGTGGGTCCCTAGGACAGGAGTTAATGACAATGACCATAGGCAGGGAAATATCCTGGATGGATGGCCTGCTTTCAGCAAACGATCCAGCGTCAGTATGGACTGGTCTGAAGAACATCACCATGTACAAGACACCACACCCACAGCTTGCGGAGAATCAACAACTAGCTGACGATCTGAATGTGTTTTACTGCATATTTGAAAAGGATCATCTACCACCCCCCATCCACTCTGATCTGCACTTCACACATTCACCTACCACCCCTGCAACCCCCCTCCCTCCCCCACCATTAAACCTGTGCTTAAGATCTGTGTAGAGGATGTGAACCGGGTCTTCAGGAAGCAGAAATCTAGAAAATCTTCAGGACCAGATGGTGTTTCACCTGCATGTTTAAAAGTCTGCGCTGACCAACTGACCAATCTTCACACAGATCTTCAACAGATAACTGGAGCTGTGCGAAGTCCCTTCATGCTTCAAACGCTCCACCATCATTCCGGTCCCCAAAAAGCCCAAAAGCACTGGACTTAACGACTACAGACCTGTCGCTTTCACATCTGTGGTCATGAAGTCACTTAAGAGACTGGTCCTGGCCTACCTGAAGAACATCACTAGACCCTTGCTGGATCCTATTCAGTTTGCCTACAGAGCAAACAGGACTGTGGACGATGCAGTAAACATGGGACTGCATACATCCGCCAACACCTCGACAGATGGGGAATTACGCAAGGATCCATTTGTGGAATTCAGTTCGGCCTTTAAATACCTCATGCCTGACCTTCTGCCAGACAAAACTCACCAAGCTCTCCGTCCCACCTCACTGTCAGTGGATAACCAGTTCCTGACAGACAGGCAACTAGGAGGAGGGGGCAAACTCAATCCAGGACTATCACCATCAGCACCGGAGCTCCTCAGGGTTGAGTACTCTCTCCATTGCTCTTCTCTCTCTACACCAACGACTGCACCTCTAAAGACCCCTCTGTCAAGCTCCTGAAGTTCGCAGACGTGTCCCCTTAGTGTCTACAGTCATCGGCCTCATCAAGGATGGAGACGAGTCTGCTTACAGACAGGAGGTTAAAGAGCTGGCTGTCTGGTGCAGTCTTAACAACCTAGAACTTAACACGCTTAAAACTGTGGAGATGATCGTGGACTTTAGGAGGAAACCCCCTGCACTCCCCCCACTCACCAATCATGAACAGCACTGGACTGCAGTGGAGCATTTTGGTTATGGCACCACAATTCTCAGGACCCTGAAGTGTGCCACACCACATAGACTCCATTGCAAAAAAGGCCCAGCAGAGGTTGTACTTCCTTCACCAGCTGAGGAAGTTCAACCTGCCACAGGAGCTGCTGTAACAGTTCTACTCTGCTATCATTGAGTCTGTCCTGTGTTCATCCATAACTGTCTGGTTTGGTTCAGCAACCAAATCAGACACCAAGAGACTACAATGGACAGTCGGGACTACTGAGAAGATTATTGGTTCCCCCCTGCCCAACCTCCAAGATCTTTACATCTCCAGAGTGAGGAAAAGGGCTAAAAAAACACCTTGGACCCCTCACACCCAGCCCACTCTCTCTTCGAACTGTTACCTTCTGGTTGGCGCTACAGAGCACTGACCACCAGAACAGCCAGGCACAAGAACAGTTTTTTCCCACAGGCTATATTCAGCCTGAACAATTAATCTTTCATAATTATACATCGTCCATCACAACTAACATAGTTATATTTATATTAAACTGCACACTTTGTAAATAACATATCTGCGCACTAATAAACATATATTTACATTTATCTAAACAATTACATTTTTACCTATACTTCTATTTCTGTATATACTACATTATTAAATTTTTCTAATTTTTCTTTTTTATTATATTAGTGTTATATTACAATCCTACTGTGTTATTCCTATGTATGTCTGCACTATGTTTGTACTTTCTTCTGCACCGGAAGCTCCGGTTGTCAAGTCAAATTCCTTGTGTGTGTAAACATACTTCGTAATAAAGCTCTTCTGATTCTGATTCTGATTCTTATCTCAGGGCTAAAGCACACAGACATACACACATTCCCATTGTCACTCACACCTACTGACAATTCAGTGTCTGTATTAAATCTATCCTGCATGTTTTGGATTGTGGGAGAAACTAGAGCACAGCGGAAACATAGGGAGAAAACATAGGGAGAACATTCCAATTAAACTCCACACAAAACGGCCTCATGCCTCAGCCAGGACTTGAACCAGGGACCTTCTTTCTGGAGTTGACTATGTATGTATTTGTGTGTGTGTGTGTGCAGGGCGGTCTTTAGCTGACGCAGGGCCCGGTGAGCTCCGTTCGCGATCGCGTTCCATGGTGGGGGGAGGTGGGGGAGTGGGGGTGCAACTGGTCTGTTCGCCGTGACCGCAACCACACCAGTTGCACCACCCAAAGGACGCCCTGTGTGTGTGTATGATAATGTCATGGTGATGATACTTTCTTTGATATCCTTTTGGTTAGAAAATGTATTGGAGTCGTTCACAAGCTGGTGTGATCGGATGCATTTGTAAGGCTGGTTTCTTGCTGGATTGTATGTGGTTGTCTTATTGATTCTAAATGGCCAACAGAAAATAGGGGACAGAGGGAACACACAATATGAAATCTTATTAAATGTGTCCAGTATTTACTGTTGGAGTTCAGTATATACACTTTCACTTAGACATGGATTTATTAGTAAAATTTTACTAGGGAAATTTTATTAGGACTAGTACCTCGGGAAGAACAATTTAGAACAACCACAACAAAATTTGCATTTTGAATTAAATAAAATTTTGTCTATATGGATATTGTCAGACTTTGGTCCGTGTTTTGTGTGTGTTTTGCTCCTCATGTGCCTTTCTGTGTTTCCTTATTTGGTCATTTTCCTGTCAATTATGATTCCGTTCAGCTGTGTTCTATTAATTACCCTTGTATACAAGTTCCTGCCTGTTCAGTTTCCCTTTTGTCTGGTCTACTCGTTACGTGGATGTGTTTCCTGCTGTCTCCTGTGTTTATGTACCCTGTCTTCCATGGATTAAAAACTGTTTAGTATATTCCTCGTCTCCTCACTCCTTAGTTCCGGTTATCCTTGTGTGTCGTGACAGAAGACCAGACCCAGAAAGTAAGCGGGCTCCAGATCCCCTTCTCCCGAGATTTTATTTCCATTTTTTGTTATATTTTGTTTCCCTTTTCTTCTCCCCGCGGTATGGGGACCGCCCTGCTGTCAAGCGTGCTGGCAGTGCTGTTGTCATGCCCGCCGGTCGCGGCTCACTCCAGCCCGCCGACTGCTCAGAAGTCAAGTTCGCCGGCCGCGCCGTTGTCATGCCCGCCGACCGCACCCGAAGACAAGCCCGCCGGCCGCTCAGAAGTCAAGCCTGCCGGCCCCGGATCCCACAAGCCCGCTGGCCGCTCCAGAGTCAAGTTTGCTGGCCACTCCGAAGCGAGCTACGTGCAGCGCACAGAGTCAACCGCGGCCGCCCACGTGCTCGCAACAGGTCGGCTCCAGCCCCAGAGCTCGCTCCAGTGTCGGCTCCAGCCCCAGAGCTCGATACAGTGAGGGCCTTGATCAGAGTATAGTCACGGAGGGCTCCTGATTCCCCGCAGAGCCAAGGAATGATTCCGGTCAAGTATAGACCTGGAGGGGCTCCTGTTTCCGAGGTATAGACCACGGTGATAGAGGGCTCTGTTTCCCAGTTAAGGCCAGGGGGGTCAGATCCCCGGGTTTAAGGACCAAAGGGAGGGCTTCAGATTCTCAGTTAAGCCCAGGGAGGGCTCCAGATCCTCAGTTAAGCCCAGGGAGGGCTCCAGATCCTCAGTTAAGCCCAGGGAGGGCTCCAGATCCTCAGTTAAGCCCAGGGAGGGCTCCAGTTCCCTGTCAGGGTTCACGGAGGGCCTCGGAACCTGTAAGCGTCTCCAAGTATTTTTTGGGGGGGAGGGTAGTAGGGCTCCAGCCATAGAGACCGAGGCTGGGGCCGCGGCCTCTGAGGCTGCTTTGCCATGTCCTCCTGAACTACCTACCATGGCGCCCCGAACTGCCAGAGCCCCAAACTGCCGGATCCGCCATGGATCCCGGAACGGGCGCCACCCTGGAGGCCTTCTGTCCGGTAACCCTGCTCATAGAGGCCTCCAGAGTGCCCACCCCCAGACTCTGACTGTGTTTTGTGTGTTTTTTGCTCCTCATGTACCTTTCTGTGTTTCCTTATTTGGTCATTTTCCTGTTCTTGTTTAGTTTAATTATGATTCCGTTCGGCTGTGTTCTATTAATTACCCTTGTATTTAAGTTCCTGCCTGTTCAGTTTCCCTTTTGTCTGGTCTACTCGTTACGTGGATGTGTTTCCTGCTGTCTCCTGTGTTTATGTACCCTGTGTTCCATGGATTAAAATGTTATCCTCGTGTGTGTGTCGTGACAATATATTAGCTTTTTCTGTTTTAGGCTCATCAAGTAATATACTGTATGTTGTTGTGTTTTTAAATCAGGTGGGTGTGTATATGGGGAAGAGAGACTTTGTTGACCATGTTGACTCTGTGGATCCAGTGGGTATGTGAGAGAATAGGCATAATTATATTAACCTGCCTGTGATTTTAAGCACTTACTGTATTTCTTAAAACCTTCATTTCTGTTTACTTTTTAATATTATTGTGTTTTTCTTTTTCCATCAGATGGTGTCCTTCTCATTGACCCTGAACAGCTTAAGGGGAAAAAAGGTAAATAAATGCACTCAAAGTTTACATACTGAACAGGCAATAAATCAGATATATCTGATTACATACATGTATAACAGTGAGATTTGCTTTGTGATTCTGTCGCCCTCTAGCATATGTCACTTTATCCTGCACATTCAGATATGGAGGTGATGACATGGACGTGCTGGGCATCGCATTCAGACGAGAGATCTACATATCCATCCGGCAGATCTACCCCCCACTGCAGGACAAAGAGCAGGGCATTCTTACCAAGGTGCAGGATAAATTACTGCGTAAACTGGGTGTCAATGCCTACCCATTTTTCTTTGAAGTAAGTACCTTCAAGTGGCTTAATTCATATTTAGACCCTTTCATTGCAAAGAAAATGGTAGCTTGATATTGAATCATCGCCTTATTCATGTACTATGGTATTTACATATAATTTACATGCTTTCAAGACCACGTACTATGTTTAAAATCCATCTTAGTGCCATCATACTTTTTTGTTTGTATTCAGTACAAATTATTTCCGTCAATATTCCAAACCACTTGAATGCCCTGGATGGATGGCCAGCCAGTCCATTGCAGGCTCACACACAAAGACAAATACACATTTACACTCTTAATCAGACCTATACGGGCAATGTAGTGTCTCCAATTCACCTATTCTGTATATCACCTACTTTTCGATTGTGGGGGAAAACCCTGGACAAAACCCATTCCAACATAGTAAGAACATGCCAACCCCACAAAGAAAAGCCTCATGACTCAGCCAGGACTCAAACCAGGAGCACCTTCTTGCTGTGAGGTGACAGTGCCACCCTGATAATGAAATCATTTGAAACAGTTTTTGTGTGTGCATTTGTGCTCTTTCATATTGATATTAGGGGTGTAACATTACACATATTTTCAGAATGGGTTTTCCACTATGGGTTTTTCAGTTCACACTTGTATACCGAACAAATACAGTGAACTTAATTTAAAACTCCCTAGAATTATTTATCTTAATTTCAACGAATCAATATTGATTCTTAAATTCCATCGATTTTTTTTAATCTATGCTGTTTGAGAGAATAAAACTTCGGGCTATAAAACAGTGCTCGTGCTAGCCACTAGTGCGGCTCCTGTCCAGTAAACGCAATAAGCCCTGTATTGTTATATTCTATATTTGTTAAGAATCAACATTCTGATGCTCTTTGATGTGGCAATGACAGATCGCTGTAGTGCCAGTTGAAACGGCAGCACATTGGAGGGAGGGAACACATTCATCTGTTCCTCTTTACTACTATTTATAGCATTAAAACAACATAAAGGATCAGTGTTTCAACCACAGAAAGACTTCAATAAAACTGTTTGTAAACATTGCATAATGATATGTTTACCTCAGGTATATATATAGTATATATATACACACACACACACTGAAGACAATGAAATGAAATTATGACAACAAATATGTACTTATTAGGTCTGCCCTCGACTAAGGATTTTTCTGGTCGACTAGTAGTCGTTAATTTTAAGCATTAGTCGACTAATCACACGTTTATAAATCACCTTATTCATAAGTTTTAAATCATTATAATGAGCCTTCAATTGCCTACATAGCTTAATAATCACTAAAGCACACGCATGAAGCTTGCCACAGCGCACCGGCAGAAGGTATGATTATGAATGTGTCAGGGAAAAAACAGTAAGGAGACTGCATTAACATTATAATAATTTGATAAACTAGTGCTTTCTTAGTTTTCGGATTAAGAGATGAAGTCGGCGACACTGACTCATCATCTCTGCAGTAGTGGTGAATGCGCCTGCATGCATGTTTCATAAGGATTACATAATCTGAGAATTTGTTTTCCTTTTGAATTGGCATTTGAAGTAGACATTTCACTCTCTATAGATATATTTTTCATGTCTGTATGGCAAGTATACACAGAGTTTCGCGCTCAAGTTCACAGAGACCGAGACGGCAGAAAGCGCATCATGTTTGCTTTCATTATTTAACAAAAGCACAACGTTTCATTGTTATTCTGAGTGCACACAAATAAACGTAGAGTCTTTACAGATTCTAAAGATGTATTATTCTTATCTGTATGACCAAAAATGAGGGAGAATTTTAAGAGCAAGTGACCGCACCGGCGCCTCCATCTGTCCAGTAAATGCAACTGTTCAGTTTCCACACTCCGCACACACATTTGAATAGCGCACATTTCTCTAGGTTACCATTCTCTAGGTTAACATTAGATTAAGCTGCCATGTAAAGTTGCGAATACTTACATCTTTCAGATGATAAGCCATATTTGAAGTCGATGAATGATAGGCGAGCATTTGGATGTCCTGCCCGATGTATTATATTACCACATAGACCAGCTGTTAACGATCTGTCTGTCACGGACTACGTGCCTTCGCCTGTTTAGCGACTAATACAATTTTGGTTGACCAAGCCTCTCCTGGTCGACTAACGATTAGTCAACTATTAGGGGGCAGCCCTAGTACTTATGTAGTCAACAAGTACTCAGAATATGTGTTATACTTTCAATTCTTCAAAGTAGCCACCTTTTGCTTTGATGACAGCTTTGCACATTCCTGCCATTCTCTCAGTATACGCCGAGGATCCTGAACTGTTTTCCTAACAACCTTGCGTATTTGTTGCTGCTTGTTTCCAATCAAACTCTCTGTCCAACTCATCCCAAACTATCAGGTGATTGTGGAGGCCAGGTCATCTGAAGTTAACGCACTCAAGATCCAGCGCACCTGTAAAGGCGACATAGCTTATACATAACTAAGAGGTGTGTTTGGAGTCATTGTCCTGTTGGAAAACAAATGAAGACCCCACTAAGTGCAAACCAGATGGGATGGCATGTCACTGCAAAAAGCTGTGGTAGCCATGCTTGTTAAGTGTGCCCTCAATCACCAACAGTGTCACCAACAAAGCACCCCCATACCATCACACCTCTTCCATGTTTCACTATGGGAACCATAGGAACTGTCCATTCACCCTCTCTATGTTTAACAAAGACACGGCGGTTAGAAACAAAAATCTAAAATTTGCACTCATCAGGCCAAAGGACAGTTTTCCACTGATCTAATGTTAATTTCTTATGTTTCTTGGCCCAAGCAAATCTCTTCTGCTTGTTGCTCTTCTGAAAGTTATGGTTCCTTTGCCGCAATTCAACCATGAAAGCCTGACTCACACACTCTCCTCTGAACAATGGATGTTGAAATATGTCTGCCACTTGAACTCCAAGAAGAATTTATGTGGGCTGTAATCTGAGGTGCTGTCAATAGGCTTTTTTCTGAGTCTGGTAATTCTAATAAACTTATCCTCTGCAGTAGAGGTTGCTCTTGGTCTTCCTTTCCTAGGACGATCTCATGAGAGCCGGTTGCGTCATATCATCGTCCTACATCATCCGGCTGGAACGCCACTCTCTCGTGTATGCACGTACCAGTTAGCGGAAGCTAGAGATTATGGTTTACTAAGTTTTAAATGTGGATATTTTTTGTACACAAACGCACCGGTTTGCTTCAGGATGCATTTTCCCCCCACCCCGGAGCCATGTACAGCACTTTTTTTATGACAGATTGGCACAGTTTATTGGACTTCTATTGGTCTATTAAATATCACCAATTCACTGCCATTATAAAGCTTGGAAGAGCCAGGACATTTTTAAATATAACTCTGATTGTATTTGTCTGAAAGAAGAAAGTCATATACACCTAGGATGGTTTAAGTGTGAGTAAATTATGTGGTAATTTTCATTTTTGGGTGAACTATCCCTTTAACTGAGTGTTTCTTGCCATAATATGAATTTGTAGAGTAGTCCTAGTAGCACTATAGGGCTATTGACTCTGTACCCACCCTTCCTCTGCACAAGACAACTGATGTCTAAAGCGCATTAAGAAGGCAAGAAATGTCACAAGTTAACTCTTGACAAGGCACACCTGTGAACTGAAATCCATTCCAGGTGACCACCTCATGAATCTGATAAGAGAATGCCATGATTATGCCAAGCTGTCATCAAAGCTAAATGTACCTACTTTAAACAATCTAAAATATAAAACATATTCTTGGTTGTTTCAATTTTTTTTTTAAATTTCATGCCTGTTCTTTCATAGTTTGGATGTCTTCAGTATTAATGTACAGTGTTGAAAATAATAATAAAAAAGGCAATGGCTATTTACACTAAGTGAAAATATCATATTTTCTTAGCGATATATGCTATTTACACTAAGTGAAAATAGCAATGGATTCTATTTACACTAAGTGAAAATAGCAGTATTTTCTTAGCTATGCTATTTACAATAAATGCAAATAGCTATATATTCTATTTACACTATGTTAAAGGGGTGGTTGACTGTTTTTTTTCTAGGCTTGATTGTGCTTATGGGGTGCAGTCTAACGTGTTAATGCTTCGTTTTTTTAAAAAACGCATTATTTTTCACATCATTTAACTTTATTCTACACCGCTCTGTCCCTTCTCTGAGAAACGGACTGATCTTTTCCTGTTTTTATGAAGCCCCTCCCTCAGAAATATGAAAAGGGCTCGGATTGGTTAGATGGCACAGTGTGTTGTGATTCGCTAAAATGCCTAGTGTGCATCTAAATGTCACGCCCCTCAGCTCAGTGGCATGAGCTCCGGTTGTATTGTAAACAATGGCGTTGTCAATATCGCTTATGAATTTGAGTTTGATTGAGACCCAGAGAATATTAGTGAATTGTTTGTTGGTGTCTCATACTTTTAGATACGCTGCTATTTGTATGCTACTGCTATGTTAGATTTTAATCTACGGTTTATCTTATAAGCGTTAAGGCGTACATACTGTATCATGAAAATCTGACTTTTCCGGGTTTTAAGTGCTATAATCAGATCCCCTGTGCATCTACCAACCACGGAACGTGAAAAAGATTAACCCAGTAACTTTTTTTGGTAAGCCTTTTTCTGCAAGCTTCTGAGAAAACGAGCGCGTCTGATTTCTCTCACTTGGTGACGTGGCAAAGGGATCTTTTTATAATATTACCGCCCCTTAATCTGCATGTTTACACCCACGGCGCCGTCATTTTGAAGCAACAACGGTGTACCAGCTCTAATACAATGGCGAAGGTTTGAGCAAAACATGCAAACTGTTCTGCCTTTGGCTGCACTGACGAGCACAGAACACTATTTACAGTCCCAGCCTCAGAGGTAGGGCTGTAGTACTCGAGTCCTGTCTCGAGACATTTTTCTATCGTCTCGGACTCGTTGGACTTGTCTCGGACTTGGTTTTTCATTTTTTGGGGGACCTTCCCCCGCCCCAATGTTCTCGTTGGTCTCGACCGAAGATTTCCAGCATATGCTTTTTTCCCTCAAAGCAAAACCATTCTGCATGTCGCGCCTTGAAAACGCGTGGACAACGATAGTGGCGCGCCGCTTTCTCCTTCTTCAAAGCCCTCTGTAGCCTGGCTTATGCTTGCACTCCGTGGCGTCTCCCGTGCTAAGCAACTAGGACCGCGCTCTCCAGAAGAGCGGAAAGGTTCAGCAAAGGATTAAAGGATTTGCCACACAAAAATCCCTTGCAGTAGCTCTGATACTATAAATTATTTGTAAAAACAGGCTATCCTTGTTACAGCTATGGATCAGCAGTTTCTCCGTCTGGTTTACTTCAAATTTGTTACGGGAAAGGATGAAGCTGTTTGGTTGGTTCTTGTCACATGACCCGCGGTGTGCTTGCTGTGTTTTGAAAAGTTTAGATTTTTCTAATTTAATTTTCTACCTGTTAGATGTGTTTTATTAACGTCTACACCTACTTCCTTCTACAGCATTTATTAATATTAGTTAACTTTAATTTCAGCAATCACTAATGCATTATTCAAATGACAAGTTTTGTTTGTTAACATTAATGCACCGTGAACTAACATGAACAAACAACAAACTGAAATGACAACTGGTATTTGAGGTAAATAACCGTACACAGAAACAAATAACTAGGTAACAAATAGTAGTGTGTGTAATATAGTAGGGTCCTCGTTATGTTCAAGACGAACATTAAACTAATAGATTAACAATGACACTAATTAAGATGTGTTACCGAGCTCTTTCTATGAGTGGTAGAAATAGGGTTGGAATTTATTATTGGACATGAATTCTTATTTTCATGGTCATTGCAGTATGAACATTTTGTTATTTACGCAATCGGGCACCGAAACCTGCATATGTAACTAGCAGAGTTGGGTGGAATTTTTTTGTTTTTGTAGAGGGGGCGCCAGAGTGCAGAATTCAGCACTCAACAAAAACTCTGGAGAGATTTTCAGCGGGGTATGGGGGGAGGGGGGGGGGGGGAGGAAACCATGGTGCGCCAAACGCCAACTTGCAGTGATTGGCCATTGCATTATAAACTCAATGGAACGTATGTTATGGTTGCTAAAGCTCACCGCTGGTTAAAAACAAAAAAAACAACAAAAAAAAATTGCTTTAGTTTTATTTGTTGGCCCTAATATGCAGAGTTAATTATTCATTTATTTATCACAAGTAATCATCAATGCAAAAAAAAAAAAAAAACTCCCCGTTATCACCATAGCAGGAATGTTCCTCATATCGTGCCGGACTCTCGCCGGCCCAAAGCAAGAAATCAGGTGGCTGTCTGCTAGTCCTCTGTTTTATTTTAGGTGGTTTGGTTTAGGTCAGGTGGAGCTAAACTCTGCACGTGGCTATTGGCCCGCAAACGAAGGTATCGTGTGTATGTCGAGCTGCTCAGTTGGTTCTGTTTGCAACCATGCTTTTTGCTCCTGTAACCATACTTATACTGGCAACAATTAATTTTACTATCGAAGTAGGCGCTGTTGCGTCTCTAGGATCCCAGGCATACATACACAATAGGTTACGTATGGTGGCTATTGAAGAAGAGCACCCTATTTTGTTTTGTCAAGCTTTGGAATCGGTCTGACTTGGAGCGTACGAAAATTTGGCCTTGGTACTCAAACCTCTTGTGGGACCGGTCTTGACTCACGGGATCTCGAGTCGTGCCGGTCTAGCCTTGTTTGGCATCGCCAACGACTAAGGTATACGACACTGTGAAGTCGCTCTCATCAATCCGAGCCAGGCTGAGGCAGAGAGAGCACGTGAGTAATTCTTTACTGTATAATGAGTATTTTTTATAACAACTCCAGTTCGGGGGGCTGCACGTTCAGATAATTTATATTGTGAATTAACACCGCGGCAGGCCAAGCGCCCAAATCAGACCATCAGGAATGGAGTGAACAAGATGAGAGGTGTGAGTTATACTACACAATACCAGTATTACCAAACCAGCCGACCTTACCATCTGTTCCTTGACATAGTTTAGTTCCACGGATCGTCCGCACACCCCTTCTCGCGCACATTAGATAAGCGTCTTTACTCTGTCCCTCACTGTAGGGAGGAGCAGGGCGGCTATACTCTGGTCGGGCCAAATTCCAATGCTCAGGGAGTCACCTCTCCTCGGCCACAGAGGCTCGCCCGCTAATACACTTAAAGGAAGCTCAGATGCGACGCCGCGAAATAGAGTGCCAACAATATCGTGCGCTCAGTACATTACTCCCCCTCATGGAGCGTTAGTCACGTCTACCCCCTAAGAACCTTCACTAGTTAGTCACTCCTACGAGAAGCGCAGAGAGCATAGAGTCCTACGTATGCAATAACATGTACAGACGGGGATGGATTCTGCGAGCGTGGTCTGAACACCATCCGGTATGCAAGACCGCAACCACAGCAACAATACACCATCGAACCTGTGAAGATCCACCAAGTCCAGCAAACATGCGACTCGTCCAATAATCCATGTGCATCGGGGTTCAACCTAATTACACAAAGAACTAAAAAACGATACAAGATACTTTTTGGGCACAGAAGAAAAAAAAAAGATTATGACTTTATTCAACAATTCGTCTCCGCCGCATCACCCTGGTGCCATTTTGGAGAATATCCAAAATGAACGTAAACAGCGTATGCTATTCTGTATCAGCTGCGCCACGCGGATACGTTGTTTTCATTCAGATCAAATCACAACAACATAGGAAACAGATCCGGCGTGACGCAGCTGACACAGAATCGAATTGTATACCCAGTGAGGGATAATATTATAAATATAGATATAATATATATATATATATATATATATATGGGAGCAAGCCGCTCATTTGCATTAAAAGGACAGCACATGAAAAACAGCTTGTTTCTGCTTCCACTTAAAATAGGCATTTTCAAAATGATATTATAAATGATCTGTTGAGTATTTTGAGCTGAAATTTCACAGATACATTCTGGGGACACCAGACATATTACATATTGTAAAAAGGGGCATAAAATGTCACCTTTAAAGGGGTCATAGACATTGCTAAAAAGAAAACAATGCTGTTGTGATTTGGTATAAGCAATGTGTTTATGCTGGTGTAAGGTCAAAAAAACATTATTTTTCACAGAATGTACTTACGTCTCCTCTATGCACAGCCTTTCTGAAACGTGTCGATTTTTTTACAAAGCTCATCGTTCTGAAAAGTTAGGTGTGCTGTGATTGGCCAGCTATCAGTGCATTGTGATTGGCTGAATTCCTCAAGCGTGTGACGGAAATGTTAAGCCCCTTACCATACTGTGATGCCGTGTCCGGCACGACGAGACAAAACCATTAAAACCCAAACCCATTATAAGCGAGGCATTTGTAGCATCCAGTGGGGACATAATTACTGATAATGACTTATACTGTCTTTTTACGAGGTGCGTTGCATCGCGCCGCATAAACATAAAACCATGTCTGCATTTATGATCAAAGAAACGACAAACAACAAGCGCTACTCTCAAACTCGCGTTTGAATCATCAGTGACAAAACCTTTAAATATAAAAAAGGTACTTACAGGCTGTGAGTCAGAAGCGCTAGACTGCTTTTATAGAAACAGCATTTGTGCACAGACGCATTGTAGGCTAACGTTACTCTGCAGGTTCAGGAAACAGTCCTCCATAAAATGCGCTGCACACATCTGAATATTTGGGTTTAACTGTTCTGTACAGGTTTGTTGTAAATACAACCTTAACACCGATTCTATTGGTCCTCTTTTGTAACTTTTGTTTGCCAAACCAAAGTAGTTCGCTTCACAACGAACAACAGCGCACACACTTGCGTGAGCGGCGGCCGGAGAGCTTGCGGTAACCACATGTGATGACCCTGGGCTGGATTCCGCTTCGTCCATGGTGAAAGCCGATTTGGCGATCCACAGCGCAAAGTTGATGTTTTTCCTCAGCGACCAGCACGGATCAGCTCTAGGCACGATCAAGCGGATATCGTCCTCTTTTGGAAGGCCAAACAAAGTAGTTTCGCGTTCACAATGAAACACAGCGCCTTCACGACATGGCGGCGGCGGCAACAACAATACTTACAGCGAGAATAAAAGTTACGCCTTATATATTTGCGTGAACATTTGGGCTGTGATGCCAAATCTTCCCACATCGTGACGTGGACATGTGGGGGCGTGTTTAAACGAGGGTTTTAGGAGGGCGTGGAACAAGTCTTAACTTTTATTAAGTATATCTCTTGGTTGGAGCTTTAGTCTTTGCAACTTTAGGGATTTTATATATGCACAAACAGCTTGTAACACACCAAACACAACGGAAAGCTTGAAATCGCATCATATGACCCCTTAATTCCAGCAGGGAAACCATTGCACGTCCAGGTTTACGCTTCTAAACTATGTGGAAAATATCTGCTGTCTACACATAAGTGTTACATGCAAAAACAAGCTATTGGAGATGAACAGATGATGACAGGTGAGGAGAGAGAGAGCGGAGAGATGCAGAGCAGGGGGGAGCGGAGGAACAGGTTTAAGAACCGCTGCTTTACGAACATTGATTTGAAACTTGTGAATCCTTAGAATCGTTAGAAGACTTCATATATGAATAGCCTGCCCCTTTTTTAAATAGCTAATAGCGTTCTTTTATATCACAGCTTGGGCTAGAGCCATTGAGCTCCGTAAAGCTGCATTTGATAGGGTATGCCAGCCACAATATCATCCATATTGCTATAAAATATAGAGTTCTGTTTAGAATTAAAATGGGTCCGATACATTTTGTGGTCTGCGCCGACTCGCACATATGATCTGCTCCGTGCTATCATGTCTCTGGACAAGGGCAGACTGTGTGGTTAGCGTGACATAGCGCGAAACCAGACTTCTTTTGCCCCAATGTAAAGCATATTTACACTGTCTGAATCGTTCCCTATCCCCTATATATTTCACTACGTTCCATTCACTGAGACAGAAAATACTAATTCTGTGGACAAGTGACCGATCTCAGCCGCAGCTTCAGCGTGTAGTATGTAGTGTAGGGGGCGGGCGCTTCGGATTTTAGAGAGCATTTGATTGGACAGAATGTTTGATGAGAAGCTGAAGTACGAGGTGATGTCAAAAAAATCGTTGATCCATTTTGGTGGAAGTGATGAGCTGCAAGCTTTGAATGCTCATATCTTCTAAATGCAAATTTTGTCACTGTTTTGGAGCACACTGGCTTATAGATAACCTTAAGACCTTAACCCTAAGTATATTGATACCAACACCCAAAAAACATTAATTTTGATTTGACAGGGACTTCAATTCAAATTATTAAATGGATGCTACCTTATGGGACAATAAAGCCCTCTCTTCACCTATCCTAACCCTACCCGATACTTTAATTTCAACCTTTTGATTATTTCCTTAATTTTTATTGAAAAAAAAATGCCTTTACGATGTGATACGAGATTTGAAAAAGGGAGAAAAAAAGGTTTGTCAAAAGGCGGATTCGAACTCTGGTCGATTGCGTCAAAATGACTGCAGCACGTGCTTTACCATTTACGCCACTGGAGCTCTTTTTAACTATCTGTTTTGTAGTGTTGACTAGCCCAATCACACGTTGATGGACGGAGTTAGTGTAAATAGCCTCTGCCAACAAGGCGGCCCGTTTGCACTTAGTGTAAATAGACACTCCGAAAAAGACAACACTGAAGGAGAGGTGTGTCCAAATTTTGATTGGTAGTGTATGATTATATATATATTAGATCGATATATATATATATATAAATAACACATTTATATGGACTGTATGTATAGTATACATTTATTTATTTTTTGGTCTGTTATTGGCAGATAATAAAGAGCATTTCTCAATTCTGTTTTTAGTTTCCTGACAACTTACCCTGTTCAGTAGGACTACAGCCAGCCCCAAAAGATGTTGGAAAGGTATCCATTAACATCAAACCATTCTTCTAAACTGTGAACCAATTTTTCTACCTAATTTTGACATAGTTGTTTCTTTTGTATGTACATGATATATAGCCTCTTTGTAGTATTTATTTTTTCACAGAACTGTCTAATGTTTTTCACAGCACTGTGCTGTTGAGTTTGAGGTGAAAGCTTTCTGTGCTGAAAGCCAGGATGCCAAAGTTCGCAAACGGTTAGTCCAAGCTACAACTCTTTGTTCTTATTCTCTATACAGGGGAAACATAGTGGATACTGTTGAATACAAACCTGCCATGATTTACTTGCCTATTGTCCTACCATTATCCTAATTCCTTCATGTTGTCTATGGAGCAATGTAGACCATTTTGGGGTATCTCAACAATGACATATGTCTTCTTCTCCTCTTCCTCAATCAGGAGCTCAGTACGTTTGATGATTCGTAAGGTCCAGTATGCTCCAGAGAATCTAGGACCAGCTCCCTGTGTGGAGACCACTCGTGACTTTCTCATGTCTGATAAACCATTGCACATGGAGGCAAGCTTACAGAAGCAGGTGGGTTTTAAACAGACCACTAGTCGAGCATGCATGTCTCATAATTTGTGTCTTTCTTTGGTGTTATTAGCAATGTTTCATGTTGGTTTTTTTTTATGTAAAATGTTTATTGGAATATAATAAATCAATGTGAAATATTGCACGCACCATAGTTTTTATTAAATTAGATCATTACAATTTTCTCTTGTAGACTTACTATCATGGGGAACCCATCAAAGTAAGGGTCAAAATTAGTAATGACTCCAACAAAAATGTGAGGAACATCATAATTTCTGGTAAGATCAGGTTTGAAAGCATTGACAAGTCGATTAGAAATAAGAGTTAAGAAACAAGAAATAAGAGTGGTCATAAATAAGGTTTTCTTTTCAAGAATTGTGTTCTTTTAAAGGAGTCATATGATGCGATTTCAAGTTTTCCTTTCTCTTTGGAGTGTCACAAGCTCTTGGGACATAAAGAAGATCTGTAAAGTTGCAAGACTAAAGTCTCAAATCCAAAGAGAAATATTCTTTATAAAAGTTCAGAGTCAGCCACGCCTACCTAAAACGGCTCATTCTAACACGCCCCCACATGTCTACATCACTTTGTGGGAAGATTTGCATAATGCCGCCCAAATGTTCACGCAAAGAAATAAGGCGTGGTTTCAGGAACAGCAGTAGTGTTGATGCAGTCATGTCAGGGAGACGCTGTGTTTCAGTGCGAAAGCAAAAGCACTTTATTTGGCCTTCCGGAAGTAGATGCAATTAGGAATCATTGGTTAAGATTTCTTTACAACAGAACAGCACAACCAGATGTTCGATTTGTTCAAAGCATTTTATGGACGACAGTTTTGTGAAACTAGAAGAGTACAAGGCTGGCTGTGCACAAAGGCTATTTCTAAAAAAAATAATTTAAAAAAGGGTAAATTCCGACTTTGCTGTGACAATCTGGCGCTTCTGAATCAGCGCCTGTAAGTATGTTTTGTTATTAGTTTAAGTATTTGCTATTGACTGTTCAAATGCGGAGTTTTGCGCAGCGCAGAGTAACGCGTCGTGTGTGAGAGGGGAACAGGGTCACAAGGTCACATCACAGGAGTGAACTGCCTGTCAGAAATCATAACACGTCAGCTGTCTTAACCACGGCTTGTGTACTGCATCATCACTGTGTCTGTCACGCGACTCTGTTACCCTTTCGGAACTTGAACTGATGGTAAAACTAACGACATTATTAACTGTCTTGATATTTACTTTGAAAGATGAAGCTCACGATTATGGTAAGGGCGTTACATTTCCGAGGCGTGCTTGCGGTGTTCGACCAATCACAATGCACTGGGTCAGCTGGCCAATCAGAGCAGACTGCGCTTGTCAAAGGAGGGGGCTTTGTTGAAAACTACGTGTTTGAGAGAGGCTGGGCATAGAGGACCTACAATAATGTACAGTATTTGAAAAATAATGTGTTTTTTTAACATTAAAGCATGTCAACAAATGTTACACCAAATACACAAAATAATGATCTTTAAAATAGTATCATATGACCCCTTTAATGATATCAGCATGGTTGTTCTACCCTAATATTTTTTACCCCTACCCCAATTCAAAACATGTCAGTAGAGTTGCATTGTGTGTGTGACTGTGTACAGTATGTAATAATGTAAATTAATAGATTATCTGCATTATCTGATTGAAATCTGAATGAACTAATTTATTGAAAAAATGTTGGTCTATTAAAGTCATACTTTAAGTAGATTGCTTTAAATATAAAATAACACTTGTGGATGTCTGTCTTTTAGTGGAACAAATTGCCAGTGTGGTGCTGTACTCCAATGACAGTTATATGAAGGCAGTGGCCACAGAGGACTCTGGGTAATAGTTTTATTCAGAAATTTTGATGTAATTAAATTTTTTTAAATGAATGTTAATCTGATTAAAGGTTGCTATTTGGTGCAGGGACTCTGTTGATTCTGGTGCCAAACTGGATAAAGTCTACACTTTGCTCCCCCTACTGGCCAATAACAGAGAAAGGCTAGGCATTGCACTGGATGGAAAATTGAAGCATGAAGACACCAATTTAGCCTCTTCAAGCATGTGAGTCCCCATGGAAAACATTGGCGTGTATATAATGAGAGCTGTTTTAGTTTACTGGGCTTTGTGTACATTATAGAATGTTTATATAGGCCTGCTTAAACAACAATGTTTACAATGTTCAAATGCTTTATTGCAGCATCAAAGAAGGTGTTCTGAAGGAAGTTTTGGGGATCTTGGTGTCTTACAGAATTGTTGTGAAGCTTATTGTTGGAGGGTTAGCATCCCATGACACAATATACTACTACAGTATATAGCATAAAACCATACATGTCTAATATATACATCCTAATATTTTGTTCTTCTCTTTCATAGAATTATGGGATCCAGGTAAATATTATTTCTTTAATCTTGGATTCAGAAGGGCCTGCGGTTGAAATCGTCACCACATTTCTCCCTGTTACCGATGGCCCTGCACATCAATGAAGCTTTTTTTATGTCTTATGTTTTAAATAGGACTGTCATTAATTACATAATGTGCCGATTAATTAATCAAATCAATCTCAAATTAATGAGATTAATGAATTAACATGCGCATCATGTGCCTATTAAAGATAAAGTTATTATTAAAGATAATAGTTATCATTGTGATAATTTAGAAAAAAACACTGAAAAGACATTACAAAAAAGTAGCTGAAATGTAAGCAGCTTTAGAAAGAAATATTTCAATTCAACATACAAAAATACAAATAAATAGTGAAATATGAACTTAAAAAAGAAACTGTACTCTAAATATAAAACTAAAAGCGCCAATAGGTGGTGGCAAATCCCTGTAATTCATTCAATTGATTCGTTCAAATGGCCGATTCATTCAAAAGCAAAGCAAGTGACTGACTTAATGAATGGTTCACTGAATCATTGATTCCGAAAATTCTGAAAATTACATTTTAAAATCAGTCCGGGCTATAGAAATGCATCTTAATATTTACAAGTAAATCTCCATGTTATGCGTAGGCTACTTTCTATCTGACCCCCCCTACATCAGAGGTCCTATAGCGTGCCATGTTTAGTGGGGGAGAATGAATGAGGGAAAGTCACATGAGAGGAGGCAATAGGTGCGTTCGACTTCATGCAGCACTGCGCAGATCGATCGGAATCTGGTTTGAAGCAGTGCATGCCGGTTAGTAATTTTGTCCGACTTGAGAAGGCGCCGACGCCACGTCACTGTCATGTGTGGCATCAAAGCACCGCGAGAGCGTTTCGAGAGCAGCCGGCTGACTCAGCCGGCGCAGTTTCTCCAGAGCGCTGCAGGAGCGTTGATGACGACACAGCCATTTCACGATTGGCCAGATTCACCGCATGACAACTATCACGTGTGTTTTGGGTTTATTCTAACCTTTTCAATTCCAATAATAAGCCACAAATCTGTGTTTTTAGAACAGTAAAAGCATGTTTACTGTAGTCGCAATGTTATACTGAGTCACGTTTATCATAAAACACTGATAAAAGCATATACAGTATACCCCCACTTTATTGGTATTTAAATATATTTACGTTGAACTTTATTCTTGAACAGTGCATGTTTAAGACGTATAATAAAACGTAATATCTGTTGCTCATGAAAACGTTTCTGAAACGTCTGTATATTGAACAATAATTGCTTAATTCAATCATCTGTGAGGACGCAAACACCGCGCGGCGTCATAACAGAGCAGAAAGTGTCCGGCTGCGGCTCCGTTTCAACTCCGCCCCTGACTGCAAGTGGCTACTCTCGTTGACTGCCGTCTGTAGATGTGCTTCAAGTCGAACGCACCTATTGCCTCCATCGCGATATGATTGGATATGACATGATGGGCTATGGTTGGTTCATGCGATAAATCACGCCTCTCGTGTTCGTGCGCGTTTCACGTTCTCGAATCAGTCTGAATAAACAATAAAATTGTGATAAAGACTTAAAATGGGCTGAAAACATGATCTGTGGGAGTTTTTGAGGTGGTCCTCACTGCAGAACACATGATCCAGGGGGCGTGGTTGGATCCAGATCCAATTCCTCCCACTTACATATACCAAAACCTACCCGTCTCCACCCCCTGATCCCTAAACCCACCCATCTCACCCTAAACCTACCATCTCCATCCCCTAAACCTACCAATCTCCACCCCCTTAAATTTGAAGTAGGCTAAATCTCCGTGTCTGTGACCAATATTTAACGAGCTTGCTGATCCAAACAATTAAAACATAGTTAAAAGTTAATTATTAAAAAGAATGACTGAACATAAGTTCACAAATAAAATATATTGCTTAAATTGTTACTGCCTTGAGTTATTATTTTGGAATAAATGTAAAATGCCTAAAAACACTAACTTGATGAGATTCATACATGGCTTTAATAAATAGAATTTTCATTGCATTGTTGTTAAATATAAAATATATATATTTTTTCTGATAGTGTAAGTAATGTTTATTTAACTAAGAAAATGTGACTATGAGATGAATTTACATTTGATTAAAAAAAAAAAACTGTGAAGGCTTTGCCTCCTTATTTCAGAACACCACTGCACACCACTGATCTACATATATAGTATCCAAAAGTCTGAAACCAAATTGAAAGTCTGAGATTTTAAATCTAATTTAAATCTAATAAATATATTTTTGCTAGTAGCTTCAGACTTGTGGACTCCCTTTATATATAATCCCTTTATATATGCTTTGTGTTTTTACATATCAGTGAAGTTGGGGTGGAGCTCCCTTTCCAGCTTATGCACCCGAAGCCTGACACAGGTATTAGACTATATACCTTATACCTATTATATATTATCTGTCTCTTAAATATTTTGTGGTTCACATACAATTTTGTATAAACTCTTTTAAAATGTTTCCTCTTTAATGCCTCTTGAAGTGAAAGAAAGGTCAGTCAGCATTTTAAAAGTTAATAGTAATGTCTTTTTCCATCATGCCTTGCTTCTCTATCTTTGCTTAAATTAACAGCTTAAAGGGGTCATATGATGCTGCTAAAAAGAACATTATTTTGTGTATTTGGTGTAATGAAATGTGTTTGTGGTTTAAGGTTATAAAAAACTGTATTTTCCACATACTGTACATTATTATTTCTCCTCTATGCCCCGCCTTTATGAAACGTGTTGATTTTTACAAAGATAATCGGTCTGAAAAGCGAGGTGTGCTCTGATTGGCCAGCTATCCAGAGCGTTGTGATTGGCCGAATACCTCAAGCGTGTGACGGAAATGTTACGCACCTTACCATATTGTGATGCCCTGTCCGGCCGGAGCGACGAGACATAAACATTAAAACCCATTATAAACGAGGCATTTGTTGTATCCAGTGGGGACATAATTATGGATTATAATGACTTATACAGTCTTTTTATGCGTTGCATCGCGGCGCGCCACGTAAACATAAAACCATTTTTCCATTTGTGATCGGAGAAATGACAAACAACAAGTGCTACTCTACACTGCTCAAAACTCGCATTTGAATCATCAGTGGCAAATTCTTTAAATATAAAAAACCTACTTACAATCTGTGAGTCAGAACAGCCGGCATTGTAGTCTACTCTCCCAGGATCAGGAAACAGTCCTCCATAAAATGTGTTGCACACATCTGGATATTTGGGTAAAACTGTTCTGGAACAGTGTGGTAAACACAACTAAACCAACTAAGTAAAAAAGAAAGTTTCCGTAAACGGGTGGGGGGGAACTTATAAGTGGCATAGCCGACCGAGTGATGCGGGCTGCCTCAATTCCCCAAAGATTGTTTATTATTCCATGCTAAAATGAAGCGGGGAGCAAGGAGTGGTAGTCAACGAAGCGTCAGAGTTGCTCTTTGAAGGCATTAAAAAGCTGAACGCACAACAAAGACCAGATGTTCCAGCATGCTTTATTTATACTGCCATCAGCTATGTTCTGATGTCCACGAAAACACTTTACACCAGTTTTTTTCTCAGTACTAACTAAGGCCTTTTTACCCACCCACAAAAACCCCCATACTGTAATTACTCCATGATATCTGTCCTTTATCATTGCTGTTGATGTGTGCGGCCCATGCAAAATGAACTTTGAGCTGCTCTTGGATACTAAGGCAAAAGCAGAAAGTAAAATCAGGCAGCTCAAGTTGGAAAGCATTACTTTTGGTATTGCTCATGGTTAGAGAGTTTTCCAAGTTCCTTAATAAACTTTGGCATGTAACTCCCACTTCATTTTTTGCTACAGACACAAATGATACCTCAAATCGTGGATGTACTTTTTAAACATCGTTGGCACCTAATTAGACAAATATGATATTTACTATTTTACTATTATATCTATCTATATATCTATATATACAGTTGTGGTCAGAATTATTGGCACCCTTGGTAAATATGTTCAAAGAAGGCTGTGAAAATTAATCTTTATCATCAGTCATTTAGATATTTTATTTTAAAAATTTACTAAAATCTAAGCTTTCATTGGAAAATAAGAATTTAAAATGGGGGGAAATATCATTATGGCATAAATGTTTTTCTCTAATACACATTGGACACAATTAACGGCACCCTTTTATTCAATGCTTTTTGAAACCTCCATTTGGCATAATAACAGCTCTGAATTTTCTCCTATAATGCAACCTCCTGATGAGGTTAGAGAGCACCTGACAAGAGATCAGAGACGATTCCTTCATCCAGAATCTCTCCAGACCCTACAGATTCCCAGCTCCATGATGGTGCTTCTCCTCTTCAATTCACCCCACTCATTTTCTATAGGGTTCAGGTCAGGCAACTGGAATGGCCATAGCAGAAGCTTGGTTCTGTGCCCAGTGACCCATTTTTGTGTTATTTCTAAGGTTTGTTTTTGGATTATTGTCTGGTTGGAAGATCCAAACGTGGCCCATTATAAGATTTCTAATAGAGTCAGTCACTTTTAGATTTTTTATCTGTTGGTATTTGATAGAATCAAAGATGCCATGTGTCTAAACAAGATGTCCAGGACCTCCAGCAGAAGTATAGGCCCACAACATAAAAAATACAGCAGTATATTTCATGGCATTTGTTTTTTGCACTAGAAATAGAATAACTGTTCACAGAAGCAATAACTCAACTTCTTGTGCTTAGAAGCTCAATTTAACATCATGCTCATAAAACTCCTATCAGATTAAAATCTGTTTTTCTGCATTGGAAAAAAGCATTAAATCTCACTTGTTGGAGATTACAAGCTTTAGTCTTAACATTGCAAAAACCAACTTTCTCTAACAGAGAAAGAAGTTTTTCAGCATCTGTGGACTTGAATTCTCTTCATTTGCTTAGTTGCAATAACACAGTGTTACTGTTCACAGAAATACTAAACTAAGCTTCTTGTGATTAGTAGCTATAACTACTTCATGAGTATAAAACTACAAACACATAAAAATCTGACTTTTTGCATTGCAGATAATATTTCATTTCACTTGCTGGAGACAACTTTCATTTGGGAAAGCTTCAGTCTTAACATTGCATTAACCAACTTTCTCTGACAGAGAAAGAAAATTTTTAGCATCTGTGGACTTTATTCTTTTCATTTGCTTTGCTAATTTAAAAATGGTATTATCTTCACAGAAGCACTCACCTCAACTTCTTGTGCTTAGAAGCTGTAACAGAACTTCAGGCATAGAACCCTATCAAATTAAAATCTGTCTTTCTGCATTGGAAAAAAGCATTAAATTTCACTTGTAAGAGACTACAAGCTTAAGTCTTAACATTGCAAAAACCAACTTTCTCTAACAGAGAAAGAATGTTTTCAGCATCTGGAGGACTTGAATTCTCTTCATTTGCTTTGTTGCACTAAAATAGAATAACTGTTCACAGAAGCACTAAACTCAAATTCTTGTGCTTAGAAGCTCCAATATAACATCATGCTCATAAAAGTCCTATCAGATTAAAATCTGTCTTTCTGCATTGGAAAAAGCATTTAATTTCACTTAATGGA
>JADLZN010002372.1:0-19291 GCA_018155175.1 Sinocyclocheilus anophthalmus | reverse complement strand
GTCTCTACACTCTTTAACACAACTGTACTGCGGTTAAACATGCACCATTTTTGGTGACTCTAACAATCTTTCCCACACACACGCACATGCTGGACATCTCTCTCACACACATACATATACAGAGTCCCAGGGCCCAGGGGTCTGTTCAGGTTTTGACTAAATATGCATTTATTGCCATCTGAATGTTTGTTTTCTCAAAACATATTTGCTCAGCTGAAGACGCCTGCTTAGGCTCACAGAGAGTGTGTATTTGTGTGTGTGTGCTCTTTCACCCTGTTTTTATTATGAGTGAATGAGTTGTAAATAAGTAAAAGATAAGCTCTCTGGTCCAGTGTGAAAACCACATGATTGTCGGGCAAGCAGATATGAAAAATGACTTCTAACTCTGTTCCAAAACCTAGTGAGCTGCCTCGCTGCCTATTGCCTACATAGGCAGCTGCCTTCTAAAGGGGCATCCTAACTGAAGTGGAACCCCTTAAGTAACTGATTTGAAAGGTTCTATATGCAACTTGACTCTGATTCCAACTCAGCAACTGATTCCCATGAAGGTTGATGTTAGCAAGAATCCATTTTTGATTATAAATGGATTTTGGCCAAAATGATTTAGATCTAGTTGAGTAACTAGATCAAATAGATCTAGTTACTCACCTCCCATACTAGTTCCCACACTAGTTCACGCTGGCTCCTACAAAGGCCTCTTCAGGGGCAGACTCATGTCTGTCTTGGGATATTGTCCAGTCAGATCCAAGTCTTGTGGCAATGTCTGTTTCTTCACCGTAAAATTTTAGAACATGGGCTCCAGTCCAGGGGTCTACTGAGGAGCTTTGGGTGATGATGAGGAGAGATGGTGGGATGGCAGGGGAGAGGGATAGCGGATGGACAGGTCTGGCCAGGGGTCGAGCGCTGTAATCCTGCTGTTTTGATGAGAGGCCTCTGTTTGTGTGGACTCGGCAGCGGCCTGATGGGGAGCAGATGTGGGAAGGCAGGCAGTCGGGCACAGAGCCAGAGCAGCTGGGAAAAATTAAAAACAAGAGCATTCCTAGAGACTGGGGGAATTACAGAGGGGTGGAGAGGAGAGGGTTAGATACAGGGACAAGGAAAAGAAGCCATGTGAAGAGAGAGAGGGTTACCTCAAGGGGCTTTTCATTGTGTTTGAGTGAAAGGTAACTTAGTACAGACCAATTGTTGGAACAAGTGCCTGTGTGAGCAAGGAATCATGTCTCACACACATGCATGTACCTAGATATCTAAACGAGGTCATAAAGACATCTGTTGTATTTATATAAATCTGATTATTTTGACAACAGACAAACCTAGCCTGTAATCCTGTCCCTAAAAGAGAACGTTGTGCCTTATAGGTCTATACATTTGCATCTTTCCCTTATATAAACAAACACAAAACATTACTTTATGAATTATTTTATATTTGAGGATATACCTAGATATCCCCAAAGAGAAGTTTTGTCAGATTTAACTAACTTCTAGCTAAGTATAGCTAAATAGAACCCTCCACATACACACATCTCACAATCTCTAAAAAGAGCAAATCACAGAAACCGGAATTCTGGGCTTGTCATTATATGATGGATTATTGTGTGTTTGGATCTTTTACTGGAAGCAAATGATCTCAAAAGACTCCAAAAAAGCTTCAGAATTACAAACTGGAGTACTTTTGTGGTGCGCTTTTTCAAACTGATTATAGCACACAAAAGCAGATGGACAAGGTTAGTTTTAGCTATCCTATAAGTGTGCGTTTTCCTTCAGATATCAAGCATATGGCCAAGGCAAAAGCCCAAAGAGAATGCTTTAACGTCATTACAGAATCACAGCATTGAGGATCACAAAAAAAAAAAAGAAAAACGGAAAGGACAAAAACAGATCAAATCACACATCTGTAGGAGGTCTGTTAAAAGCGTATTGCACTGTGAGCTAGAATTATTTGGCTTATTGATCTCTCAGTATGGTTCCTCCATCTCATAGAGATATGATTGACTGTATGTGTATGCTTTTTTTGTAAGTCAAGACAGTACCCACAGAATTTTCCCCCTCAGAAGTTCTCTTTATAGTTCTAAATTAAGTTCTCAGTCGTTTGATTTAAATATACATTTATCTAAGATGTTTCTTGTAAAATAAAGTCTGCTTTGTCTAAAACGCATTTCTAATATAGAAATAAAAGGGTGTGGCTTATAACAAAAAATATTGTTAAGTAGGCATTTGACGGAAAAATGTAGACCTTTTACTTCTAGATCTGGTGAAGTCTTGAGTAAATACAACCATAAATCTATCAAAATAAATTGAAAATTACCAATAAATTAATATAATTAAAGTTCTCTGAAATCAAATGATTTGTGTGAGGAAAATCACTCTGTTTCTCTTTGCAAACAATATGTATTTTGAAAATGCAATTACTGTACAAATAAACTTGAACTGAATTGATGTTATTGGTATTTAAGTCCAAGTGCACCTAAACAATATAAGTGTCTACCCCATGTCATCATTGTCTATCTTTTTAACTTGCACAATTATAATAAATATTCAATTACAAGGACACAACAGACCATGCTGAAAAAAATATTTTCTGAAACCACAAAGAAAGGCGCAAAATAACACATAACTAAGACACATATTTTTTAACACATGTTTGTGAGTGTATTCTTTTCTAAATGTCAGAATTAAGTCATGAGTAAAATAGTTTACATTGGTCATACTTGACGATAATTTACTTTAGTAATAAAATGATTACATGTCCTATATATTCTAAATTATGATCGCAATGGCATCGGTGTCTATTGTTGTTAATTATTTTGACCCACACCCTCACCCTAAAGTTGGAAAACAAGAACCGGTTGATGTCTAAAAGACTGAGCACCACAAAAGAAAACAAAGACAAGAAACTGACATCTCACATACATGCCAAAAAACCCTCAGGTGCAAATTACATCAGAAATGAAACCAATGTGTGTGTCTGGAGGTGTCTTTGTACTCTTTCATGCATGTTGGACACAGTTGACATGATGATAAATGTTAATGGCAATGCATGAAGTGTATTCATCCGAGGTATATGTGTGTATGTGTGTGTGTTTTGTCTCTAAAAGAAGCCACTGTCATTTAAATTTGATTTATAATTACAAGTATTAAATTCAAAACAAAACCAATCCACACACAGCTCACTCAACAGCAATCAGACACACACCAGCGTCTCAGCAGAAGTGTCCTGTCACAGGTTTGATCTGATGAGACGTCACGCATGTGCTGACTGGGTCAGACAGAAGCACATAGTAGCAGATGGCAGATGACACTGGGACTCTTCTGCCCTGTGTTTTGCTGAGCTCAGACCCTGCATGGAGCCTGTGGGTGTTGCTTACAGGGACATTTTTAAATATTACTTCAGATTCATGTATAAAATAAACATTATAACATTATCCATTATAACTCTTGAGTCTCATAAATAAATATTTTAAATAATAAATATTTAAAGGGGTGGTTAATTGCGATTTCTCTTTTTTAACGTTAGTGTGTAATGTTGCTGGTAAACAATATCTGCAAAGTTACGACGCTAAAAGTTCAATGCAAACGGAGATATCGTCTTTAAAATTAAAGGCAGAGTGAGGGAATTCTTGTAGCCAATTTTATCTTATGAAATCACCAAAACCAAACACGCCCTTTTTTTTTGTATGATTTTTTTTTTTATTTTGTTGTTGTTTTAAAAAAAAAAAAAATGTTTTTTTTTTGTTTTTTTTTTTTTTTTTTTTTTTTTTTATGTTTGTTTTTTTTTTTTTTTTAAAAAAAAAAAAATTTAATTTTTTTTTATTTTTTAAAAACAAAAAAATTTTTTTTTTTATTTGTTTTTTTTTTTTTTTTTTTTTTTGGGGGGGGGTTTTTTTTTTTTTTTTTGTTTTTTTATTTAAAAAAAAAAAAAACCAAAAACAAACATTTTTTTTATTTTTTTTTAGTTACAAAAAAATATTTTTTTTTTGTTTTTTTTTGTGATGTTGTGTTTTTTAAAAAACAAACACAAAATTGGGGGATTTATTACCAAAAAAATTTGTGTGGATTTTTTAAAAAAAAATGTGTTTTTTGTTTTTTTTTTTTTTATTAAAAAAAAATTTTTTTTTTTTTTTTTTTTTTTTTTGTTTGTTTTTTTTTTTATAAAAAATAAAACTTTTTTTAAAAACAATTTTGTTATTTTTAGTTTATTTAAAGTTGTATTTTTTTAAATTGTGTGTTTTTTGGGGGGAGGGAGGAAGGGGAAGGGGAAAATTTTTTTTTTTTTTTTTTGTGTTTTTTATTTTTTTTTTTTTTTTTGTTTTTTTGTGTTTTTTTATAAAAAAAAATGTGATAAAAAAAAAAAATTTTTTTTAAAAATTTTTTTTTTTTTTTTTTTTTTTTTTGTGTTTACTACCACCAAAGGGTCTTTGCCCCTATTTTGATAACTCGCCCCACCTAGACGTACGCAACCCCGCACCGATTAGTTCTGTGAAACACCTCAAACCAATGTTACAACCCGTGTTACTACGTGAGCGCATGGCGCAACAATCCCGACAGAAACTGCTGCCGGGTTCACATTATATTACGGCTACACAAATTCAAATGGTTTTAACGTCGTTGCTCGGCGCCAGTGTAGGCAGACTTTAGCTGTGAGACACGTTATTAGCTCACCTATCGAAAGAGAACAAGGCCAACGCGGCGTCGATCAAGCAGCCTCCGCCAAAAACTTGATTTCTCTCCAGCACTGGAAAGCTGATCCTATATTTACACGGGTCCTACTTCTTGCCTTATTCGTTCCGCAGACGTTTTTCTCTTTTGTTTTTTTATCTGCCATCTCTATTTTTCTGTCGCTCGGCTTGCTAATGTCCATCCCGTGCACTGAACTCTCTCTCCTGCACATCACGAGTAGACACGCCCCTTATTGCTAATTGGCTACAAGTTTGTTTTGGCGTTCGGCCGCAATAAGTTTTTAAAGTATTTTGAAAAAATACACTGACTCTGCCTTTAATGCATTTACGGCCCTACAAAAACGTCCGTAAGGAGGGGACTAACCCAGATAAACCACCCCCGGGAACCTGCAACCGAAGGTGCCTCGGCCATGTCCTTGCTGCTTTAGAAAAAGAGGAAAAGAAAACTAGGTGTCACGAAAATCATTCAGTAAGATGACTCGCGATTCTCTTCTAACATAATGGATTCAAAAGTTTCAAAATCAATGTTCTAGAGCAGCGGTTCTTAATCCTGTTCCTCAAGTCCCCTGTTCTACACACACTCTGCATCCTCTGCTCTCCTCTCTCTCTCTCTCTCTCCTCATCTCATCTCCTCTCTCTCTCATCTCTCTCTCTCTCATCTCTCAGATCATTCAGCTCAGCTCAACAATGACCTGTGCCAAATATACACTAGTTTTCCCCACTCTATGAGAAGCATTAAACATGGGTTGCTGTACTGTATTAAAGCTTTAATCAGGACAAAACCATATATTAAAAGCTAACAGAATCAGTAGCATTCAAAAATAACAGCGTAAAAAACACATACCATGAGAGCCGTGCTTGCACAGGTTCTGCGCGATCCTCTTCAATAATATCCTCTGCGTCTCTATCGGGCTCAAACTGATAAGCAATATTGACGACGCCTTTGTTTACAATTCAACCGGAGCACATGCCGCTGAGGTGAGGGGCGGGACGGTTAGACGCGTACTAGAGTCGATTTAGCCAATCACAACACACTGGACCACCTAACCAATCAGAGCCCATTGCCTATTTATGAGGGAGGGGCTTCATAAAAGAATCACACGACATTATAGAGAAGGCACAGTGCGGTGGAGAATAAAGGTAAATTATGTGAAAAATAATGTGTGTTTTTAAAAACGATGCATTAACACATGTTAGACTGCACCCATAAACACAATCAAGCGTAGAAAAAAAACATTCAACCACCCCTTTAATAATAGTCTAGAGACATTTAAGTACTTGTGAGTATGAGAAAGATATGACATTGATGTTTTGTATTTCCAAATTAAATGTGTATACAGTTGTTAAATTTGATTTAAATTTCAGTAATTAATTTGCATTCTCACTCAATATCTATATGGTTCCAAACACGCTACTCAAGTCCATTTTTATATACTTGAGTAAAAATAGTGTTTATCTTTTTGTTTTGTTTTCTTTACAAGAACGTGGGGCAAAGAAACCCACTATTTCTGTTGGCAAATTTCCATAGCATCTTTTATGTTTATAATAGCAATAACAATTCAAATCCCAGATTATAGATTTTCAAAGATTTTCTAATAAAAATGTAATCTGTATTTATGTTTCCCAAAATGCAATCAAATCCAGGCACTTTTTTTTCTTCAATGCATCCTCCTTTGAATCAATATAAAAGTTATTTTTCATTTTGAAACTGTTGAAAATACACAACATCGTAAGTTGATCCACATATGACAGCCTATGAACTTGGTCAATACTAATTTTATATACAGCCACTGGACTAAAAATACATTCAATCAATCATCGCTCCCAAAATTAATTCAACGAGTAATCTTGTTAATGCTATAAATTAATTAAAACAACAAAAGAACATTTTATCATGAACATACATGAACAAAAATACCACATTAAACCACAGAAATTCCAAAAATACATTTCCCTTACATTCAACTTCCAAAATTAAAAACAATCACATTATGCCATTTTATAGACATTTACAAAACTTAATGTCATAATAAAAACCTTACACTACAAAGCTATGGCATACGCGTTTATAATCGAATGTGACACATTGTGATTTGAACGCGATAGTAGCATTGTAATCCTCCGGCTCTGTGTATTAAATGCCAGTCATCCATCGGAACGCCTGGATGGAGAGTTCACTATTATCACAGAACCGGCTTTTACTTGACGATATGCGCATGACGTGATGTATCGCATCACATATGAGTTATCGTGCAGGCCCTCAAATTTGTTTTTGATCACAAAGTACAAAAATAGATGCGTACACTAGGATGCCGGGTTAAATTCAAGCGACCGCATTACTGTCTAGAGTGCGTGGGATGGTGTGCTGTGATTGGTTGAGCGGACATATCGCATTCTGCAGAGGAGGGAGACTGGCGTTTGTCGCGGTTTTGGAAAAAAAAGGGAGAAAACATGACAGATTAACTCGGCGGATATCGCATTTTTGCATAAAATTAAAAATGGACTTTTCAATACAGACCAACAAAGAACCATCTCCCAATACTGATGTTGGGCGGAAACAAAATTTTTTTTAAGGCGTTTATCGACTTTGGAACCAAACTCATTCATATAATATTATCAATATATATATCTATATATTATCTTAGAAATATATGATTTCATTGACGATATAAAGGATTTTCGAAAGGCCAATTTTAAAATACAAAAAATAATAATATCTATTGTAATTGTTCAAACATTAAGAATGTTGTGTACACATAAATTCATATAAAAATTTTAAATGAAGTGATTTTAGTGTTTTTTCATCTAAAGGAGAATTGCCGTAAAAGCTTCAAAAATGTAATGTGGTGCGACCAGGATGTGATTAAAAGTAAAGACTTTCCTTAAAATGCGGAAAGGCTTCCAGTATGAAAGTGTTTAGAACAAGTAGTTTCTGTTAATTTGAAGTTGTGTGAAATACTATCTTATTGTTTGTTCTATAATTTGCAGAGAAGTGACACATTCCTTAATTAGTGAACGACTTTATTTTCCCTGTAATTGGGCTAAAACTGTAAATAAAAAAATTTAAATACCATTCCTTAAGCATACTAGTAAACAGTGATTCAATTCACCACCGACTTCGATATTTTATTTTTAATTTATACGTTAATTGGCTATTAGTGGGCGCAAAAACCGACATGACTGAGTTGTGCTAAAGCCAAATTACACAAAGACTTAATCATTAAAAATTTATTAAAGAGACCATGTGTGAAAAAAGTGCAGCCCACGTGTTCATTACTGCAGGCATTTATTTAGCCCCATTATTTCTGTACTGTGCCCAATATTGGCTGCTCAATGACCCTTTCTCCGGGATTTTGATTAACAGTCAGTCTGACCAATTATAACCCGAAGCCGTCATATTTTGTCCAACAAACAACCAACAGAAGAGTACATTAACGTCAGTGTACTTGAACTTGAAAAATGGTGTTTATTGACATCTTTTCACAGTTGAAACAAGATACCTTCTGATGTCCATTCATGTTTATTTCGTGCTATGAATAGCAAAGATGAAGAGATGATCAGTTCATGTGCCGCCTTGAACTGAGGCGCTACAGCGATCTGTCATGACACGTTGAGGAGCCACAAAACAGTATTTGTTGTTTGGATTTCTTTAAAAAAAAATGAAAAAAATTGAACACTGAGACTTTGTTTCATACCTAAAGTAACCTGCTCTGTCTTGTCTGTCAGCACATTGTCAGTGTCCTCTTTGCTGTATTGTTTCAATGCGTGAGCAATAATGTGTGTCATGAGAGTGCCATGGCTTTTTGGATGTAGCAACAGTAACTAAGGGGGGCAGGTCTTTGCAAAAGGTCAATTTAGAGTAGGGGGAGGTTGCTGGTTCAAGTTCTGAGATAACATGAACATCTTTCTTATAGCAGAAAATGACATCTGGAGTTTGTGCTAGAGTGCAGGGTCAGAATTAACATGCTGCCTATGGTGATTGTTTATTTTACTTTGCTTGGCAGTGGAATCTTGTCAAATAGATTAAAATAGTTATTAATAAATATATAATAAATTACTGATAAATGCATAATTACCAAACTAAAATTACATGCTCTGAAATTTTTTTTTGTTGCATTTTTTTCTCACATTATACAGATTAAACATAACCCGTCTGAAATGAACCAAATTGCATAAAAATCTATTCCAAATTCTATTAAAATAAGATATTTTATGTATATAAACCATCGATTGAATATAAAAGCACTAAAACTGCCAATCTGGGACATATATCTATGATGGAATATACTCTGCAGTGGTCACACCACATGATATTTGGTCGCACCCATAGATATTTTCAATTCAGAGCAAAATGTTTACAAGCACAAGAATTGGCCACCTAAACAAAACACTAGCTTCCCACAAAAGTCCCATGAAGTTACATGCAATAATACTTGTAAAAATAACTTAATATTCATTGTTTTTCTGATGTCATACCACATGATATCCAAATGTGGTAATTACATACCAGCCGTTAAAAAGGTTATTTTTTTTCCAAATTTGAAAGAGACTTATAAACCTGCTTGATTCTCTCATGGGTCCTTACCAAATTGGTATATGATGCAAAGTCCTATCTTTGAATGGATTTCAACATAAAAGTCCCAAAATGGTAGTTTCTTGATGGTTGCACCACATGGTATTTCATAAAATGGAAATCATCGGACAAAGTTTTTTTGTATATTATGATGGAGATATAAATACAAATGCTTTGCAATTTTACACAGGATTACAAAACACTTTGGGAATCATGCCAAATAGTGCATAAAATTAATTTGAATAAATTTAGGGAAATTTCAAAGATGTTTACAAAAAAAAAAAAGTTATGGCCAGACGGTCGCACCACATGAATTTTGACACTTTGAATAACATCAAAAATTACAAATAGCTAGGTTTTTGTAAAAAGGTTAAATTGATTGATTGTGAGATCCTTCATATATTGCTCTTTTTATGCCTTTCAACACACCAATTTTAAACTGAAAAACAGTTCATTGGCAGAAAAATTTAGTCGTCCCTTCATAGACCCAATATATAATTTATACTTATATATATTATTTTCAGATATTATTTATATGTATTGGTTGGCATTATACATGAAAATAATAACAATATACCATTTGAATGGTTGGGGTTGGGAAAATTTTTTATTAATTGATCTATGATGAAAGCATTGTGTATTTTGAATCAGAAATACATATTATATTATCACTAGAAAAAAAAATTAACAGTAGGGTTCAATATTAATTTTTTGTAGGAAAACGTTTTTGTAGCAATTCATGGAAATAAAATCATTGTAAAGTAGAAATGTTTTTTATTATCAATTTTACTCAATTGATGAATTTAAAATTTTGTTCTAAAAATATCAAAAAACAAAGAGTCAAGAAAAACACTAACTACAATCTTTCATTATTTAAAAAACCAATAGCTCTTTATTTAAGGTCACTACCTAAACAGAAACAAATTCTGCCATTTTAATACATTATTGATGCATAAACCCCTTAACGACACATTCTCTGACCATTTGCTTCACAGGTATTTATTTTGTTTTAAGGAGGTTTAGATGAGGGCACTGGAAAGCAAGACAAATATGGCATTTATCATGCATTTAGCAAAGATTTTATATTAATGGATGATTTGTCTGCATTGATTTCTGATTCAAAGGTGAGCTTGTGATTGTTTGTTATTTGTTCAGAGTTGCAGCTGTCTGTTCCCACCCCCCCAGCATCAGCGATATCTGACTGATTTTAATGCTTCCTTTCTGCCACATGGTCTGTCGTCACGACGACACAGCGTGACTGAAAAGCAGAAAACCCATTTGCTCCAACCGCTTTAATCAAACACACTCATTCATTATTCAGAGCGCGGTGAAGCCAGGGAGCAAGCCAGAGTATGTGTGTGTTTGTGTGTGTGTGTTCTGTGTGTGTGTGTTTATGGACTATTGGATTTTGAGTCAGATGCACATTCAATGAACATTCAAATAATACAAGCAAAACAAGATTTTTTGAACATAAATATGTCAATCCGATTGCTAAACTATAGATGACAAATAGTTATCATACGAAAAAAAACTTTCATAAAAATAGGTCTCAGCTGGAGGCCCGAAGAAAAGCCAAAAAGCACACAAACACACACACAAACAAGTGAAGAAAATCCCTAAGACTTTAGAAACTCACAGAGAGAGGTGAGAGAATGAGAACGAAAGAATGAATTGGTTTCCTAGGTGGAAACTGGGAAAGTAATCTGGACGCAGGTCAGTCGGGACGGATCTAACTGCCAGCTCTCCATGGGCGCAGAAGAACAAACTAAACAGCGCAACACACACACACACACACTTGTGATTCTCTTTGCTTTATACACACAGCACAATTCAAAGGGACAGAGGCAATCAAATTCATCCAGTCAGAAGCCATTAAATCAGAAAATATATTGTACTGAACAAGACAAGCCACATGCAGACACAGAGAGAGAACATTGACTGATATAATAACCTGTTTTAATGGCTCTAATCCAAAACCTAGTGAGCAGCCTACGCAAACAGGATTTTAAGGTATCAGAGGTGCACTCTTGACGCGTCAGCTATTTATAAAGGTAGGCAGCATTTTGATTATGCTACCTTCTAAAACCTTTGGCCAAATTCTATGGCAGCATTGCATGTAGACTTTATGGAGAATGCAGTCCATAAATGCACTGCGACAACTTGTGAAAAACAACGTTATAAACAAACAAAATACAACTTACTCTAGTGCACAAAAGTACCGTTGGGCAGTGTGTATGGAACCAAACTGAACAACTAGTTGTTAATGACATATTTAAGTGCGCATCAGAGACGTGTCTCTCTTCTCTATCCCAGGGAAATCCCAGTATCTCCCAGTATGTCTTGACTTATTTGTGTTGCCTGACCATGAAAAAAAAAACATGATAAACTAAAATCCAAATGCTTTATCTTGGAAAAAAGCCACATACCAAAATATCACAACCTGTATCTGCCTACTTCATTAACTCCAATAAACTGGATTGATTCATGAGCCAAAACCAAACAACAAGCCCAAACACGTATATTTAATAAGCGTGCTTATAATAAGTGGACATGGCAACACTTCAAGAGTGTGCTTTGACTTTGAATATGAAATGTATTTGTGCATTTATTAAAGTTTTAAAAAGTATTAAATTATGTACTAAATTATGAGCACTGAAATATAGCGCCAAAACATACAAAAAATAATAAAGTATTAAAGGGGCAGTGAGGGAGTTTTCACATCAGAATTTTCTTTTTCAAACTTCAGAATTGATTCTGAGCTTAAGAGTTTTTTTCACATATGTGCGATGGCAGTCGAATTTTGTTTGTGTGTTTATAGCATAGTTGAAAAGACAATAGCATTGGATTGGTGAATCTATTTTTTCAAAAGTGAAATCACTGAAATCAGCAGTGAAGAGCACTATGACACAAAAAGTTACAGCCATTTGTAAACCACTTCAAATATGTTTGGGATTTGGAACATAATGTGCACATTTGTACATTTGTAAAATCATCAGTGTTAGATTTAGACAGAGCGAGTGACTGAGGATGTAGAAACTTGTGTAGGATGTTCTGTCAGGTCACCACTTGAGCTGCACATGATATAAATGGGAAAGACTGCCCTAAAGGCCTAGATGTCCTTTAATATTAACAGCAGTTTTGCAAACTTACTCAAATAAAGTGACTCCTTTGCAGAGTTAGAACTACATTAGAATGCCAGCAACAGCACAACACAAACACTCCATTCACAAAGGGTCTGACAAAAACACAGAGGGAGTTCCATCTTAAAGCCAGATTTTCTCTCCACCAAGATATTTTAGGAGAAACAGACACTGAGGGAGAACACTGAAATATTCATGATGCATTATTATAATGAGATCAAATCTGCTGACTCTGACTCTGTCTGGCACCAGTTTAAAGTACAGAGGCCGTTGTGGTTGTAACAGTAAGAGTTAATGGATTGAATTTATGTGATGAATATGAAAGAGGTGAGGTTATGACTGTGAGTTTTGGTGCAGACCCACAGGAATTATTTATACAATGAGCATCTGTACTGAAGACAATAAAAAATAAAGCAATTATAGTTCAGTTAGTTTTGTGAATTAGTATTTCAGAGTAATATCAGCTTTAACAAATCACCTTCTAAAGATAAAATATTGATTATAGCACCAGTGTGAATCTCACAAAACCTGTCAAGAACATGCCAGATTGTATTTCAGCCCAAAATCGACAATTTTATAGAATTAGCATTACATATTTCGTAAATATAATATTAAGTCTGTTTTAAGATGATAAAGATTTTTTTGCATTGTGACATTTTCATAACTAATGTTTCATACTTCAAAATTTATTTAAAACTAATTATTTGTAATGAAGCATAATTTCTACATAATCCTCATTAACATAATGCAAGAAAAAAAATGAATTATGTAAAGAAAGGATATATTCAGATAGTTCAGTCTTTATTCATCATGCCAGTTTGCTGTACTTTAATTTATGCTGATTTAAATACAAAAGTCATTGTTATTACAGTAAAGAGAATCTAATGAGAATCACAAATGTGAGTAACGAGAATTACAAAAAAAACTCATTACGATAATGAGGATTTGGGGGATGTGCTAAATTGTACACTATAAATAATGTAAAAATGCTAAAGAAAGAAATCTTTAGGATCCTAAAAAGGCTTCATTTTATTAATATAAAATACAGTTTATTTTGAATTTCAGGTTGGAACGTGACCTTGTTCATATGACATGGCATAATATTAGTAAATGCATTAGGGCATTATGGCTTCACATTCAAAACAATCACAAATTGCAAACTCGCCAACTACAGGACCAGATCAATGAAACAAGCAAATATTATGTTTCTCAGTATTAAGACAACATGTAACAGTATGTAATCCTATAATAAAGAGCGCTAGAGAGAGAGAGAGTGGCAGATCCATGATCCGATCATATGGGGTTCCGGTCTTCCAAATCCTTCAGCCATAAAATCAGCAGCCATTGATCATAGCAGAATCCATCAAGCAGAACATCAAAACCCTTTGCAAATAGATCTGAATGGGCATTAGTCAAACTACCTCACACCTCAGAACACACACACACTGCATTTTTCCCTTGCTCTTCGAACTCAAATCTACATTTCACATCCTGGAAGCAGAATACTCATGTCAGTTCCACGTCTAAAATGAAGGTCTGTCCGAAGGCCTGCACCTGGAAGCTAGCCTGTGCCATGTGGTTCTGTAAAAGAGACAAAACAAGACAATACCTGGTCATTCTCATCTCTTACGATGCCACACATGATCTGAGACAATAAAAACGGTAAAATTAGAACATATTTGGTGTTTTGGGAGAGAGAAATATAATTAGATATTGTTTTTATGCCAAACTCTAGTCCTCAGTAGGATTATTCACATTCACCAATTTTTGTCAATCTGAGTGAATTCAATTTAATTTCAGATTCTGAAAGTTTTGTTTATATGAGCCCTAAACTTTGCAATCTGATTCACATCACATGTGCATTTACTTCAAGTGTGTTTACATGCAATGTGTTTTTTTTCCTATTGATCGGATTCCTTCAGGTCAGCACCGCCCTTTCATTCTGATATAAATTTAATTCTCATTGAGGTGTTAACATGAAGGCTTTTCAATCTGATTGTGCATCAATTTGATTACTAATGGATTATTTGGGTGCATACAAAAGTAGCAAGCATCACATGATCCCTCAGACCTAATTCTAAATTCTGGTTTGCTTAAAAACATTATTATTATTAATGTTGAAAACCGCTGTGATGCGCAATAACCTCAGGATTCAGGATTCTTTGAAGTAGAAAATGTAAAATTGTACTACCACTTTTTTTATGGTTTAATGCATTCTTGTTAATCAAAAGTATATTTTAATTTCGTAAAGAAAAAACTCAAGGTGCCACACATGAGCTGAGACAATAAAAACTGTAAAAATTAGAACATATTTGGTGTGTCGGGAGACAGAAGTAAAATTAGATGTGCTAATTGCTTTTTTTTTATTCATCACGGGTACACTTTGATGTGCAGGACTGGTGGCTGTGTGGGTGTGTGTGTGTGTTCGCTGATGGTTAATTCACTGCCTGCTTGGGGCCCATATGGCCAGGGGCCCCGTATAACACCACCCGCAGGTAACAGCGACGCGTTTGGTTTGCAGCGCAATTGTTCGCGTAGCTTGTATTGGAATGTGTGTGTGTTTTTTGTGTGTGGTGGGGGCAGACAGGCAGAAATAAAGCATGGAGGATGGGAGGAGTCGAACCCCCCCCAGGGACACACCTCTCCCTAACAAGCAAGCCTATATCAATAAAAATGAGGATAACGCAGGGGTGGGAAAACTACTTAGGGGGAGATCCTCTACACTTTCACCCCCACTCAGTGCCCCCTGCAGAAGCTACCCTCCCCGAGACACCCCACATCCAGCTCCGCCCCCTCGAATGAGTGTGTAGTTGAGTGTCATGTCTACACAAGATTCCCAAAAAACACGACAAATTAATACGCGAGATTTCAGAGTGTTTGCTAGAAACTGTGTAAATGAGAGTCTGCAGCTTTCTTCTCTGCCCCATTACGTCCTTTAGGTAGCATCGTTGCCTTTCATCATTAGCGTGTTCACTGTCACTTGATGTTTCTACTCGACATTTTGTGTTAAATATAGAATCTCCAAATTAGCAAAGCTTCTCTTTGTTTTTTTTTTCAGGCATCAAGTTAAAACGGAATGTATAATAATATAGTCTTTCAAGCTTCAAAAAGTATTGTAGCCAAAACGTGGAGCAAAACGACCTTAGTGTGTGCATGTATTTAATTTGAAAAAAAGATATTTCACTGGCATAATGCTTCTAATCCATCTCTTTAGTAGCAATATAACACCACAACGTTAATCAATACGCTGCATTTGCATGAATGAAAAAGCCTTCGCTCAATATATACAGAGTCTCGCTGCAGACGTCAGACAAAAGGGTTAAGCCGCACACTTGCACACACAGCCCGAACACAAAACCGCGACGTGTGGGACACACCATGTACAGACATTCTAACCCGGTCAAAGAGACGCGTACAGTAACTCGGCCACGAGCGATGCATACTTGCCTTTGAGAATTATTCATCACGCAAGTACGAGCAACAAAGTACCTGACGTCATGATGGACAACAATCTTAGACAATTGACTTTCACTCACAAATCATTCTAATGCATCATATTAACAGATGTCTGAAGGAATCAATAAAACCTGTGATAGAGTTGGCGCTTAAAATTCACTTTGCAGTTGCAGGAAATACTTTATTTTATTCAATAGAAAAAAGTTTGTTTTACATTGAAATAAATACTTCAAATATTACAGTTTTTACTGTATTATTTGTATTGTTTCACCTTGTTTAAAAACTTCTCAGAAAGCTTAATATTCCATACTTTTTTACCAGTTATATACATACTTTTACTTTCCCACATTAAAGCAGATAAGTTTTTAGTCAATGTATATCCTCACTCAGAGTTCCATTTATTCACATCTTTCAAGACAGGAGAAGCAAGAACAAAAGAAATTGCATGTCTATAAACCTCTAATAGCATTACATGCTCAACCGAGAATCCAAATACAAAGTACATTAGCCAGTTTATTGTTTTCTTTTTATCATCATGGCCCAGGTTTTGAGTCCCTGATTCAGTGTTTTGCTGAATAATGGATGGAGTTACATCATTAATCAGTCTCTGATATTTCTGTGGTATAAAATAATGTAAAAAACAATAATGCAATATTTATTTAGGCTGATAAATCTCCAACACATGAGCTGCTCATTTGTTCTTTCTGTGTCCTTTGTGTTTCCAAAGCTGAGATGCCTCAGGAGGCCTAAGCAGCACCAGCATCTTCCGGTAAAATGTGCTGTTTTGGTTCATTATATCACCCTTAAATGACTGGAATTAACTTCACAGCGCTCTCAGACAACCCAGTGCCTGACTATAAGACTCGGAAGGAGAGTAAAAGAGAAAAACATAAACATCTTTCCAAGAGCAGCGCGTCTCTAATGGCAACGGGAGGAGAGAGCATCCTTGTGACACCCAGATGACATCCAAACATGAGATGAAAAATACACACCTGTTTACTGTCAGAGCTCAATCGAAGCCGTGTGTTGAGAACATCATGAGCGGCCTGACTGTCTCCGTCCACTCGGTACACCAAGCGGACCGGTACCGTGTTCTCTCTCCCGAGGAACCTGGCGACATCACGCCGAGCCCTCGTCTTTACCAAGGCGTCTCCTATGAATAATAAAAACACGGGAGCATGTTTTTAACATATAACACCTATATATTTTTCTCTCGATTTACATGTATGAAATTGGACATAATATTCTGTTTAGATACGATAAATAATGATAAATCACGGCTCAGGGTCGGCTATTTACCGTTACATATTAGTTGTTTACATCACCTGAAATGAATGCAGTGGGCGTAAAATATGACACTAATATGGTAAAAAATACGCCATAATTGTTTTGTCTTTTTATGAAATATATAAAAATACCCCCTCACCGTAATGAGGCAGGGAGAAGCTGGTATGTATCACAGAGCTCATCACCGCTACAAAGAGGCACAGAAAGGAACTCCCGACACGGAGAGGCATCATTCCCGCATCCATTCGGTTCAGAAAATCGCGGTTAATCATATATATCCCAAATTACACGAAACAACTACACCTAGCCTAATGCTTCTTACTCATTTAAGTACTACCAAGTGTCCAGTAGGCGACAGTGAGTCATATGTTACACGCTTGACTAACCAAATCTATAGATCTACAAACATTTCAAGCATATAACAAGGTTAAACTATAAACCTAGATAAATAGTGCTCTTATCCCGAGTTTTGTGCGAGAGTGTCATCGTGAAGCAAGACATCAGATGCCCGCGATCCCTTTGCAAATGTTTTTTCAAGTGGATACAGTCATTTTTGCTCATACAGGTAAGAGTAAATACATCATTCGAAACTGTAAATGGTTTATTTTTATTTGTGTACACTCACAATATCAACAAAAAGTTGTGCTTTTACAAAATAAAGAAAACAAACACCATGCGCTTTCTGCCGTCTCGGTCTTGAACAGGAAGAAACTCAGCGAATACATGCCTCACAGACATGATAAATATATCTATAGAAAGCTTTTAACTACTTAACGAAATAAAACAAATCAAAAGCAAAAACTATTTCATTATAATCATAATCCGTAGAGATGCACTTCTCTCTAAAGGCGCGTGTTATGAGGAGATGGCGAGTCAGGATCGGTAACTTCATCCTTGCGACACCGACTCAAAAAACACTAGTTTATTAGTAAATAATTCAAATACCTCCTTACTGTTTCCCCCTGACACATTTATGGTAATTACTTTTGCCGGTGCTTTGCGACAAACTTAAGCCTATTGCGTGCATTTGAACGCAGAACTGTTCAACTGCGCTGACGGCACGCACCATACATACTGCTGCTGCGGGACACTAAACACCATAGAGCCGCTCTTGACAGTTGCGGTAGCACGGTCTCGTGTTGTTTCCACCATCGCGGCATCTTTTTTTCATCACTAATTGATAGATGTCTTAAATATAAATAATAAAAACTAAAATGACCGCTTCACACAAAGACTAGACTAAAACTAAAATTAAAACAGGCCGCCAAAAACAACACTAATTGTGAGCTACCTTTGCCATTTAAAGATTGCCATTTCCCAAGTCTGGCAAACAATAAGAGCTGTGCAGAACACCGACTCAAATGTCTCAAGAAAAGACTTGAAAGGGACAAACAATATCACAACGACTATACAACATTCATGAACGAAACCATAGAGCGTGGAGATGCAGAAAGGTTCCCACCTGAAGAACTGTACAAAAGCCCTGCCTGGTACATTCCGCACCATGGGGTGTACCACCCCCAAAAACCTGGGAAAATAAGAGTAGTGTTTGATTGCTCAGCGAAGTATGAAGGCGTGTCATTAAATGATCACCTGCTCACAGGGCCAGAGCTAACCAACACCCTGATAGGTGTCTTCTACCAGTTTCACAAGGGTCCAGTGGCAGTGATGTGCGACATAGAACGTATGTTTCATCAGTTCAGAGTCAGAGCCGAAGATCAAGACTACTTCCAACTGAGATTTTCACTCAAGTCCATCAGTCTATCGAATGAGAGTTCATTTGTTCGGAGCCGCCTCTTTGCCGGCCTGTGCAAACTTTGGTCTCAAGTACATCGCAGCACAAGGTCAAGGCCAGTTCAGTGAAGCAACTATAAGATTCATCGAAAGAAACTTTTACGTGGATGATGGCCTTATCAGTTTCCACTCAGAAGAAGAGGCTATTAGTCTAGTCCATGAAGCGAGTACTGGGAAATTGCGACTGCACAAGTTAGTTTTCAATAGCTCACAAGTTCTTGACTCTCTCCCTAAAGAAGATTGTGTAGAGACAGTACGAAACCAAGACCTAGCCCTGGGTGAGCAACCGATTGAAAGAGCCCTAGGTGTTAAATGGGGGGTCGCCTCAGACCATCTCCAGTTTCGAGTAGTTGTGAATGAGCGTC
>JADLZN010002371.1:0-30063 GCA_018155175.1 Sinocyclocheilus anophthalmus | reverse complement strand
TGAATGCGGCCAAGTACAGGGATATCCCGGACGAAAACCTTCTCCAGAGTGCTCAGGACCTCAGACTTTGCCGAAGGTTTACCTTCCAACAAGACTGACCCTAAGCACACAGCTAAAATAATGAAGGAGTGGCTTCACAACTACTCTGTGACTGTTCTTGAATGGCCCCCAGCCAGAGCCCTGACTTAAACCCAATTGGTCATCTCTGGAGAGACCTAAAAATGCTGTCCACCAACGTTTACCATCCACCCTGACAGAACTGGAGAGGATCTGAAATGGCAGAGGATCCCCAAATCCGTGGTGAACAAGCTTTTTCACTCTTTCCCAAAAGACTCACGATGCTGTATTGAGATCAAAAGGTGCTCGACTAACTACTGGCAAAAGCGGTCTGAATCCTTAGGACCATGTGATTTTTTTTTTTTTTTTAATAAATCTGCAAAATTGTCAACGATTCTGTGTTTTTCTGTCATTATGGGGTGCTGTGTGTATATTAATGAGGGAAAAAAATTAACTTACATGATTTTAGCAAATTGCTGCAATATAAAAAAGAGTGAAAAAATTAAGGGGGTCTGAACACTTTCCGTACCCACTGTAAATGATAAAACTCCATCATTACACTGACACACAAAGAGAAGTGCCATCAGTCCACTGACAAAAGAGCGCTGCGACTAGTGATGATAAAAGGCCATAAGTAATGATAAAAGGGAGTGACAGATCATTTTTCACTGGATATGTAGTACTGTTCAACACTGTTTACGTTTGAAAGAAGTCTCCTCCGCGCCTCACAAAGGCTGCATTTTTTATCAAATGCAGTAATATTGTGAAATATTTTTACCATTTAATAAAACATTTTTTCTATGTGAATATGTGTTAAACTGTGATGTATTTCTGTGATGTGCAGCTGTAGTTTCAGCATCATTCCTCCAGTCTTCAGTGTCACATGATCTTCAGAATCATTCTAATATGCTGATCTGCTGCTCAGGAAACCTTTTTTATTATTATCAGTGTTGAAAACAGTCGTGCTGCTCAATATTTCTGGGGCAACTGATGCCATTGTTCTTTTTCAGGATTATAACACTATAAATGTCTCCTACTGTAACTTCCTGATCGATTTATGCAGTACCTGATGATAAAAGATGACAACTTTTGTTGTTTTTAATATTATTATTTTTGCATGCAAATTATTATTTTTCTGGTAAAAAAAAACTGTTCTATGATACAAACCTAATAATAATGCTGTTGACTAGTTTGTATGCTACTTAGAGTATTATTATATTATTTATAGTAACACTACTGTTTCATCGAATTACATCATCATAATTAGACTTTACTACGACTACTAATAATAAGAATAATAATTGACACTTGAATGCTTATTATATAATTACTTAGTATTATTAGGTCAAATTAATATTTTTTTTATATGTAACACTACCGTTCTTAACATCAAAAACTATAAATTTTACTAATAATATAATATTGTAAATTGCTAGTTGGGATGACTAGTAACTATATGCCTCTTCTTTACATCTAAAAGACTTTCTAGCAATGAAATTAATTTGCAAAACTAAAAAACGACCAAAAGCATCACATTCACTACACTAGTGTTTGGTATACGTTTCAATTTGGATCTTCCACTAATGTATTTATGTTTGACGCCTGCACGACAACACAGTGTTGATCGCCTGGGATATTTGGAGCAATAGCCACATCTTTGTATGGTCACAATTATACATTTTCTCTTTTATCAAAAAGTCATTAGATTTAAGTAAGTCATGTCTGAAGATTATTTCGTAAATCTCCTCCCGTAATATATCAAAACTTATGTTCGGATTGAGGTAAGCTCGTTGCTAAGAATTTCCTTTGGACAACTTTAAAGATGATTTTCCTCAATATTTAGATTTTTTTTTTTTTAACCCTCAGATTCCAGATTTTCAAATAGTTGTATCTCAACCAAATATTGTCCGATCCTAACAAACCTTACATTAATGGAAAGCTTATTTATTCAGCTTTTCAGTTTATGTATAAATCTCAATTTTGAAAAAATGACCCTTATGACTGGTTTTGTGCTCTATGGTCATATATATATATATAGTCAAACATCTTTATTCTGTGACTTTTTACAAAGCGTTCTGTTGCGGCTGAATGACACGAGGAAAAATCAGCAGCCTACAGGACACTTAGGCCTTCGAGAGATTTAACAAAAATACCACAGCAAAACAACTACACTAATATTAATTTCAAACATTAAATTATTAAAGACAAGTAAACAGTCAGTAATAAAATAGGAACAAACAAATCAATCAGCAACAGCATATATAAACACAACTGAACGAATTTCAGGTACAGAAATTGAAATCAAAATTTAAAACCACTGCATCGTGTTCTTTTCATAAATAAAATATGGATTAACCCTCATTCAAATTACCAAGATATCAGTGAATGATTCTGTTCTTTGATTAACTTGTTTATTAGGCTACTGTCTCTTTAAGACCGAAAATACTGATACACATGCGTTTCCTTTCTCATCTGTTTCCGCTCACTGAAGACACTGAAGGTTCTCGATCCCCAACCCTAACTATGAGCCAGGCCTGGAGTAACACGAGTAAGATCCCGCTCTCGTACCTGTGCGCGCCGTCTTGATGTTGACCGGCTGGAAGCCTCCGTTGAGCGCCGACGAGTCCATGATGTCCGAGTCGAAGTCTCGCTGGTTCTTCCGGTAGACGAACAGCGCCACGATGACGGAAATGACCAAACACATGATGACGGCGATGACGATGCCCACGTACAGAGCCACGTCGTCTGTGCTGGGGGCCGCTGGAGAAGGACACAGACGGAGAGAGCATCAGTCTCACGACTTCTGATTTTTTAAAAGTCGACTTTAGTGATGAAAGTCGATTTGAAGTCGCTATCCTGATGACTCATTAATGAACAAATAGTCTGGAGCGTATCACACCCTTGTGCACACATATGCATAATCCAACAGCGCTGCCCCACACGTCTAACAAAAAATAGCCATTTTTCTCAGGTTTTTTTGTCTTTGGGTCATTATATTTCTCAAAGATTTCTGATCATTCTAAATCAGATGCAGATAAAGTAACACAGTAAAGATTACATTCATATGAATGCATTAGTGCGAGCGATTGCGTGTGTGAATTAATTCTACCTGGCAGCGTCTCTCTACTAGTATTGAAGCTGTGGAATTTAGTTAAGAAATAAATGCTTGAACTTTTCAGTTTCAAAGCTATTTTAATGAGAAACCATAAAACAGTGTTGACAATACATGTCCGCGCTGAATGATTCTTTGCGCGTTATGTACGCGCTACTGTCTGTAGCCTACGTGTGTGCGTTACAGTGCAGCAGCACATTATTAAATCAGAACGGCGATTAACTTACCTACCTGTACATCAGCTGTTTAAACATTGCAGTCTCCCTTCACTGTCGGCAATCCGTAATTATAATCCCCGTCTTGTTGGACGCTCAGAGTATGCATTATTTGTCATTTGACTGTTGCAAAACTAGCGTAAGTGGAAGCCGTCAAATTTCTACCTGTTCGGCCCTCTATAGGACCATCGCGACTAGTCTAAGTCAAGTTAAAGCCTCATGAGAGCTTGAGTCGACTAGTCGGTGCAACCCCTACTGTATGGTGACGTATTGTAAAAGTGCTGAGGAGACTGCTAGGATCTACTGCTGATGGGGAACAGGACAGCATGTGGTTTGAATATCAAACTAAAACTTAACCAGAACGTTTAGATCCCACATCAGATCATCTACAACAGCGTCTCGTCCAATCACTGAATCCGAATCTGCTTTATAACATGAGTCTGACTGTTTTGAGTCTTTCATTATGTGAAGCTTTTGCACTGATGTCAGACCGATTCATTCATTTAATATGAATCATCATATCTTCTGTCCACCAAGATCCAAATAAAAAGAGAAAATACCAAGTATTTTATTCACCGAGTCATGTTTGCTGTATGAATCACATTTAAATTTGTTGGAAATTCAACTAAATAAAATTATAATTAACAGTATTATTTATTTTTGTCTGGAAATTCAACAAAATATTTTTTTTAATTAATAATACAATTATATTTATTTATTTATTATTTGTACAAACTACATTTATATTTTTAAATTAGCTGGAAAGTCAAACAAACGAATTATTCATTTTAAATAAGATTATTATTACTATTAATCAACCCTATAAATCTGTTTATTATTGCTGGAAATTCACAAAATCAAATGTCTTCTGTATATAAAAATATGATAATGTATATTTTGTTGTTGAATTCCCACTATACAGTAGGAATTCAACAAAATAAAAATGATGTAAAATGACTCGTATCGTAATATAAGGTTTGTCACACCGCACAGAAACATTACAAGAGTTTGTGAAATGATGTTACATATACTGTAAGTCCAATTAATACACGGGATGAGAAAGATAATGAGACAGATCATAGATACGGTCACAAAACACAGAGGAATAAACAGCACTGAAGCAGATCTGAGTCTGTGAGAATATACGTAAAACATCGATCCTTCGTTACGGACCACGTCTAGAAATCAGAAATCATGCTGTCACTCCTCACGGCTCTTTCCGTCTTGAAAACGTCCCCGTGATTATGTGGAACGGAAACGGGCCTGTGCAGCATTTGACAAGCCGTCATTAGAAGCAATACTTTGCCCTCATTTCCATTGAAACGGTCCCTTTGTCCCGCCGATAATTGTGAAAAATGCAATTTCCGGTCAAAGCAGTGGCAAGTGTGAAACGGGCCTCCAGTGAACCGGACCGGTTAAACCAATGCATGTTCCTAATTCTCTCATTTGCACTCGTATTGAATTCTCTGAGAGCCAAACACTGGATGTGAGTCACAGATGGACTGAAACAGCACTGTGATTCTCACATCCAGCAGCAGAGGGCGCTCTCAGCCATCACTACATGCAACCCACGCATTAACCCTCACTGACTCGGTCCAGAACTGCATTCTATTTGTGGACCATTTCACACTACTGTATGTGTGTGTGTTTCTGTATGCTTTCTCTCATTGATTCCTTCTGATCAAAGGCTTGTTTTCCAGTAAAATACATAAAAATAATACTCAAAACAAAATAAATTGACTTGAAAAGCAACACTACTTAGTTTTTTAAAGAGGAATGTATCTTTAATGCGAGTGTATTTTGTCATACTGCACTGATTTTTTTCAAGTCAAGTATAAAAATGTTAAAATAAGCGATAATAAGTGAGAAGTCTACCGGTACAGTGAGACAAAACTGACTTATATTCAAGAAATGTCAGAAACAAGTTAATATTTATGCAGGGTTGCTTCTGAGCGAAACCTATGTGTTTTTTAGGATTTGTAGATATTTTAACTCTTATTTTTAACTTAATATAAGACATGAAAAAAAAATGGTAAAGGATTTACTTTGAAAAAAATTACTCAGACATTGCTAACAAATTTCACATATAATTAACTACATAGAAACAGCAAGTCACAACAGGTTTATTATAGCTAACTAAAACTAAAACATTTCTGCTACTTGAAATAAAATAAGCATTAACTGAAAAAATTATTTTTAAATTTTTTGTAGTTAGTACTAAATAACAAGGTAAACTGAAATAAAAATTCAGATATTAGATATATGAATCTCATACCCACACACCCACACTAAAACTAACTAAGTAACATATTGCATTACATTTTTTAAGTAGAATAATGTCTTTTTCTTGTAAAACATCGCCAATAATCATTTACAACTTCAGAAATGTTTTTTAAGTGGACTATTTAGAAGTTTTTTTTATTTTTTATTTATTTATTTTTTTTGGCCGTTGGGTTTTGTCCTGAGCTGGAATGCGATATGAGAGCATGCGCCCTCAGTAGGCGTCAGTGCAGAGTGTGCAGTGTGCAGTCAGTGTTTGTGCTGATGATATAAAGTGTCTACTCTATTATGTCTATTGGTTTATGAGCGAGCCGTAATAACCTGCAGTGCTTAAAGAGAGCGAGCTTTCATTCAGATACCTGGCAGCTCTCACCTTAGTGGACTTCCGTTTCATTCAGTGTGGTGTTTGTGTGTTTGTGTGTGTGGGTGTGTGAGTGAGTGAGAGAGAGAGAGAGAGAGATGGAGAGAGAGAGAGAGAAAGAAAGAGAGAGTGTGTGTGTGTGTGTGTGTGGGAGTGTTGTGTGTGTGTGTGTGTGAGTAGTGTGTGTGTGAGAGAGAGAGAGGAGAGAGAGAGAGGAGAGAGAGAGAGAGTGCGTGAGTGAGTGAGAGTGTGTGCTGTTGTGAGAGTGTGTGTGAGTGGGGTGCGTGTGCGAGAGAGAGAGAGGGAGTGATGAGTGAGATGTGTGTGTGTGAGAGCGTGATGAAGTGAGTGAGTGGGGGTGGGTGTGTGAGAGTGTGTGTGAGTGTGTGCGTGTGAGAGAGAGAGTGAGTGGAGCTGAGTGAGTGAGTGTGTGAGAGTGTTGTGAGTGGGGTGTGTGTGGTTGTGTGTCGGTGAGAGAGAGGGAGAGAGTGTGAGTGCGGGGGTGTGTGTGTGTGTGTGAGTGGTGTGTGTGTGTGTGGAGTGTGTGTGAGTGTGTGTTGAGTGTGTGTGTGTTGATGTGTGCTGTTTGTGTGCCTAGAGTGTGTGTGTGTGTTTGAGTGAGTGTGTGTGTGAGTGAGTGAGATAGAGACGAGAGAGAGATCTGGTTTGGTGTGTGTGGTGTGTGTGTGGTGCAGCGTGGGAGAGGAGTCTCAGTGCGTGCATGTTGTGTGTGTGTGTGAGATGTGTGGAGGTGTGTGTGTGCAGTGAGTAGTGTGTTGGCGTGAAGAGAGAGAGAGAGCGAAGAGAGAGAGAGCAGTGAGATAGAGAGTGTGTGTGTTGTTGTGTGTGCGGTGTGATTGCGTGTGTTGCTGTGGTGTGTGTGTTTGTGAGGAGTGATGGTGCGTGAGTGCTCTTGCGTGAGTGCCTTTGTGTGTGTGTGTGTGTGAACTGTCGTGTGTTGTGCTGTGAGAGAGAGAGAGAGAGAGAGTGAGGGAAGTGGTGTGTGGTGCGAGTAGTGTGTGGAGTGTGTGATGTGTTGTGTGTGGTTGGTTTTCCAGAGAAAGAGTGTGTGTTGTGTGCTGTGATGTGTGGTGTGTGTGTGTTGTTTGATGTGTGTGCTAGTGTCTGTTTGTTGTTTGCGAGAGAGCCGAGCTGTGAGAGTTAGTGTGTGTGATGTGTGTGTGTGTGTGGTGTGTGTGTGAGTTATGTGCGGCTGAGTGTGTGGGTGTGTGTGTTTGTTGTGTGTGTGTGTGTGTGTGTGTGCTGTGGTTGTGCCGTCCGGTGAATCTGGAACTGTGAGTTGTGTCACACATGTGTTGTGTGTGTTGCATCCTGCATCTGCTGCAAATTTAAAGGTAGCCGTCAATCAATGTCACGTCGAGCGTCCCCTCGCGGAGTTTAATACCTGTGCCTTACGAAGTTAATCTCACTAGGGGAACTTGCCCGCTAAGCAGACACTCTGACATCGAGGATCTTTACTGTGACCCGCAGCGCTGAGAGATGGTGAAACCCAACTGAGATTCCTCAAGATAAATACTGTCGGGTATAGGTTGAAAAATGTGATTTAAAAACTCCAGGTTTCTGTGCGTGTTTGTTGGCCCACAATTGTGTATTATAGAATTGATTGATTATACTATCATTTTATTATATCGAGTATTAAACCATAAGAATACTAATTTTACTATTGCTCTTTCCTGTAAAATACAACAAGTATTTAATAATCATTATTTTATTAGTATTACTAAATAATATTAAACAAAATTCTATTTAGATATTTCACTGTGAATAAAAAGCAGGTTAAGCAAAAAACAATTATATTATGTACTATTCATTATTATTAATATTACTACTTCTAATATTTATATTATTCTATATTTATACTTTATTATTTATATCAATATATTTATATTTAATTTTTATTTATAATGGTTAATAACCAAAATCTACTATTACCATCATTACAATTTGCAGTACACATTACCACCTACAATCCTAATATTTACTTGCTCGTTTGTTGACCACACTGTTTTAAGTGCGGCTCATTACAAATATTTTTGGGAGGATTGGCGCATGTTCCCAACTGCATTTTACTGACACAAAACTCCTCAGCTCCTTCACGAAAGCAGATGTTCAGCAGCATCTTCACAGTCATACATTAAAATGAGAAATTTTTAATTGGCAACTAGCTGAAATGCTACATTTTTATATTTTCAGTTAATGTTTATTTAGTTTAGTTACACTGTTATTTTAGGATTGTTGATATTTTTGAGATATTTATTTTGTTTCGAGAATTATTTTCTGTTCCTGGTCAGTCGGCTGTCATGGATACTCCCTCGTTTCTCTTCTGTATTATTCATAAACTTCCATCATTACGCTCATATGCCGCTATCTTTAACAAAGACTAGGCTAAACGATGACTCTCTACAGGAGCATAAAGCCGCTCATATTCCGGCCCGTATGGACGCAGCCAATCGAGCAGAGTGAAGAAAGTCTGACGATATCATCTAAGTGTGCATCTCTTCTGTCCGGCGCTCGTGCTTTGATGATAAAGTGGCACACTCAGCGGGGCGAGCGTTAAAAAGTAACACTGAGATTAATAGGTTTCTTTGAACATGAAGGACTGTAGGTAGAAGAGCGAGAGCGAGAGAGAGAGAGAGCGAGAAAGAGTGCGAGAGAAAGAGAGCGAGAGAGAACACAGGGTGGAATGAAAACATTAGTGCGCCTTGAGCTTGAGAGACTAGCGAGAACACTTTCCTCCAGCCGGAGATCACAGCAGCCATGATTGAAGAGACGCCCAGGGGCTTCCGGGCCGAGAAGAGGCCCCCTCACCACACCACACCCACACACACCACCACACAACACAGAGACCAGACAGACTCACACACGTACTCACACACACTCACAGACTCACAGACTCACACTCACACACACACTCACACACAAACAGACTCTCACACACAGACTCACACTCCACACACACACACACACACACACCACCCCACATAGACAGACAGACACAACCCCACACAAACCACCACAGACCTCACACACACACTCCACTTGCACAACACACACACGCACACCACACACACACACAGCTCTCCACACGCACACACACTCACGCACACACACACCACACACACACGCACACAGAGACTACAGGACACACAACACCACAACTCACACTCCACCGACCCACATACTCACACACACAACTCACACACACACACTCCACGACACACAACACAGCTCACACACACCGCTCAGCACTCACTACACACCACTACACACACACCACAACCACGCACACAACCTGCACACTCACCACCACACACCCACACACTGCACACACTCCAACACCCAAGCTAACACCACCACACGGAGCAGACAGACACCCACACACACACAACACACAGACCACACATACAGACGCCTCACCGACTCACACAAACTCCAGCACGCACACACACAGACAGACAGACACACATACACACACAGACTCACACACACACACAAACACACACAAGACTCCACACACTACTCCACACCCACACTACAACACGACACACACACCAGACTCACACACACAGCCTCACACTCACATACACACTCACAACGACACACACCACACACCACAACAGACTCACACTCCACACACACACCCACAACACACTCCCCCACCACCCCACAAACAGATACCTACAGACACACCCACACCACACACCACACAGACACACAATAAAGACCTCAATATCCTCACACACACACAGACTCACACACCACAGACCCCACGACTCACGACCAAAAACTACTCAATCCCAACACACACCTCTCTCTCCCGCACATCGCGCAAAACACATCACACACACACTCACCACACCACACACACACCTCACACTCACACTCACACACACACCCACACACACCCCAAACACCCTTCCAAACCATCAAACCAGACCCGACCTGGTGACCAAATCATTGTAGATTAGAGAGTTTAGAGTGGTAAGATGGACTCCAAGGCATGATGCAAGCAAAACAGACCAGACTAGACAGTCTAAGGTGGTTTGCTTGCCTAGTCTGGTCTGTTTTGCTGTTTTTAGAGGGGTTTTGGGCTTGTACCAAGCCTGGGAGACCATCTAAACCAGCTTAGACCAGCTGAGACCAGCCAAACAGAAAAAAAATGTCTAAGCTGGACCGTCTAAGCCAGTTCAGACCAGTTAAGATAATCTTAGACTTGTTTACAGACTCTTAAGAAGGAAAATGAGATGGTATGAACAGAGAAAAAGAATAAGGAGGAAATGAGGAAGGTTTGGAGACGCATGCAAACAGAAATCAATGAAATGAAGGACTCACATGGACGTGGCAGAGCATTGCTCTTGTCTGTGGGTTCGGAGGACTTCTGATATAAGGAACCTTTGGGAGAGAGGGAGGGATGGAGGGTGAGGGATGGAAATCAAATTCAACACAATCGGATTGAACAAAATCAAACAAGCCAACAAAGACATGAGCGATGACGGCAGCCACGGCCGATTCTTCTCCATCTGGTGTCACTTTCACTTTCTCCTGGACTCCTTTGTTCCTGCAGAAAAACGGCGCGCGAGCGAACACAACCATTCGTCAGCCGCGTTTTAGTGCTTCATTAGGACTAACGAGCCAGTGGGACGGATGGTTTTAAGCTGATAAACAGTCCTGGAGTCAATGAGTCAAAAGCACTCGCAGCCTCACATCTGACACATGAGGAATCAGCCTCTGCTGCACTCTGAGACGAGCTGGACGCTATTAGAGCACAGACGGCCTTAAATCTCACCCCCACTGACTCCAGGAGCCCGACGGGGCCTGGACACTCAAACGCATCTGCATATCGAGAGCCGCAGGGCTGCATTTCCATGAAACGCTTCGATCCTGCAGCTTTCTTTCCTGCATTTTCTACTGAAAAAGGAAGCTGAGTGAAACTGCATGAATGAAAAGACACGTTTGGATGCAGACATCGTCACACGATGACGCATCGGATGGGAGAGGCAGACGGGTAGATACGCTGAAAATCAATGTGCTGATGGATGGAGCGTTTATGTGCATGTGATCAGACGGGACAGAGAAACACAGAGACGCTGCGACCTGTGTGTCTTTCTGAAATCACCCTATGAATCTCACAAACACGTTCGGGTCACATTACAGCCCAAAATTAAGATGAAAACGAATGATGAAAAGTTATATTTTACATAAACATAATGAAAACTGATAGACGACCACTGAGACATTATTTTTCTGCCAAATTCTTACCCTGCAATCGTTAATAATAAGTAGATTATATGTTTTTATTTATTTATGTATTATTGAAAGTAAAGGATTTTCTAAAACATTAAAAAATATATATTTTTTTTTGCCACGAACCTATGAGAATTGGGGAGAACTGCCCTGTAAAGAATGGTCACAATGCACATAAATTTTATTCACTAGTCATAAATTTTTGCAATGTTCCATACAAACTAACATATGTATAAATACTAACCACAACATCACTATTTTATCTGATTATTTTTGTCCTTCTCTTCATTTTTACACAACAGAAATGGGGGAAGTCATGTACATAATGTCACAATGCAAAATAATAAATATATTCATAATATAATTTTTTATGTCAGTCCGCTTGCAACCCAAAATAAGATGAAAATACATTTATATATTTCATAACCACATTTAAACCGATATTTTCAGTCAATTATCATCTCAATACAGTTTTTGCTTTTTTAATATAATAACAAAATATCACCAAAATAAACCAGACGAGGCGACCAAATCCTCCAAACGGATAAGCCCGTGATAAAAAACAACAAACCACCAAAACCACCCCTTAACTAGTAATCTGTTAGCCGAAGACTCTATAGACCAACGTCATACACACACACATACATATTATAATTATATCATATATATTAGTAATCTAATTTTGGTTGGGGGTTAATAATGTGTGACCCTGCAGCACAAAAGCAGAGTTAAGTCGCTGGGGTATATTTGTAGCAATACCAACAGACATTGTAATGGTCAAAATTATTGATTTTTCTTTTATGCCAAATCATTAGGATATTAAGTAAAGAAAAAAAATCATGGTCCATGAAGATATTTAGTAAATTTCCTACCTTAAATATATCAAACTTAATGTGTGGCTTATTAATATGCATTGCTAAGAACTTTATTTGGACAACTTTAAGGTGATTTTTCTCAATATTTTGATTTTTTTTTTCACCCTCATATTCCAGATTTTCAAATTGTTGTATCTCACCAAATATTGTCCTATCCTAAAAACAACAACAAGGAAGCTTATTTATTCAGCTTTCAGATGATACATGAATATCAATTTCGGAAAATTGACTGGTTTTGTGCTCCAGGATCACAAATGACCTTTAGAGTGTTCGGCCCACAATTTAAAAATGTTTTGTTTCAATTCAGCCTCAGTATATACTGAATACAGTGAATAAAACAGACTGTACCATAGTACACTGATGGTGTACTCTGATACATGCTACCATACTGAATGATTTCCATATAAATTTACCATGTTATTTAAATGCTACTCACAGAATACCATGCTGTTTTGTATTAGTGTTTTCTGCTTTCTTCATATGAAATGTAACGGTGCCAATATTAGGGTTCATACTGCAAAAATCTGCACAAGATCCAGTTTTCTTGCAGAAGAAAAAGCCGGCGTTTGTCCTTGTGTTCATCATGCCCTTTCCACGGATCGATATGTCAAGAAAATGTCATCTGTCTGTGCCAAAGTAACCAAAGCCCTGAAAAGCAACATCATAAAGACAGACACAAACAGAGCGGACGAGCGCACGAGATTCAGCTAAAATACCAAAGGTTAAAACTATAGAGAATAACACTTCAAATTCAATCTGCACTGCAGCCGAAACACAATTTGAGCACTTTACAAACTCAAAAAGCAAATAACTTTCTAACTCGGACTGGAAGATGCCATTAGCACAGAGGAATCGTCCCATAAACGCTTCCTAACGGCATGAACCCGTGCTCCTGCTGGACGAGCTGAGTTCACGTATCAAGAGTAATTCATGTCCAATGATATCTGCAATAATGTGAGCTTTCAGATAATGTGGATTTCTGCTAAACGGCCAGTGAAGCCGTCATTAGCATGCACATAAGTGGTTTCACCCTTTTAGCTGGAGAAAGGGGGGAAAATCAATCAGGGGAAGTGAGCCTAAATCTATAACATTATGGGTTTTACATTCCTCACAAACTGGCCATTTATCTGAGCAGGACTAATGCTCCCACAATGCATTTCACCGGGAAAATAGGAAGATTCAAATGGCAGAGAAATGACTTCAGTATCTGAGATCACAGCCGTTCCTGAAAGCTCAGTTAGCAACTCAACAGACACATTACGTGGTAAAATACTACGCTTTAGGACACAGACCAGAGCAAAACCATGGTGTCTTATTGCTTTATAGCTCTTCCCATGATGTAGGGCTGGCCGATATAGCTGAAAAATGTATCGACGATATAATGCTTCATATTGTTCGGTATCGATAATTATTGACATTTTTATAACCTTTTTAAAACAAAGAGCAATAGAATTTTTTTTTTTTTATTTAACCACTGTATTTTTTAAATTAACCCAATTTATTGAGACAAACAACAATTTTTTGTTTGTTTTAACAGTCAAACACACGATAAAAATCTAACAAATATCTCATCTCTAATGTTTTATATGCAGATTAAAGTCGTCGAAGGAAACTTTTGTCGTGTCCTCCCGAGGCCCACAGAGAGCGCAACTGAGCAAAATAATGCTGCGCATTTAAATTGTCAATGCAAGGAAGTAACTCTATAAAAAAAAAACGTGCAGTATGTCTAAATTAACTCATAAAAATCTAATATAATTTTGTAAATTGCATAAACAATTATGTACAGAACAGCATCATGTATTTGCTTAATACAAAGAGCCGAAGCGCCATCACACAGACTGCATATAAAACATATGAGACGCAGTGAAAAAGGAATAAACCTCCACAAATTCGTGACGTGTTTTCTAAATGTTTAAACTGTTTTAACTTTGCATGGTTTTCTATACATCTCTTGTGTGAGACGTGGGTCTAATCCTTGTCCGTAAGGCCAGGTTTTGTGGATAGCCTCCTTGCTGTAGATTGAGAAAGATTTATGTTATGGAAATACAGTCAGCAAGTGTCACCCTGATCAGAAAAATTAGACCAAGGTGAAAGCAATGCAGGCTCAGCTCCTCCATTATGCAAGTAATACGTCACAAAAATATGGGCTAGCCTGTGTTATTTCATTGCTGCATGCTGAATGGATCGCCAGATGTGATTTAGGCTAATTGTTTTTTGTTGGCTCCCCTCTTGAAAAGATACTAAAGTTTGGCTGCTTTGTATAGAGCATAGAAAAGACCAATGTATGTTAGGGATGCACCGAAATGAAAATTCTTGGCCGACGCTGAACAAAATGAAACACTGGGCTGAAGGCCGAACACTGAACACCGAATACCGAACACGGTTTTTCACATTTTCCCCCCATGTAGGCCCATATTTTGCCATTGTTTTTTTCACCATTGCATTAATTAAATTGCCAAAATGTGCTTTTTACTGTTTTGTCCTGCTTTTCAAATAAAAAATCAGTTACAAAACCAACAATTTAAAAATATTGACTTAACCCTGAACTTTTTTTTTCATTTCAGCAGAATTATACCAACAAAGCACAATATAACTTAAAATTAATAAGTTGCTGAGCAGAAAATACTTCTTTTAGAACATTAGAATATTTTCCAGATCGCAATTTGAACACTATGTGTGAGTGTTATAATAAATGTATTAATAGAGCTGTTGTATTTATTCTTATCCTTTTTATTGTCTTTTTTATTTTATTTTACAGAATGACAGTAAAATTACAATACTATCGTTTATGAATGTCAATGGAGTTGTTGCTTTTTCTCGGCATTTATTTTGGCAGAAACCCGCAGGAAGATCTCAGTGCTTCTTTGATTTTCTTGATTCTTTAAGATCTCAGTTGATTTACTAATCGTTTAAAGGTAATTTCGCGATTTCAATCATCGTACAGTAGCCTAACCACCAGCTTCAGCCACCTCTTCTTCTCATTGGAGACGTGATGCAGCACTAAACAGTCTCTCGCTGTCGGTGCTTGTAATGATTTCTGCGTCTTTCTCTGATAGTTTTAAATACGTTCACACTGCCGACATGTTTGCTGCATTAGTGCGTGCCTATATTTGATCGTGTTAGTCATTGTTCGGTACATATTATTCTGCCTTTTCGCTTATTCGGCCGATCACCGAAAGATATTTTTTGCTGTTTTCGGCCAAATATTCGGTGCATCCCTGATGTATGTCAATAGTGATCCAGAATGCATGCTTACTTTCACAGGCCAATTTAGATGGACTGACTCTTATTATGTTTGCTGCATCATCCAGCCTGTCTTTGTACTTCATTTTAATCTCACTTAGCCTACATAACTGCAGGCTGAAATCTAACAATCACATTAAAAGATTATTTTGAAGGAGGTCCATCGGGAAATGACTATTAGACATTATTGTGAGCTGAGGCAGCACGAAGCACATGCAATGACCGCAGAGAAGAATTTTGCTGTGAATGTCTTCCATCCTGGAAGATGTGATAATCAGAGGCTCTGTAACTCTGGGCTGCTCTCCATTAAACAATGCAATGCAGTAACCTTCAGCCCAGGGAAAGTGCTTTTCCTTGTTATGAGTGTATTTACTTTGTTGAAAAGAGCAGGATGGCTGATCACAGGCATATGTTGTGTTTTGGATGCTGTATTTCCTATCAGGCTTCTTAACTAGCTGGCTTCCACTGGTCAACCAGCTTGATCAGAACACCATGCTAGTAAAATGTGGTGTTGGTGAATATGATAATGTAGCAGGTATGATGTTTCACTTTAATAGTTTTATTCCAGCAAGAATTGGGTCAGTGACCTAAAATCTGACCAGAAAAAAATTCCAGATCTACTAATTTTCCATTAGAAATCCGAATCATACATACAATGACTTCTTCAGTGATGATCATGTTTTTATTTTCTGAATTTGAATTCAATTCAATATTGTCTTGGAAAAAAAGTAAAAAATGTCAGGGTGATATAACTGTCCTGATATCATAATGAAAAAAAAACATAAAAAAGAACAAAATTCTTGAGGAAAAAAAAACTTATCGAGTAGTTTAGCATCTTTAATTATCATAGAGACCTCCATGATTATGTCATGGTCTTTTAAAAATCAGATAATTATCCTTTTTTGGACATGGTAAGAAGGTTATTTGGTGTTATTTTAGCATCCCTTTTAGTATTCATATTTAGAATTTTTATTTAAATATTTAATTTAAAGTTTAATAATTGTGGTTTTGTCATTGTATTACTTTTTTAAAATACATTTATATGTTTTAGTTGATTTTATTTCAGTTTTATGTTTTATTTTACTACATCAAGTTAAACTAAGTTAAATTGAGAAATGTTGCCTTGGCAACTAGATTGAACAAAAAGTTTTAAAGGTTACTTTAAAGTTTTTAAGGTTTCAGTTTTAGTTCGGGTTTTTATAATAACCCGATACTTCAGGTTGTAAAATGTCTTTTTACCTTGTAAATAATATAATATATAATATAATAAAAATATATTTTACTACGTACAACATTTGGCAGGTGTTTAAAAAAAAACATTAAATCATAAAAAAGCCACTCATACTGTACTTTTCCATGATGAGCAGTTTTTAGTGTTGACTATTTAAATCATGTGCTCAAGAATAAAAAGTTCACTGGGTTTGTCATTGACACGTTGTCTTGAGGAATTCATAGCATGTCATTTAATTTCCCATTCTTGTGTTTGCATAGTCACAGTCATTATTGTCAGTTGCAATGCTTACACAATAACATCAGATCGGTGCATATTCCAGTACAACACATGCATTGACCATATTTAGATCTTTTCCTTTCCATCGCTCATGTGATAGGCGCTGAACGTCCTCTAGTTTCCTTACAGAATCAAATCCATCTGTTCTTGCAGCATTGAGAGCCCCATCTGTCTGGGCATTGGAACAAAGAGAGCATTTTATGTGCAGTGATCTTCTATGCTGTCTTTGTAATTGTTAGTTAGCAGTGGAAGCTTTTAACGAGGGCTACCGTGCAGGAACACAGTCCATGTGCTGTGATGTTGATGAGGTCTCGGCTGCGTTCTCCTTAACTGTTGATGTATGAGGTAATCACAGGGACATGGAGGGTGTGGGGTCCTTATGGTCCTGCAGAGACATGAAGGTGGTTTTGGTGCATTTTATTTCTATTGTAAATATGACGACATGCTAACACATGGGGGGGGGGGGGGGGGGGGGGAGCATGAGTCATGTGGTGGTTCAAGTTTTGTATGACGGGGAAGCTCATTAGAACTGGTAAAATGAATTATTCAGGCAGATTAGAAGAATTTCTTTTTGAACTGGGGTTAATTTTGACAGAAATAGGCTGCGGGGGGGTCTTTTTTTTTTTTTTTTTTGTGTATGTTTCTGTCTGTTGTTTGCTGAATGATTGTCGGTTTGGCCTCCATTACTTTTTTGGACAGAAAGAGGTTAACTATTTAATAAGGTTTCTTCTCAAGAATTTATTTCTTTTAATGAGGATTTTTCTTAATTATGATATCAAGACAGTTGTATCATCCAGACATTTTTAAATGATTTATAATTAAAAAAAATACAAGCATACTCATCACTGAAGAAGTCACATAAATGACATTTTTAATGTAATGTTTATTTTTTTTATTTTTAAATGTATAGATTCTCCCAGGATAGAACAAAATTGGTCAAGGAAAAAAAATAAAAAATAGGGAAAAATTTCACTCATAAATTGCTATATTTCAGTAATAATTGCAAATGAACAGTAAGCAACACATTGAATTAAAAGTGTTAAAAAATTGGAAGTAGAAAGACTGATTTTTTTTTTTTTTTTTGGTAAAACATACTGGTTTATTTACAACTTAGAAAAAAATATTGCTGGCTGACAAAGATAGGGTAGAAACAATTGTCACTCAGAAGTTGATAGTACATTTCAAAAACAACACATAGAAATGGAAACGGCAAACACATTGAATTAAATGTGAAATTTTGAAGTAGAAAAACTGAAATAGTATGTTCTTGTAAACCATACAATAATGTTTGTTTTATTTACAACTTTAAAAAAATATTTTTTTACATTATCAGCATGGTGTTTTTTTTTCCATCTCTATAGCTTTCATCATCTATATCCCAAGTGTGTCCCAAGTGCTTGATTTTTTTTTTAGTTAAACTGACACTAAATTGCATCAGAATCTTTCCCGCCTGTGCTAATGTTGCTTGTTGACTTTAATGGTCACTCAGGTGGACAAGGTATTAAATCGATGGAATTTGACATGCAAGCAAACTTAAGGACAAAGCACTCAAAGTGGGTGGTTTTGGTTATCAATACCGATTTGTGTTCTGGTCTGCCATTTTGTGGGCAGGGTGAAAAAGAAAAGGGGAGTGTGCAGAGAAAGTAAACTAAGTCTATTGTGTTTCATGTTGACCAAACTGCTGTGCTACTTTGCTTTTTAATTCAGTCTTGTTTGTCTGTCCTTCCCTTTGTGACATCTTGAGTGTCCTGTGTCTTTGTTGGCAACATTTCAACCCCCTGAAAGCCTTGAGGAACAACATCTCATCCTTTGATTTTGGCACATCCTAGCAGACTTGTTTCAGTGGACTTTTTGGAGGACATATAGAGGGTTTTGACATTTCTGGTAATGTTGCGCAAACTGAGTCATTGTGTGTGCTGATCCAAAGAATGCGAACAGATTCCTGTTAGTGTATGCATGAACACTAAGACTCAGAAGGGAAGGAAAACAGTTCTCAGTGAGTTTGGGATGAAAGTCAAAAACCTAGCCCTTGCATACCCAGATAGCATGCTGCTCGGAGAAACCTCATTAACAGCTCACATTCCATACTTTAGTTACCTTGTTTTGAAATTCACATTTTAATCAGGCGTTCAGAGGTATAATGCTTAATGTAGTGCATTTAAAATGAGTTTCCAGCTTGGATTTCAGATTAGGATCGTTTTTCAGAACAATGTGCTACTTGAGGACGTCAGCCCTACTGCGCCCTCTCACCCCAGAGAAGCAAGAGGCGGAGAAAGAGGGTGTTTGGTGCAGGTTGGCAAATGCCATAATAGTGGCAAAGAGAATGCATGAAAAATAGAGAAAGGCAGTAATGCACATTTGCTCTCGAAGGACCTTTAAGTGAGTCATTTTAAGTACTGTTCAGTTTACAAAATAACTTGGTCCATCAGGACTTTCCTCCCTGCCGGGTCAAACCATATTGTCAGAACAACTAAAGTAATGAGTCTTAATAAATAAGTAAAAAGATGTTGGTGGACTAAACCTATGATATTATTTTTCAGGAGTAGCTATTATTGTGAACATTAGGGGCAGTGCACTATGTAGTGTCCACCTATGAGGGTCCGGTGTAGTCCTCTGTGTCTCCTCTGTGTATCTCTCTGCCAAGGTGAATAGATTCATCCCCAGGCACCCAATCCATTATCCTGTCAACAACAGCAGGTCCCTGCCACAGTTAGCAGCAACACTGGCCGTAATGAAATCCTCAGTAATCCCAAAACTCATCTCATCATACCCAAGGTAATTAATGCATTTGGAGGGCGATGGCTAACTCTTAATTAAATTATGCTTCTTTTAATGAGGCCTTTATGTAGAGTAAATTTATGGCCAGTATCTCCATTATCAAGTGCTCGGCGCTCAACAGAGATTCGTCATTTTCACCTCAAATCACTCGCAGATTAACGTAATGAAGGCCATGATTAATATATCAATTTATACTTGTTTGTTTCTTTCCTCCACATTTAATAAATTACCCCGCGTAATTAGTTCTTCAGGATTTTGCCACAGCCAAAAACCTCAGTTCTGGCTAATAATGCATAAAGTATTATCATTACGTATTAATTTTAGAATAATTTGGAGATAACAACTTTGTGGCATTAATCATATTACAAAATTGGGCGTATTTAATTAATTAAAGATATACCCTGCAAATTAATTGTGCATTTTCACAATATTATCTTAACTAATGAAGGTCTGACGAAGCGACTGTTTCATTTTTAAAAGGCACCAGATTAGTGGGATCTTAATTATGTTTTAAACAAAAGCCATCTGCTTGCCACATTTGGTGCAAAGCAAAATCAGACAACTCAGCATACTCTGCTAAACAAAAAAAGAGAAAGTTTCTATTGTTTTGGAGAAACTGTAGTACATGGAAATGATTCAAAAGATACATGGGAAATAATGAGGTCTGTAATTAGCCTTGCAGCCAATGATGGCATTTCAGTGATGGCAAATCTGATCCATTTCTGCAAGTCTGACTGACAAAAGACAACATGGAGTTAAAAAAATGCTTTTTGTGTATTTTGCTTAGGATCTGATATTTATTTATATGGAACTTTAAAAAATGTAAATGTAAGCTTTTCATTTTACTAATAATATTAATTGATTCTTTTCTAGTGTTTTGAAAAAATTCCGCTCTAGGCATGACACCCTAATCGTTTGCCTGACAGACACTTATTCTAGAGACATTATAAACATTATCACATTGCTGATGTGCAGGAGACAGAGATACCGCTCTAACACAATGAGAAATTCCTTCACAGATACATTTAGCTAAAGCTAATAACACCTCCAAACTCAAAGACAATTACTTGTGCTGTTAGAATTTGCTCAGTGATTTAATCAAAACCATATTTATAGTAATTTTCTGCTAAATTAAACCAGCGGTTTAATTGAAATTAGCTTTCATTGGGTTAGAATAAATGCAGTTAAAACTATTTTCATTTAACGCATCATGTACTAAATGTGGCTTTATTAATGTTTCACTTAAAATGTTCCTCCTGAAAGTTAAAGATATTGTAGAAAAATGTTGTCATTGGGGAGCAAATAGGGACTATATTCAGACCATGTGCTGCATGCCTTAATGTCCCTGCAGATGATGTGTGCACATTAGCTTCATGCTGCATTAGATCAGAAATCCTATTCATCACTGACTGGGCTGTAAAGAGATTCTCAAATATACCTTTGTTTTCGTCTTTTGCAACATACTTCTATGCTACATGTGTGCTTATGTGAAAATTATTGATTCTTGTAAAGATATATAATAGATATATTATATTATATATATTAATATATAGTAAGTGGCATAAATTGAGCAATTTTAAAAGCGAAAAGAAAAAATTCCATCTGTTTGTAGTGTATGCAGTGACTTAGGCAGTCATGCCTTGCTTGTAAATCAAGACCCAGTATACCTTCCCATTTAATGTGCAAAAAGCCTGCCACAATTAGGTGTGAATAGATAGTTTTGTGTTGTTTGCGAGGTACTTGATAATATTAGTTCTGTGACAAACAGGACTAAACCAGGGCAATAAAATCACTTAACTGAGTTGGTACAAGAATGTCATTTGCATCAGTGGATTTTCTTATATATATCCTTTTATGTCTAGTGTGTGATGGACATGTAATTTCTTTTTTTTTCAGGTGCAAGTGCTTATCTTTTCTCGGACTGTATGATACCATGACAAAACAGTTAAACAACAGGCTGTGGACATCAGTGGAAGACACAGGCTCTATAGTCTTCAACAGCCTAGTACATTTGCCTGCAGGTAATGGAATCTGACTTACCTTTAATGGTGAAGAAACTCAAAGAAATGGATATATGGATTATCAGTGAGAAAACGTATTTCATTTTTATACAGTCAAATGCTGAAACCATTTCATTTCAGCTCTATTTTTCAGTTCCTGTATTATATAAACAAACTCAAACTCCTGTTTTAAATTAAATTTCCCAGCGAATCTCGTTTATAATCGTAGGGAAATGTAAACCGTGATTCTTTTTTGTTTTGTTTTGTTTTTGACAAACATGATCATTTGATTGATATAGATGGCTAACTGAAAATTAATTCGTCTAACGCATTCGAGTATAGTGGCTTTGAGTCCCACATGTTATTCAATTGAGTAAAAGAGCTTAAGCGCGGTTTACAAGCTTGCTGAGGATGGACAGTGGCTTGTAATATTTATCTGTTTAAAGCCGGTTTATCATTACATCTTTTATGATTTATATAGTTTGTTTCGATTGCAAAAATGTTGAGAATCAACTTTTTTTATTTTAACGGATTTTTCTTTGAATAAATCCATTATAAGGAAAAAGGGGTAGCCTAATTTGACATCGACAAGTAGCACGTTTTTTTTTTTTTTTTTTTACGTATTAGTAACTCAAAATACCTCAAATAAATTAAAGTAAAATAAGTTAGGTGAAAAATAGCGTTGCCCTTTTTAAATAGGCTAAATCAGTTTGAGCACTGCTGCACTGTTTAATTTTAAAGAGCGAACTCATATGCTTCAGGTTAAAAACAGGATATCATTCCAATAGTTCGCAGTGACATCTGAAAGAAGGTCAAATTCATGCCTCTTTTCTTTAATTGACCAGTGAATATTATTTTACTAGTGTCAGAACCAGAGGGGACGCAACCATTCAGCAAAATACAATAGGAATAACAGACCGTGCTGAAAATGCATCTCCATTTGCATATTCGGTTCAAAAATCATGCAAATCCCAAATGAGACGGTCTTTATTGTGCCTGCAATTGAAAAATCATTCAGTTAACCATGGTAACTCTGGCCTTATTCGGAGCCAGTGAGTTGAAACTAAAAGTTATTAATTCATACGGTATGACGTTTAAATGGACTCCGATGCCACGGTTAATGGTTCGGCAACAAATATTTGATCTCATAAATGGGAGGTGATTATTAAATTATTATTTAGGTATTATAGTATTATAGTTACTGTGCTGTTCATATTTTGTTAGACATAATATGTAGGCCTAATATTACAGCTTTTTCCAAAATGTAGTTATTATTAATTAATTCACTACTAAACTAATCGGAATGTTTATAGATCCTTCATATAAATTTTATTTTATGATTTTTCTTTTTAAGTAAAGTACAAACAGTAAAAAAAAAAGTATTCCTGTGTAGGCTACATAAATGACAAACAATGCCTCTTTACAGTTTTCCCGCATAATTGTGGCTCTTGCTATTGTATCTCAAAGTGGGTGTCGCGTGCAAGATTATTGACCTAGCTTATACCAAGTTCACTTAATTGAACTTTGTAGAGCGCGGACAACACCTGATTTATACCCTTATTAGACTCGAAAAACTGTCTTTTTTTCAGGCTCTGCGTTCGTTTTGCTATAATTTACTTCCACTTTAATTGTTTAGGTCGAACTAATTAACAAGTGAATCCACGGGCTCGAAAAAAGGACTTTAAACGGTGATTAAAGAAGAGAAGTCCTGTGCTGATTTATTGTTAGGATATTGTTGGTCTCTCAATAGTTCATCACGACAGAACAAGTTGTTAAAACGTTCAGATAATACAAATCTTGCATCCTACATTTCACAGCTCGAACATGTGACCTAGCCTATAAATCAGTAACCAACTGATATTTATTAATTTTACATCTCATGTTTTTAATGGCACGGATAAATAATTATATGTTTGCATTTATATATATTTTGGTTGGGTTTTTCATCGGTTTTTTTTTTTTTACGGTAATTAACACACAATGTCCTCCTTAATGTATTTATCTGCTGCACAGGGACAGTTTTTAGCCTATTCGGGTAATTTGAACAGTCGCTGCTTATTGCACACTACACTATAATGGACAATTCACTGCTCGGCCATCATATAGCCTACACGTGAGTGATTTTCGGAAGCCCTGTGGCTCGGAGCTCAGTGATGTTGAACACTGCAGGCTTTCCTGGTGGTCCTCGGCCTTAGCTCACGCTAATTAGGAAATTTGGAGAACAAGCCCTCATTACCGAGCTCCGGGTAACTGGGAGTTTTCCTTTTCCCGTTGTCTCCCACATTTCCATACAAGAGGATATGTTGCTGAAACCACTCGGATAAATCACCGGTTTCGTGGAATAGGCTAAGTCTCTAATTAGAACTTTTATCATAACGGCTGGTGCACCGCTAATGTAAAGTGACTAATTGATGTTCCAAATGACAAATTTACTTCTTTTTTTTGCCTCCCGTGAAAACGACGGGAAAAGATCCACTTTATTCCAGTTGTTTTTGAAGATAGTGTCGGTTATTTATTCTCTATGAAAAGTAGAAATGTTTTTCATTTGTCACTGAAAATTAGGTTGTTTCTAGCCCACAAATAGAAGGCTAGAAGCTACAATTAGTGTTTTATTTGACGTAACAAATTAACGTGACTTGTGTCGGAGAAAATACTGCCAAAATAAAGTGTATCCTGTTTCAATAATTGGGCAATGATTTATTTTTGTTTCCTCTATATTATCAGTAGCCTAACCAGATCATTCTTTCAAATTGCCCTATAATGAAATTCTATGATGAATAATGTATGCCCTGCTTTACAATTGGAAACCTCTGGCCTGAATGACATCCTCGAGTGACAACACTGGCACTTGTTAAGAGTAGTTTGGAAAGTAGGCTAGCCTAAATAACGGAGACGTGTTGGTGTCCCAAATGTCCTACAAATCGGTCACACACGGTGAAACTTCTCTAAATGGCTGAGTCGTTAGTGTGTGGTGTTAAAAGCCCACCGTGAATATTCAGTGGTGCAATCGGTCTTAGTGGAGTTGAATGTGTTAAATAACTTTGTTCTCGATGGACGACCTGCTAATACTGACCCACTGAAAGGTGTAAGTTCTCCCCGGGAGACAGAAAAGTTCTCAAAACCGAACACGTCTCGAGTCATCTGTAAATCACATATAAGACGCGGAATGATTGCAATTGACAGTGATTGATGGTGTAAAAATTAAATAATTAACATACTCCACATTGGCGTGGCAGCTGTAAAAAAATAGTTTTTAGAGGAGTTGTTTGTAGATATTGTCACCTCATCAGAATTTTTTTTTTGCGTCAGAACAATATAAAATTAGTCCACAGGGGGGCGTTACTGTATTAATTTTCTATTCTACACTACAGGTTGCCGTGGACACTTGACAAAAACGCGAAGTGTATTTTTAAAACAACTATTTTTGTTGAATATTTGTTTTTACACAGTTATAGTGTAATAATAAGTTATTGAGCTGTCAAATTAAATTGAGAAAATATTAGGAGACAAAGAAGGTAAATAATTTGCTTGTTTGTTAAAATCGTATAGGCTACTTTTAATCAATGTCAGTTTTAAAAGCTTAAATTCCCACCGTCTAATTTTGTAGCAGATTATCTTATTTAAGAATAATACTACTAATAATTAAAATCCTATATTAATGGTGAAGTAGCCTAAGTAAAGGCAAAAAGGTTCAATTTGATGTAGCCAACCCAAAGTAAAACCAAGCTTTTGCATTAGTGGATACAAGATTGTCCCATGTATTTTAAAAAATAAATAAAAAACTTTTAATTGTATTATTTTATTATTTGTTATAATTAATGATTATTGCTGTGCCTTTGTCGTGCCATTGCTAGAGGCAAAGTTTATAGTTAATATATTTATGTTTGAATACAATAAGTAGGATCTATCCTGATTCTTTATTTTATGCAATAAATTAAACATGTTTTTTTCCACTTTAGTTGTATTACATTGAGCAGTTGCTGCATTTTCCGGGGGAACATTTGAAATCCATAATATTTAACACATTCAGTAGCCTACCGCAAAAGTAGGGTAAGGCTAACAGTTGATAACAGTTCTCAGTTGATAACGACCGCTTTAAAACAATATTTGCAAAGTGATTACTTTTGTCAAAAGTGCAAAGATGCCCCTGACGTATTTTATCCCACTTGGAAAGTGCAGCCCGAAACACATGCTTGGATGGCGGAGTGTGAGTCGCTCTCTGATTGGTCGGCGCTGAGCTCATTGTTATGCTGTCAATCCAAATCACATGGCCGAGCCTCTATTAACAGCTGAGCCTAGCGCACAACTTTGCAGAGTTCCGTGGCAGAGCAGAGCAAGGGACTGCTGTGGAAACAGTTGAAAGGGTTCGGTGCTTTTCACTTGACCGGAGTTTTAGCTCTCTTGAACTTTTGACTGACTACAGGCTACTTTATTTTGTGAGGCTCTTTAAACTTCAGCGTTTTCTTTCGAGTGCTCGGCACCACTTTCAAGTCGTTTGAATGTATAACATGATGGAAACCGAGATAAAATGCCCCCTTCCGCAGTCCAACACGGGCTCGGCGGCGGCCGGCAAAAACAACAATTCCAACGACCTGGACCGGGTGAAGCGGCCTATGAATGCTTTCATGGTGTGGTCTCGCGGGCAGCGGAGGAAGATGGCACAAGAGAACCCTAAAATGCACAACTCTGAGATCAGCAAGCGCCTCGGTGCTGACTGGAAACTTTTGACTGACACCGAGAAGAGACCCTTCATTGATGAGGCCAAGCGCTTACGAGCCATGCACATGAAGGAGCACCCGGATTACAAATACCGTCCCCGCAGGAAGACCAAGACCCTGCTGAAGAAAGACAAGTATTCCTTGCCCGGAGGACTCTTGGCACCTGGTGCCAACGCTGTCAACAACGCCGTGTCAGTGGGCCAGCGGATGGACTACACGCACATGAACGGCTGGACGAACAGCGCGTACTCCCTCATGCAGGACCAGCTGGCCTACCCTCAGCATCCCAGCATGAACAGCCACCAGATCCAGCAGATGCACCGGTACGACATGGCGGGACTTCAGTACCCGATGATGTCCACGGCCCAGACCTACATGAACGCCGCGTCCACTTACAGCAGCATGTCACCAGCATACACGCAGCAAACTTCCAGTGCAATGGGTTTGGGCTCCATGGCTTCAGTGTGCAAGACGGAACCCAGCTCTCCTCCTCCGGCCATAAGTTCTCACTCTCAGCGTGCTTGTTTGGGAGACCTGCGGGATATGATAAGCATGTACCTGCCCCCCGGAGGAGACAGCGCCGAGCACCCCAGCCTACAGAGCAGTCGGTTACACAGCGTTCACCCGCACTATCAGAGCGCAGGGACTGGCGTGAACGGAACGCTACCCCTAACCCACATTTGAAAGACTCCTAAAAAAAAGACTAAGTACTTCGGATACTTGAACATTTTGATTTGCAAAAAAAGAATCGAAGTTCAATTTCTATTTTTAATCTCAATGATTTGTCCGTTTTAAAGCATTTTATGACGACATATCGGGGACTTCAGAATAAACTGTATTGCAGAGGAGCTTTTTATCACAAGCTGTAACGCAATCAACGTCTGTAGAAGAATATTCGACTTCTGGCTTATTTGCCGTCTGAGTTTGTCTCGATGAAAAAGGCATGGCTTCGTGAAGAGGCTGTATTTCAGAAACAAAAAAGCAAGAAAAATGGAGGGAGACTATGTTCACTCAATAATGTTTACACTTATTTTTAGAATGTCAGTTTTGTCCAAATCGGTGTAGTTTTTTTGTTGTTCATTTATGAACTATGTTTTATTGAAATGAAAGACTGTGCTGGTCGCAAGCGCAAAGTTAGTTTATTTATAGTGAGTTGTTTTTTTTAAGCTTGTGAACCATTACATCTTGTTGAAATGTTCCACTTTTGTTTTGTGAATGTTCCTTTCTGTGATGTTATGGCAGTTTCAGGTTACCCCATTATGTGGGACGGAGAGTTTTATTTAAACTGACCTTTCGACTCAAGATCATCCTATTCCTAAATGAATAAATTTGTTTTACAAAAAAGCTTCATGGCTAGAAATGTTTTTTTCTTCTTCCTTTTTATTCAATGACTAGTTTGGTTATTTGAATCGTCTAGCGGAAAACTAGTGACAGATTTAGTCAAATTCGCTTTAAGCCGAATGAGGTAATTTGAGGCGATCGGTTAAATGAAGAGTAGCTAAATAAGCGAATTCAGACACGCTCGCTACCAAGCAGATGTCAACACCCGTGGGCTGTTATTAAACTTTCTCATCAAACAGAAAATGTATTTGTGCCTTTCAAATGCCAGTAAATGCAATCGGTCTATAAATGAATAAAATATCATTCTGAAACTTCATTAATCTCGCCCAAATTCCGGATGCCTTTCTCCCGAAAGTATCAAGTGGTGTCTATGAGGCTATAACTTTAGTCCTGATAGCCTACTACCAGCCATAAAAATGAAACTTTTCGCAAAATGAGACAGTTCTCCTTTGCAAGAATATGCAACACATAAAAACAACCAAACAATAAATCGTAAATGCTTCAATGTAACAAAATATTTTTTACTTCACATGATCTGTCGTGCATATATTTTTAAAACGGTGTAATTTCCACTTGAGTCGTCTAAGTACATAGTTCCCCAAAATTATTTTGTATAATTATGGTTAACTGTAAATATCTTTAATCCTTTGAATTTGTGAAAACAAGACGATGATAAATTCTGATAATTACGTTCATAATAAGTGATTAATGCATGGATTATTTAATTGCTATTTCACTTTGAACTATTAAATTCTGGCCGGATTTTTTCAGGGTCAGATGGAGGTAAAATACTTGCTGTACATTATTTAGTGATTTGAATATCACACAATATTGTATTTTGGTCTGTGTGTCAAGGGACCATTTTTACTATATATTTCTTGTTGTAGTCTTGCCAAGCAAAGGAGGCACATGCAAGGCCATTACAGACTGCCTCTTGTAATTTAGGGTGTCATTTCCACTACGTAGTTCTCAATATATATTATGTATAATAGCCTATACTGTATGTATTGTGTAACATACACTTGTAAGAATAAAGATTCTTTAATGACTCTTAACAACATCATTGGTTCAACAACAAACAAAAAAAAACACTTCTAATAAAGATGCAAAGATGCACTCTTCTTATAATGATGCATTTTGGCTGTTTATGTTTTTTCGATGTTTTAGAAACATTTAGAATGTTCATCTTAATTATATACTGTATATTGTATGTATGTATTTATTTTTTAGATTAACATTCTAAATGTTTCTAAAATTATAGTTCTGTAAATAAAATCATACTTTTGTAAATAACTAGGCTACTAAAAAGCTTTCAATGATAGCTACCTGAAGGCTTCCTGTGACAACAGACAAAAACTCTAACTGGAACCTTTACTTTTTTAGAACCTCTGATGATTTTCCGACATAAGAATTTGAATTGAGCAATTTTCATTTAGCTCAGATGCTTTATTTAACTTGTTTTTGAAGTATCACTTGTTCATCCACGATCAACAACTATCCGTTCTGAGCACCTCACATTTGAATCACTTAAAACAGCTTAACAGTAAAAACTGTCAGGACGTATTGCATTATAAATACTATCTGTATTTTTACAGTTATTTTAAACCCTACTCACTTTAATCTCAGCCATTTATATTTTTACTTAAATTCTCAAGTAAGATATTTTTATTTAGGGAATACTTTAAGAACTCAAATTCTGCTGTTACTAGTAATTTTGGCATGCAGCAATATGAAACGATATTTTTGAATGACATTGTCACACTTAGTGTGCAACAAAATTTCACAATATTGGTGCACTTGACAGCTTTACAGCATGGGATGAGTTTCACGGCATCCTAGGTCATTTATTCCACTGAGCCGTTGAGTGCATGTGCTGGCTGCTGTCTTTCCCACATTCACTGACAGGTTTGATCCATGCCTCATTGGTGTGCTTGGATTAGCCCTGTGCAACTCTATGGATGCCAACAGATTAAACAGACCTCCCTGAAAGTAGTAGTGTGTTTGAGACAGCCTTTCAGGTTATCATGCTTCCTAATGCTAAAAAAACAAACAAAAACAACTTTTTTTAATTAGAGCAACTATGGCAGATGCAGTGGTGAATTTGTTGCATATGTCTGATATGAATGGCATGCTGGGTACCAGATTTTTTTTTTTGACATCCACAGTGACAATAGTAATATATTTAATTGCCAGTTAAAAGGAAGACATTTATTTAAACTCATATGAGCTGTACTGATAGCAGAATACATCGTATCCAGGCATAGAGTGGGCCTCCTCTCTCTCTCTCGCTCTCTCTCTCACTTTCTCC
>JADLZN010002370.1:60000-380857 GCA_018155175.1 Sinocyclocheilus anophthalmus | reverse complement strand
GCTGTATTTGTTCGGTACACATGCGTATCGAACCGAAAGACCCGTACCGAAAATTTTTTGTAAGAATAGGTGTACCGTTACACACCTATTAGATAACTTCTTAATTACAATTAGATACAGTTTCTTTTTAATTTCTAAATTTTTGCATTCATTTTGATTTTGAAGCATATAGTATTTCATATCTTACTGGTTGGTGAGACAAACAAATTATTTATTTATCAAAAAGCAAGCCCTGAAAAGCAAACTTCCTTTGTGTAAGCAGCGAGCAAGGTAATTGTATATATGTTTGAATAGAGCCGGACACATCTGGGCCATGTTTGAAAGGCTGTAGCTCCATTTTGTGAAGGCTTAGAGGCTGTATAAGAAATGGTCTTTTGTTGTCTTAATGAAAAAAAGCACCATGAAATTGCAAATTACTGTCTGATGGGAGAGAAAGGCAAAAATGGAGCAGACAGTAAAGCTCATTCAGGAGCACTCCCTATGTCTTGGGCAGAGGAAAAAGAGGCTGCTCTGAGAGCTAGAGAAAAGAGAGACTGCAAATAATGATCACTCCCAAATACATTGTTTTTTAGTTTCTGCTGCCAAGGTCAGATTTTCTTTTCTTGCATTTGTTCTTACTGATAAGTTAGGCAAGCATTTGCTAGACCTTGTTTGAAACTATATTTGCCTCTCCCCCCTTTTCTTTTAATGAGTTATCATAAAACCTTGGTCCAGACAATAGCCTGTGATATGTATCTTGGCTAGATTGTTACTGTTAAGGCCATGTTTCTTACAGCAGAAATGTAAAAATTATAGTGGCTGGCATCGCTCATTGTAATAAAGCAATATCAAAAGAGCAAGTGTGTGTAATGGCTGTATGGCCATCGATTTTAGCACACAGACTGAAATGAGTTTGCTACTCAGATAAACCATAAACTCTTGACTCTTCCATCTGGAAAATGCTATAGGAGTCTCTGCTGCTGAACCAGCAGACTTTTTATGACACTATACTATTTATGTTATACATTTTTAGTAATGTTTAATACGAAGTATGTTAAATTAGTAAGTTATAATATGTTATAGTATGTTATAATATGAAGTCTATAAAGAATTCTTCTATGAAGAATTTATGTTGGTGCATGGCACCGTTATCATCTCCTCTTCTTCTTGTCAGTGCTTAATGAAGACTTTTCTGCTCATTGAGGCTGCATTTATTTGATAAAAAATACAGAAAAAACAGTAATCTTGCAAAATGTTAGTACAATATAAAATAATGGTTTCCTAGTTTAATATACTTTAAAATATAATTTATTCTTATGAAGTAAAGATGAATTTTCAGCATCATTACTAAAGTCTTCAGTGTCACATGATCCTTCAGAATCATTCTATGCTGATTTATTATTAGAAATTATCAATGTTGAACACAGTTTTTGCTGCTTAATATTTTTTTTGGAAACTGCGATACTTTTTTCAGTATTCTTTGATGAATAGAAAGTTTAAAAAGAACAGTATTTATTCAAAATAGATTTTTTTTCTAACAATATAAATCTTTGCTATCAATTCTTATCAATTTAACACATCCTTGCTGAATAAAGTTTTAATTTCTTTCAAAAAAAAGAAAGAATACAAATTTACTGACCCTAAACTTTTGAACTGTAGTTTATATTGTTAGAAAAGATTTCTATTTTTAATAAATGCTCTTCTTTTTACTTTTTATTCATCAAAGAATCCTGAAAAAGTATCACAGTTTCCAGAAAAATATGAAGCAGCACAACAGTTTCTACACTGATACTATCAGCATATTAGATTATTTTCTGAAGGATCATGTGACACTTAATACTGGAGTAATGATGCTGAAAATTCAGCTTTGTGTCACAGAAATAAATTATATTTTAAATGATATTAAATAGAAACCATTATTTTATATTGTAAATAACATTTTGCAAGTTTCTGTTTTTTTTCCCCCTGTATTTTTGATCAAATAATGCAGCTTTGGTAAGCAGAAGAGACTTCTTTAAAATACATTACAAGTCTTACTGATCCCAACACTTTTGAAGCGGTAAGTGTTGTATAGATATATAGATATATAGATATATATTTTTTTTTTTTTTTGTGTGTGCGTGTGTGTAATAAAAAACACATTTTAAAAATATATTATATTGTGGTGTGTGTGTGGTGTGTGTGTGTGGGTGTTTTTGTTGGTGTGTGTCGAATAACAATTACACACATTTTAAAAAATACCCGTGCACTCATGCCTCTGAGCCCGTAATGCTAACCAAAAAATACTAAATCAATAATCAATATCTTTTATAAAAATATTTATAATAAAATATAATATAAATATAATATGAAATGAAAAGAATCATCCTCTCATCACCATAAGCTAATCCAAAAAAAAATAAGAAGTACATAAAATATATTTTTCAAATATGTATACCATATACCATAAATATCAATCTGAAACTGACAAAGCCATTATGGCCTCCCCCCCATATGCAATACAGCAAAAATGAACAAAACAATACATAAATAAATAAATATATATTTAAAATATATAAAATATAATTCATAAAATATATAAAAATTAAGTACTTAATGTAATAAAAATCTGGCTCCTGGCCCATAGGCCTAATAAAGCAAAGCACAACAAAGTACCGAAAAATTAAAAATAAAGTCGAACTTTTCTGAATTCTTAAACACGCAGCATTAATGGTGCAAGACTGACAGAAATGTCGGTCTGCATGTGTATATAGAACAATAGCTTACAAATAGTGCACATAGAGTCTAAAAAACGGACAAACTTGGATTGTAAAATGTACTGTGAGTCATAGATTTACCACAATAATGTCTTTAAATATTTTGATTTGTCTTTTTTCGGCATATAATGATTAATGATTGTCATCTCATGTCATTTTGATTGACATCTGTTCATTTTTAACGAATTTAGCAAACAGTTAAAGTTTGCCTTTTCTATTTAATTATCTAATTTCTTTGTTTATATCACGTACTGTACGATGGATGCAGGTTTTTGTTGAATTTGCTTGTTCATCAGTTTCGTACTGTAGAAAACTGAACTTATCTAGAGAGATCTTCAAATCAACATCCTGTCAGGGCCTGACATGGGTGGTAACTCTGAGAACCGGGCTATCAGCGTCTGAAACTCTTCTGCTTTCATGTCTAGGGAGTGTAAAGCGTATTGAACCCACACCAGAAATCCAACCATGATCAGAACTGTGCTGATCTGATAAATGCTGGCTCACCGTGTTTTTCTGAATGGAGCGATCCTGCTGCCATAAACATGCTTCATACTCTTTAGATAAGACTCAAGGACCCAGATTAAATGGCATGTTCTAAATTCTAGGAAGTGTTTTCTTCTCTTTTGAAGTTGAAAAGCGTATTTATTTTTCATGGTTATATAGTTTTTTGCATTTATGATAGATTAAGCAGGTGTCAACTGGTAGGTCACGACCCAAAAATTGGTGACAGGTCTGTTATAATAAGAAAAACAATGCAAAATGCAAATAATTCAGCATTATGACAAAACATTTTTATTTTTTTTGCTTAAAGGGATAGTTCACCCAAAATGACATGTGATGTTTTATCTTCTTCCCTAACCCCCGGGCATCCAGACTTGATGACTCCGTTTTCTTCGTAAACCAAAGAAGATTTTTAAACTCAAACCGTTTGCAGTACTCATCTCAGTCCTAACATACTGGAAGTGGTATGGAATCACGGCCTTGAGAAGTAAAAAAAAAAAATTCAAAACCAACCCAAATAACCCTGGAAGCTCGTGATGATACTTTGATGGTAAGACACGAAACGATCGGTCTGTTGCAGAGACTGAACATATTTATATGTTTTTACTCTGATTCACCGCAGTGCCAACTGTCTGAGCACATTCACAACATCCTGCACTGACCGTGTACGTGCTCGTCATAGTAGACATAGATATACAGTATTATATAAGTAGATTCCCGCGGCCCTAGAAAACAGTCCCTAATGAGGATCTACTATTAATTACATTGGGTACGGAAAGTATTCAGACCCCCTTAAATTTTCACTCTTTGCTATATTGCAGCCATTTGCTAAAAACATTTAAGTTATTTTTTTTCCTCATTAATGTTCACACAGCACCCCCTATTGACAGAAAAACACAGAATTGTTGACATTTTTGCAGATTTTATTAAAAAAGAAAAACTGAAATATCACATGTCCTAAGTATTCAGACCCTTTGCTCAATATTTACTAAAAGCACCCTTTTGATCTAATACAGCCAATAGTCTTTTTGGGAAAGATGCAACAAGTTTTCCACACCTGGATTTGGGGATCCTCTGCCATTCCTCCTTGCAGTTCCTCTCCAGTTCTGTCAGGTTGGATGTAAATGTTGGTGGACAGCCATTTTTTAGGTCTCTCCAGAGATGCTCAATTGGGTTTTAAGTCAGGGCTCTGGCTGGGCCATCAAGAACAGTCACAGAGTTGTTGTGAAGCCACTCCTCTGTTATTTTAGCTGTGTGCTTAGGGTATTTGTCTTGTTGGAAGGTAAACCTTCGTCCCAGTCTGAGGTCCTGAGCACTCTGGAGAAGGTTTTTTCGTCCAGGATATCCCTGTACTTTGAATTCATCTTTCCCTCGATTGCAACAGTCGTCCTGTCCCTGCAGCTGAAAAACACCCCCACACATGATGCTGCCACCACCATGCTTCAAAGTTGGGACTGTATTGGACAGGTGATGAGCAGTGCCTGGTTTTCTCCACACATAACCGCTTAGAATTAAGGCCAAAAAGTTCTATCTTGGTCTCATCAGAACAGAGAATCTTATTTCTCACCATCTTGTAGTCCTTCAGGTGTTTTTTTAGCAAAATCCATGCGGGTTTTCATGTGTCTTGCACTGAGGAGAGGCTTCCGTCGGGCCACTCTGCCCCGACTGGTGGAGGGCTGCAGTGATGGTTGACTTTCTACAACTTTCTCCCATCTCTCGACTGCATCTCTGGAGCTCATCCACAGTGATCTTTGGGTTCTTCTTTCCTCTCTCACCAAGGCCTTCTCCCCCGATAGCTCTGTTTGGCCGGACGGCCAGCTCTAGGAATGGTTCTGGTCGTCCCAAACGTCTTCCATTTATGGATTATGGAGGCCACTGTGCTCTTATGAACCTTAAGTGCAGCAGAAATGTTTGTAACCTTGGCCAGATCTGTGCCAATTCTGTCTCTGAGCTCTTCAGGCAATTCCTTTGACCTCATAATTCTCATTTGCTCTGACATGCACTGTGAGCTGTAAGGTCTTATATAGACGGGTGTGTGTGGCTTTCCTAATCAAGTCCAGTCTGTATAATCAAACACAGCTGGACTCCAATGAAGGTGTAGAACCATCTCAAGGATGATCAGAGGAAATGGACAGCACCTGAGTTAAATATATGATTGTCACAGCAAAGTGTCTGATATTAGGACCATGTGATATTTCAGTTTTTTTCTTTTTAAATAAATCTGCAAAAATGTCACCAATTCTGTGTTTTTCTGTCAATATGTGTTGCTGTGTGTACATTAATGAGGAAAAAATTAACTTAAATTATTTTAGCAGATGGTTGCAATATAACAAAGAGTGAAAAATTTAAAGGGGTCTGAATACTTTCCGTACCCACTGTATATCTATGTCTATTATGCCAGAGCACGTACACGCGTCACGCGCCGGAAATTGTGAATGCGCTCAGGACAGTTCAGACATTGCAGTGCATCAGAGGTAAAAAACGATATAAAATACTGTTCAGTTTCTTGCACAGACCGATCCGTTTCGTGTCTTTACACATCCATGTATCGTCACGAGCCGCAGGGTTTAATTTTGTTTTGTTTGTGTATGTTTTGTTTTACTCTCAAAGCCGTGATTCCATTCACCTCCATTATATGACTTACAGACTGCAACGGTTTGAGTTAAAAATCTTCCTTTGTGTTCTACTGAAGAAACAAAGTCACCTACATCGTGGATGCCCCGGGGGTAAGCAGATAAACATCACATTTTCATTTTTGGGTGAACTATCTCTTTAACCCTGATGTTAGTCTAAAATGCTAGTTATGCGAATCACATAGACTAAAACTTTGCGCACACAGGGTATAGCAACTTCCCCCACAATTTTTGTATGTTTTTGATATTTTTGTCCCCACCTTGTTACATGGTCCAAAATGACTGGCCTACAAAAAAATTGCTTACAAATTATGCTGTATTATTACCAAATATTGGATTCAATATTTTAATGAACATGTTTTCTTTCAATTAACACAGGTTTTGTATTTCTTTTTGGAGCTGATTGATTGTGGGCCTCACTGATCTGAGTTCATGCACCTCAGTTTTTAAGTAAACATTGGCAAAATTATTAAGGAATAACTGACGACTTCCGTTGACATTATTAGAAAAATACTGCACACCCCGCGGTGGTGATGCGGCCACGACGCAAGCAAGTGATGTTACACCTCGGGTGTGCATTTTTTAAATAAGAATTCAATGGACCGAAGTAAAATATTCCGCTTATGCTATGTTTACCACACCTCAAGACATCGATCAGTTGATATATTTAAAGGGATTCGTCCGGTTTTTGTACTTAAATCGTTCTTGTGAGTAGGATTATTTCTTCCGCATCTTATCCAACGCCTCTTTTGCTAGTTCCAAAACGTCATTTTAAAGCTGGTAATGGAGGCTTGAGCTGTTGATCGCATTCTAATGCACTTATTAATGAAGTTATTAGAAAGAAAGCGAGAGAGACAGAGACAAAGAGAGAGAGAGATAGCTTGTGTGAATTAGGCTACCTCTGTGTGTTCCTCAACAGTGTTCTGCAGCGTCGTCTCTAAACAGCGCTGTTATTACCTCGCTGGTGAGCAGTGTTGGGAAGTTACTTTTAAAAGTAATGCATTATTTACAATATTGCGTTACTCTATAAAAAAGTTACTAATTACGGTACTTAGTTACTTTTTATGGAAAGTAATGCGTTACGTTACTTTTGCGCTACTTTTTAAATCTGGACAGGGCTTGCTTGTTTGTTTTTAAAATAAAAAAGTTATATTTTTGGCAAAAATAAAAGCCTTTTCACACCAAAAGTGAAAAGAATAAGCCTCAGCTGAAGGGAAAGTACATTTACGTCCGTACAGTTGAATGCAGAAGAAGAAATTTCAACACCCTTCAGCAATAAAAAAAGACACACAAATGTTCCTCTAGAGTCATTTGTGCTTATTAGTACGGTTGAACTGGATCATCGAAGGTCAGAAGCAAAGACATTGGTTAATAGAATGGGATTAAATACATAAAGGATATTTGTGTTGTTTAACATTTAATTATTGCAAGTTTGCATCATATTCTAAGTTGCATTATTTTTATTAATTTTGAGGAATACTGAATCTGTGATTTTTGGTGAGTGAGATTAATTAATGCATATTCATATTTATTTTAGAACTACAGTAACATCTTCTGATTTCTCTCAGCATGGGGACAGAAGAGCTGTCAATCAATAAATTGGAAAAAAAAAATAGTAACTTGCGTTACTTATTTGAAAAGTAACTCAGATATTCTCTTGTAAATTAAAAAGTATTGCGTTACTTCACTAGTTACTTGAAAAAAAGTAATCTAATTACGTAACTCATGTTACTTGTAATATGTTACCCCCCTCCACTCTAGTGATAAATGTCATGTGTAGCCTTTAATGTTTCGTACCCCTATTAACTAACTGTAAAATCCGGCAGGGCAGCGCTGACACACCTTTTTGTCAACTTGGTGACCGTAGTGTGCTGTGCAAGCACGTGTGATTGAGTAATTCCTGTTAGTATACATTTAAACTATCGAAGTGATAGGAACTGTACTGCGGTCAAGATAGCTGCCTGGAACTACTTCCGCTGTGCGTTTTCCCTGAAAATAATTGCACACTAAGAACGTTCGTCAGCCAATCAGATTCAAGCATTCAACGGCCCCGTAGTATAACCACAAATAATGCTTTTTCACTCAAAATCCGTGGTGCACGAGTTCAAATCAGTGAGGCTTATGATCAATCAGATGCAAAAAGAAATACAAAACCTATGCTAACTGAAAGAAAACAAGATTAAATCCAAGATGTGGTGATAATATAGCATAATGAAAACAATTCCGCTCATTTTTGACCAGGAACACCAAATTAGGTAAAGGATTTTCAAGGGTTAAATAACGATGATAACTATGCAGTTCACATACTCTTAAAAACTGTAAATTGTTCAGCAAGAACAACAAAATAATAAAACATTCTAAAATTAGACGAGCCGTCTGATATTTTGCCCTAGGCGTATTTTTTTTTAGCATTGTAAATATAGCCTGTAATTAAAATGTACCCACTGGATGAAAACAACAGCAGTCTTGCTTCTTGTTCAGCCTGGCTGTGAGTTGTAAACATTAATTTCAGGGTGTTGTTCGGGGTGAGAGGGAAGGGTTGGGATCTTGTGTTTACCGTGGTGTTCTGAGTTTTATTTATTTCGGTTTCTGCTGAGTTCTTTTTCATTCTTGCATTTTCCTTTTACTCACCATTAGACTCGGCAGGCAGAAAAAATACGACTCTGTCAACGCAATTAAGCTCACTTCCTGTGTCAGACACCCACGCTGCCACATTAACACCTACTGTCAGTGTGCTCATGTACCCCAGCACCACTAATACTGCACTGTTAGCGACTTCTCCAACACGCGCCCTCAGCTGTTATGGCAGTCGTGGCAGACAGCGTGAAATATTTTGTTTTAAAGTCAACATCTTGACATTGAAATTAACCCAATTAATTTCCTAATACGTGTTTCTGGTGCATGTCATTCCACATTAAACAGGTTTGGCTTTGTAATGTTTAATCAGAACGTAAAAACTTGATCCCCCTCTGAAATGACTTTCCATTTCAGCTGATGTCACACAGCTTTCTTACTGTTTTCAACCTCTTTCCTTTAGCCACGTGAATCTATTCAAGTATTCACATAGTATATTTTAGTCTATTTCTCCATAGTTATTAAAAAAAAATCTGTTCAATTAAGGGTTTTGTGTTATAGATTGAACCTGGAATGAAAAAGTATATGATTGGTGTTGTTCTCTTACAAATTTTGAGTAGTGAGTTTGGCAATTAATCCTTAAAAACAAAAAATGTAATAGATATATACTTTATATATGTATAGCATTTATACATTTGTTTATTATGATTTTTCTTTTAATTTATTTTTCTTTTATTTTAATAAAATATAAATAAATTACACACATAGACACAGCATATATTTAATATGTATCCTATAAACTTTACTAATTACCATATATAATCAAATAATATAACCATTTTATACTAGTAGCATTTTTTATTTATTTTTAAAGTTAAGTTATATTTTTTTATTTTATGTTTATTTTATATCCCTGTACTTGTAAAAACAAAAAATGTAACAAAAATAACAAATAAAAACTGCATATATATAAGATCTATAATATATATTTTAACACATATACATATGTATAAAATAAAATGTTTGTATTGTACAGTTTTATTTATTTTTTTTTTAATGGGCGGTAGGTTCATATTTATTTCGTCTTATTTAAAAAAAAATCTAAGTAAATTTATATAGAATATATATTAGATCTATTGTAATATTATATATATGTTTTTTTTATTTATACATTTATATACATGCGCTCACATATTCTGGGTTAATAGTTGGTCTGTATAGTTGCTGTGCAGTGATGTGCACAATGTTGATCATGCATCTATGTATTTTAAAAGGCCTGTTTTATGATTTGCATGAACGTGTGTAAATCAAAGCTAATCAATGTTTCTCTCCAGCACACATGAAGCCCTCTTGTGGTCACTCTGGGGAACAGCACATGAAAGTCTCGTCCTGTGTTCTTGATCCACATGATGGTGAGTTGAATCCAAAACCAGTCCTACAGTGCCAACAATTCTCTCTGCTCTTCATACTGTATTACTCTTTCAGATTCGAGGAGTTTCCCCCGATCTCTCCCGCTCGAGATTACTCCCCTGAAACTAATGTGTGACGGTGATTCATACAGAGAACCTGCAAATTATGAATGCCTCTGATAAATGAAACCATCTTGGCTTTTGTGGAGTCCCGAAGCCACTATTTGGGCGAGTTTTCTGAGAAGCAGTTACAATGTGATGGTGACAAGAAACGGCTGTAACGATAACAAGCAGTTATTTGAATTAATATTTGGCTGAGATGTCAAGAATCGGTTCAATTCAAATGAATTCACTTCCATTTTTTTTTTAAAAACAGAAATATGTGGTCGCAAGCTTTAGAAAACCTTCACAGATTTTCTCTGCGATTATGTAAATGTTGGCCTAGTTATCAAGTCCGAGGTGTCAGTGTTTTTGGAAATGTACAGATGTATGTTTCCATGATGTGAGGTTAAACATAGCACACTGTTGCAGCCGCCTTTCCGTTCATACGACAATAATACCGCAACAAATGCACAAACATATTTGGACAAACACCCTTGAGCTTGTACTGTAGCAACAGGTGATGCTTGCCAGGTCCTTTCTGAAAGGATGTGTAGGTGAAAACAGAGAGTGTTGGAACACATTTTGCTCAGTGTTGTTGTTTTTTTGTGTCTCAACTTATATGATATAATATTCCCACATGTGGCTGCTAGTAAATAAAGTTGCTTTGAAATCTACTGCTCATCCTAAAAACGTGTAAATTAGTGTCAAGCACAGAGAGTGCCGTTGTTACGACCGACCCCACTGGTTCCTAACACTATAGAAAGCATGGATCTTTTAGATTTTGTGCATGCAATTTTTTTGGTATTAATTAAACATTTAGTTTAAAATTGCAATCTGTTGAAATAGATCAGCCTATTTAGTATTTCTGTTGTGGGCCAAATAGAAGTACACTGATTTCTATATCAATTACATCAGTTCTGTCATTTAACATCTACACATCAAATTATGGATAAACTAAGCAAATTATTTTTCCACTTTATTTTTAACACAGATTCTCACAGCCTGTCACTTCAGGAGGCTGGTGGTCTGTTCTATTCATTTAAGGTTTCCTCACGTTGCATCATGTTTGTATATGATATCTATATGATAACAATGCATGTTTGCATTACAGTAATGAATAAGCATGCTGGCATTATTCTGTGTGTGGATGAAAAGTAACGGGCTGAGAGGATTTTCACACCCAAACCAGATGAGTATAAAAATTCGAATTCGAATTCTTTCAGATCAAAACGATTTTTTAAAATCAAAACTTCGTCTTTAGAATCAAAACAGTGTGCAGCGTTACTTATTTCCCCTTCATCAAAGGGAGGAAATGCTGAAGCTCTACTGGAAATCTGCATCGGAGATGATGGTGTCTGATGTATGTTTACTGTCGAATAAATGTCAAATGAACTCTAGTGTAAAAGCTTTCTAATAACATGAGCTTTGGGTCGGATGACTCACATTTGAAAGGATTCATTCTCATCATCATATCTTGTGCAAAACTCCTGCAGAGCTACAGTTTGAATAGTTTCCCTTTCCGCATTGAATATTAAAATAAAATATCCATATGGCAGATCTTTATGTTTTTATCGCGAGGTGGTTGTGTTTTAAATCGACATATGCCACTGTTAGTAAATGGAGTAAAGGATAACATATTAAAATCATCATTTTAATTACAGAAAATTGTAAGAGTAGGTTATAAAACGTCTTTAATTTGTGCTACGAATTACAAATGTATGGCATAAATTGCCGCTTTAGTGTGTATCTAAAATGTAATGATTAAAACGGACACAAATCTGCAACTCATAAATCAGCACTCGGACAGAAGTGAGAGAGAATTCTATTACGCAAACTTTAGAAATTAAGCTACACTGAAGTGGCACAATTATTATATGATTATTAAATAATATAGGCTATAGAACATATTTAGATTGAAAGTCAGCATCTGCTTCAAATGCGCATTTTCTTCTTTACAAGATTGTGTCCTCTCTATATTCATTTGGATTTTAATCTCACACGCGCGTAATTGAAAACTTATTGATCTATAAATAAATAAAAAATCTAATGTTTTCTTGTGATCCCGTTTTAAGAGCCGCGAGTGTGTGCGAAGTCGCACATGCAATCAAATGACTAGAAGTGTAAACCCACCGTGGCTGCGGATGGCAAGTTTTAAATCATTTTTATACAGTCCTCCTTCCTGACATTTTTTAACATGTGGTGTGTAAATATGAGAATGGTTGAGTGTGAAAGTGGATGAGTCCCTGGAGAGCGCGCATGGAGACGCGCCGCTCCAAAAATCAAAGTGGGGCAAGAAGACGCGGTGCGCCACAGCTGGCAGATCGACTTATGTCGACGGGGAGGGGCGGTTCGTTTACCTGACACCCCTCTCATCGAGCTCGAACCCTCCCCCTTCTCTTGCGCTTCTATCCCGCATCGCAGCCCACGTTGCGCGCAGTCCGTGCGCTCCTAACTTCAGCGGAACGCGCAGGGACATCTCCATCTCCATCAGCGAGCAGAGCTGCGGACGCGCGCCGGCTTTGGATCTCTCAACGTGGGGACGAAGTTAAACGAGCCTTCTCAACTTTTGGATGGAAAACGAGCGCTTTCGCGGAGATTGCTAACTTCTCTAAGGTATTGTCGTATTTCTTTTCTTTCTCTGATGTCTCTGAGCATCTGCTCCGAGCGCAAAGCTGCTTTATATTTAACGTCTGTTAGCTGTCCTCTCTTATCAATAGATAAACAATTGACAATGAGTGGGGGAGGGGGGGATCATTCATGCATACAGTATGTTCAGGTGCAACTGATTTTCTTCTATTCTTTTTTTCTATTTTTTATATGTACATATATATCCAGGTATATACATTGGTTATGAATCTCTAAATGTAGATTTTAAATGTGGCAAAAGTTCATCTTAGATAATGATTTACAATCATACATGTTCAGATTATAAAAGCACAAACCTATTGCATTCACACTTGTACACATATGCATGCATGTGCGCAAGATCTAAAGGAACACAAATCCAATTTTATGGACTCAAGAGGCAGACATGCTCCTAAATAAGATGAAATGACTAATAGGACTAAATGATTCTAAATAAAACTGACTGTCAGCCTGCAGAGAATCACATTACACTTTTCTTTTTCTGGTGTGATGTAAAACTTAACGTGCCAGTTTTTATAGGTGGATGTAGTGGTCAGGACCCTGTGCAACTAAGTGTGACAATCACATTTGTAAACATGAGAAGGATTGATATGCAATTACGTGCAAAGAAAAAAAGGCGACAGATCTGACTTTAGGGAGTTAAGATGCAGACACACATTTGAGAACAATGCTATTTAAGGAAATTAATGTAAATAATGCAGAAATAATCATATTCAGTTAAAAGACAAGGTTGTCAAATGCACATTAGTCAGAATATCTATTCATTTTGCTCTCTAGTATTTGCATTTAAATGTCTTTCAAATCTCCATATCTGAGTGTCAGTAAGGAAAGTACCAATAATACGGGCAGATCAGTGTGTGTTCAGGAGCTCAGCACTAACAATAATCATTCACACCTGAAATTAACACATTTCCACATTTTTGACCAGAAATGCTTGCGTTAAGGCACTTTGAACAAATAAAATAAAAATATATGCATCTTTTAATTCATATCTACCGCTCTTAATTGGCAATTATATGGGATGTGATAGAATAAATTATATTACAAATTGGTTCATTAAATGTTGCGTTTAAATGTATGTACATTACTGTTATGGGTAGCAACCGTACATTGCTATTATTATGCTACACTTTGGTATGTTGATGAAGAGCAAAGAGCAGTTGTAAGAATTGCATGATGTTCATCACAGTTACTCGTGGGCAAGGTGCTGTGCTCAAATTAAATTTGTGAAAATTTGACTATTGCAGTGCAAAAAATGATGTGCATGTAATTATATAGAATTAAATTGAAGACAGTAATAAGTGCACGCCTGGAATATTATTTATGTGTGTGACTGACATACTTTTTGCAATCTCATTTGCAGTGCACATTATATCTGATTACTCATTAACAGGTCAGTGTGGTAAAAAACGAGGTTATTCTTCTTGAGATTACAAGTTATCTGGTGTAGAATTAGTGTGGTTGATCTGGTCAGTGTTTCTCAGAATAGAGCTCATGAGCTTTTCCTGCCAGCGTCAGGTTTGCTTCTTGTAAGTGCTGTTTGACATCAAAGTTGCTGCTATTATGCAGGTTTTTATTCACTCGTTTCATTCTGACATCTTCTCCACCGTGTCACGTTAGTGTACAGTCTGCTGATGTGAAACCGCGTGGGTCCCCTTGATCTCGACTTGAAAGTTGTTAACCATTTTTTATTGGCATCATCTTACCCCATTTCCACGGCTGGTTGTTGTTGTTCAGATACTCACCCTGATATGATAACTGAGCCTGAATCATCATCTACGATGATATCGCTGTCCCAAATCTCTGTGCAGTGGCATTGTCTGGCACGCTCGGACAGACTGTAAAGAAAAAAAGCGCTACATCATACAGATGTGTGTTAAAAATGATAGTAGGACAAATGTCTGCTAAGTTCAGTGCCAGTTAGGCCCTAAATGCATAGCACATCTTTGAGCTGCAAATTACAACAGGAAGTCAAAGTAGCTTCTGAGAGAGAAGGTGATATTGTTCAACTCCTTGTATTGCAAGTGGCCTCCAATTTGGGGGTCAGAAAGGTTAAACTGCTCTCTAAACCCATAATAACGCAACTTCTCGCCTCTTAACGTTGATACACGCACAGTGGTGACCAAAGTTGCATCTTTGTCAGGGAGAAACGCACACCGGTCGCCCTCCCGACCCTTTGAGACCAATTATCCGGCAGTGGTGCATTGGTTATTTTCAGCGTGCACCTGAGAGTAAAATCAAGGCAACTCGTCCATGATGAATTATTTCCACTCCCTCTCGCATGATTTGTCCAGTTGTAAGTGACAGCAATCGAGGTGCATGAAAGCTAAAATTCCTCACCTCCCAGATGAAGAACTTCTTGGTTGGTCTGTGTGTGATTCGTGTAGTGAAGTCAAGAGTGATTTTTAGGGTAAAACCATTAATCGCCTTTACCACGGCGGTAATGAACGCTAGGCTGAAATAAGAGCTCAGCAAAGAGAAGAACTATTCTTGTGGTTAGAGCACGGTAAATACCTGTTTAGCTGCCAGCGTATGCATTTATTAGACTGTCGCCAGCAAATAAGAGGTCTGTCTCGTTTTTTAATATGTGGCTGCTTGGAGATTCCACCCTGTTTGGAAAGAGCTGTTATGATTTCTAATAGTTAGGAAAGGTAACAATGAATCAGAGACTTTTGATGACAAGCTCAAACCAGTTTGGGAAAAAAAGAAGAAAGGAAAATTAAGGATTGTTTGTGCATACTTGGGCTCTGAGTCAAGCATGTAAAACGGCAGACGATCACATGCAACTCGAGAATAATTTAGCAACATCTTCCAACTTTTTCCGAGATGATTTGCATAAATCAGCAGCGATTTGACGGTCCACGTCTCATCTTGTGTTTAATTCCTCAAGTGCTATCTCTCGCGTTTTTATTTACGTTTTTGCCTGCTTTTATCTGGTTTTGAGAATCGTCGCCGGATCTTTTCAGAGGACAAGGCGTCAAAAGTGCGTCATGTTGATTTGGTCATGCTTAGGCTAAATGACATTTGTGTAAAATCAGAAGAGCAATATAATCATTCTCCGCGGCACCATCACTAATACAATTTGAAATACGCACTCAGTTCCATCTTAAACCTTTTTAAAATTTCGCATAACCCAAATTTAAACACTCCATATGTTTTGATCTCACATTATTGTCTGCTATTTCTATGCTTGTCGTTATCCGATCTGTGTAGGTTTTCTCGAATCCTTTGTTCTGGTAAGGCAACACAAAGAAAACAGTATGTATCAGAGGAATGCACATACTGCAAAAGATCAGGGTTTTAATACCCACCCACATACTCGCAAAAAAAACAATTAAAGAAGATACTCTCTTTTACAGTGCAAACACACACACATGCACTTATAGAGATTAGGAGGGACGCAGATTAATGCCATTCAAATCTTTGCCTGTGTAGTCAACTGAAAAGAAGCAAGGGCTTTCATTTGTTGCTTTTGATTTGTTGTGCACACACACAACACACACCATATAGAGAAAACACTGCAGACCTGTCTATTGGCGCCGGCCTATGGCGGTTCACAGGACAGTCAAGTCTGAATATTATTTAGCCGCCATATGCTTTTAGGCATAACTTTTAGGGGCTAGAATTTTATCAGTGATATATACAGTTCCGATAAGATTTGAAACTGATGAACTTAAAATGAGTCGGCTCTGTGCATTTTTCAAATAAGTTCAAAAAAGATGTTTTTGCATTAAAGAACCATTTTCACTATAAAGACTTGTATGCCCATGCCAAAGAACCTTTATTTTTAAGAGTGCATCTTTCAGTGCATACTTAACTGCAGAGATGTATCTTACTCACTTATTATCCGACTATCATTGCATTTCCTGCTCTAATTTTGTGGGAATATCTCTATAATTGTGTATTAAATGTTGCAAGTGAGAGTATTGCACTCATTTTGAAAGCTGAAAGCATAATAAAACGAGCCAAAATGTGTAGACGTGTAGAAGTTTGTGAATGACGGGCGTTGCAATTCTGCTAAAACTTCTGCGGGTGCAGTATCTGCGTGGGCCCACGCGTTGCATCTCAGCAAAGCTCGGACAAAAAGAGCTTCATAGCGGTTTTCTCTCCCTGTCGCTTTAACTCTATTAATTGTTGATACGTCGCAATCCACGAGGCAGAAATTAGAGGGCTAATTATTCGATCATGTGATGCTGCCCCACTGCAGTGACAGAAAAGTAATTTCCCGGGCCTTGAAACTGATCTCACTTGATCGTTAGATGACGGATTTGTTTTATAATTCGATAAAAGTGGGGAATAAACCAGCGATGAGCCGATAAAGAGCCTCTCTCGTGTGCTTGGAGGGAGTAATTGTTTTTTAAATAATTAATACGGATTCCTGAGGGAGTTTCAAAGAGCAGGATCTTTTTGTTGTCATTCGGTCGGACTTGAGCTCTCATACCCTTTCACTGATTTAAAAGTCTCGCATACTTTATTTGGCAGGTGTTCAGATGCAAGCAAAGCCACAGGGGGACTTTTACAGTGCACACTAGAGGTTCAACAGCACAGTGTGCAGAACACAGAAATGACTGTTCACTGTGCTGTATTGGTTTGTCACTGCATGCATTTATAAAACGATTAAATAATTAGTCGTAACACAAAAAGTTATGAAGTTAGACTCCCCTCATGCACCTAAGTCTATTACTGCAGGTTATTTTTATTATTTAATACACTTACAAGTCATAGGAGTCATGCACAGTCAACTACAAACTACTGTTTTAAAGTGCTCGAGTAGCACAGCTCCACTATTCTGTCTTAAAAATAATGCCATCCACCAATATTTCGAGACTGTAATGAGTTCCACGTTTTTGTGTTTCCAGGAAATGTTTGTTTTGAATGCATCTAATGGAGATTTGTATACTGCCCATTTGCCTCCGCATTGATTCAGAGTCTCTGTTCGGTATGTGGTGGGCACTGATGACTCTACCCCATGCTGTTTGTGTTATCAAACTGCCGAGATGCTCTTGGCTCTGATTTATAACACTACCTCAAATAATCTTGTTAATGCACATTTAACATTGTGGAAGTGGCAAGCACATAGACTAAACAACACCTACGCGTGCGAGCAGTCAGAATAGTACTGGTGAAAATAGTGCAGCTAAAAAGAGGAAGACCGTACTGTCTTGTTGTCATATAGGGGTTTCTAACTTTGGATGTACACTTACACATATTGTGACACTATTCCGGGGGAAACCGGATGATCTTGAAAAAAGGCAAAATAAGCAAGGCAACATCTTTAGGATGCTAAAAACTGGGGGGGGGGGGGGGGGGGGGGATGTAAATCTTTTTTTTTTTTTTTTTTACGTATTGAAGTATTAATTAAATGGTTTTTACATTATATATTTTAGAATTGTGAATTAATTTGACAAATTCAAATGTAGTCAAAATTAAAAACTACATTTTGTTAATTGTTTCCTTTTTTCTTTTGCAGAAAAACCCTGTTAAATTATGTGATTTATATATGACCAAATATTTTTTTTTTCATATTTCATCAAATTCTCAGATATTCAAGGATAAACATTGTTCATGGAAAAAGGCAAAATAAACAATGCAACATCTTTAGGATGCAAAACAATTTGAAAAATGGTTAAAATCCAGTTTTTGCAATTAAACTTGATTTATTTATTGCAGTTTTTTTATATTAATTGAAAAAAATCTAATGTAGTCAAAATGAAAATAGCATTTTTATTTAAAAAAAAAATGCAACATTTTGAATACCCAAATTGGAATACCCAGAAATTCTTAGATAAAACATTTTATTTTATTAGTATGACTAAATAAACTGTTTCACCAATAAAAGTGTCAGATGAGGCAGTACAGTACATTTTTGTAGTGTTTGTGCAATGCTTTTGTTCTGCATTATGCATTTGTGTATTTGTTTATAATTGTTTTAATAAAATCACTATCATATCAGTATTCATTATTGTTTGCTCTGAGCGTGCTACAAATATTGGCATTTTCAACTCTTCATTTGTGTTTACCCTTCTTTAAATAGGCGAGAGCTGAATTATAAGCACAGTTGATCAAATAATTTCTGCATGCCCTTCTGTATGTCGGAGTTGGTGTTGTTGGGCAGTGTGTGTGTGTGTATGTGTGCGCCAGGGCTCTTGGCAGTGTCTGCACCTGTTGGCAGCATCGGGATCCCCCTGGCAAGGCCGGCAGAAATTGTGTGATGCTCTTGTAAGAGTGTAGAGGAGACTGCAGCCACAGCACGTCAACATGGCGGCCACGATCTGCTTACCACTGCTCTCGGTCCGCATTTCCAATTTACGGTGGAAATAAAAGTGGACCAATGCAACTACACAGTCCGTTTGCGATTTTGGAATTGACATTTAGAGCCACTGATGGATTGTGGGAGCAGAAATGCACCAGATAAAACCGTGCTATGTCATATTATTTACTATGACTGAATCAACTTTGCTAGATTTGAACAGTCAGATCTGATTGAAATAGTTTAAGTTTAAGAACTTGCATTGAAATACTGAATGTGTCTTGTGTAAAAGAGCCACTGCAGCAAATGTTTTGATATAAAGTTGGCTATATTAGTTTTGGCCTAATCTAGAGCATTGCTGTAGCTGCTGCGCCACCCAATGTGTTGCACAAGGACTAACGTCTCAGCAAAAACAAGCTCCGTGCAAATTCACTTCAATGCCGGAAACGTGCTTAGCGCTGTACGAATGGCATATCAGATATGTTGGATTCATATGTAAAATTAAACAAACAAACTAACACCCAATCATTTACCTGTGGTGAATTGATTAACGTATTTTGCGACCCCTTAAAATGCATCCACCTTTTTTGGTCATCGCTCTTCTTTTACATTTCCTGTTTAACAGCAGTGATACTTAGTGTTCTAGATCAGCACATCTGCTGATTTCATATAGCTGCATCACCTTCAGTTTCATGTCTATACATGTTACACACCCTGCTTTAAAAAAAAAAATGTCACTGTCTTCACTATAATTAATTATTGGGCCCATTAGTCATTCTAATTGTTGATTCTGGCATTGGTATATCTATCTATCTATCTATCTATCTATATATCTATCTATCTATCTATCTATCTATCTAATTTGATATTACTGGTATACTTATTTATTAGATACATTCAATATATTCAATACAAGTCATGCTGAAATCATGAACACAGTATAGTAAATACAGATCTTTGAAAGTCATTTGAACCAATCAGGATGTGGCATTACTTCCAAACCCCCAAGGGTGATTACATTTGACCCTTGCACATATTTCTGCTTGACTGTCGTCTTTACATGTCAATGTGTTTTTATGTATGATAACATACGTTCCAGTGTGGATAGCATAATGCCTCTGCAATTATTATTTTCTTTTATTGCAGTGGGGATTATTTTAAAATCAACTAAGATTGGGAATTATGTCATTCCTGTTTTGATGTAAACATAATTAGGAGTTTTAGTTTATTAATTCATGCATCAAATTGTAAGTCATTTTATTTATGTATACCATTTTATAAAAAGCACGTTTTTACTTTTTACTGCATATTCTTTTTGAAATAATCACTTAGTAAACATTTGTTTGTACTCTTGTGCATTCATTTATTATTGTATCATATTTGCAGAAATTAGATCTCGCGTGCGTGCGTGTGTGTGTGTGTGTGTGTGTGTGTGTGTGTGTTCAGGGTTGGTCGTTTGCTTTCACCTGCACATATGTTTGTGTGTCATGCACCAGCATCACTGACAGATGGCGTGTCCTTTTGCTACAAGAAATATTGTACTCTTGAGGCTCTTTTGCAACTTTTAAAAACAGAACCGCGTCAAAAACCCCTCTACAATATCATCGCACTCGTTCATACGATCATTCGTTTGCTTCCTTCCCCCGATTCTGCTGATCAACTCATCATTAACATCTCAAAATCTAAATGCACACGCTCGCAAATAAAGATCGTTTATTTTGTAATACAAATGCAAAGTGATTTTATTGTGCTATCCGCTGCGTGTGCATCATGTAGGCTGTGTGTGTGTGTGAATGTGTGTACAGGATGTGTGTGTAGATTCAGTAATAAATGCAGAACCGCCTCACTCTAATCAAGCTGATTAAAAATTCCTGCGCGCGTGCAGGCGGAAATCCACCATCATCATCATCATCCTCGTTCTCCGGCACTTTTACTTTATTTTCGCGTTCATCCTCCTCCAGGACAGCGACAGACGCGTGAGGACCCGAAATCCGTCTTCAATCGCGTCGTTTAGGAGGTTTAGAGATGAGGAGAAGCGGCAGGCAGCGCGGAGAGGGAGGGATGAGCCGATGCAACTCATAATTTAATGGGGACAGAGAGAAAGAGAGAGAGAGACGGAGAGAGAGAGGCAGAAGGGAAACAGAAAGAAAAGGACCGAGCGCGAATGTTACAAATGTAACAAGCGGAAGATACAATGTAGCGCTGACGTGCGTCAGGAATGTTCGGATGCTTTGATGTTTCATTCGACGTTCGAAAGTGTATCGCGCACTTTTAAAGCTGCTTCGGATCCGCAGATCGGCTCGAGATGAGAGGGCTTCGTGCTGTTGTTTGGCCAGATGAGAGGCGATTCACGAGCGCTTCTGGTCCTATAGGCGCGTATTGGTGAAGCTCAATGGGATGTGTAGGGTTACTTTTATTTTTAAGCGTTATTCTGCGCACAGAACGGACGGTGGATGTGATCGTAAACTCTATTGAACTCTAGACTCACCGGAGATCGTTGCATTTCGGCTCGATTGCATGCGTCTACGGTCTTTAGCTCTCATCACATTTTAAAGTACTTTGCGCTTCGTCTATATGGTTCTACGTGTATTATGCGCTGCGAGTCATGGCTTAGCGTTTGATATTAGGTTTTGGTGTGGACGATCTGGAAGTTTTCTGTTTTAGAATAGAATAGCTGACATAAAACTGATATTCGAGTGAAGTTTGTGCTCCTCCTGCTAAAACTTGGAAGTCGCTGTTCATCCACAGCTCCTTTATATGCTTGTCTTAAATTGGTGAGTTCAAGCTTATTTTTCCCCCCTTGTTTCTTTGTTTTATTGAATTGTTTTAATTATTTGTGAATGTTTTCCTTTTTATTTTTTAAATCTAAAATATATATATATATTGTATGCACACTATACATTTTTAATAATTGACTTCTATTATTTTCACATAAAATGTAATGCTATATATATATATATATATAAAACACTGGAATAAACCGTATTAGGTCTAAACCAATGGATTTTAAGGCTCAGGAGAGTAGAAATATATGTTTTTACTATTTAAGTTTTTTTTTTTGTTTTTTATCATGGATCCTCATACCTGTTATATTGGTTTTTAACAAAACACAGTCCCATAAGTTCATCTGGTGTTCAGTGCTGTGGAATTCATTGTTGCATGTCTGATGTCTTGTTTGGCCTGTTTGATGAAATCTAACCCCGTCTGTTATGGTGTCTGTTGGAATGTTCCTTTATCGCTCCGGATGCAATGTTGAGACAAGGTGCATGTCCCTTTTCCGGAAATCTTAGATGATCCGAGACCTTTCTTTTGTTTTGGCATTTAGGGAAACACTTTTTGGGTGTTGTTAAATACAAGTAGTTGCAACCAAAAATCTTCACACTTTGTTTTACATGCATGTCTTCGCTTCAATGAGGAATTCAGGGTCTTTCAGTTTTATACCAAGAGATCTGATCGGCTAAATATTTCATAGCCTGTCTCTTGTATGGAAGGGTTCATTGTACGGTGCGCTGATCACTGAACTCCTCTGCACATTAATGCGACTGTACAAAAACTAGCTTGTTTGCTCTCCACATGGGATTCTGCAGTGGGTTATACATACATAATACATGCTCTTAGAAATGGGAATGTGATCGTTGCATGAAACATTGTAAATGCCATGTAACATTAGGCTTGATTTGACATTTCAGTCTACATGGAAGAGACATAGTTTGTTGTAATTTCATCATTTTTTTTAGGTTCAGTAATCTTTATAAACTTTACCCCCCAATTATAATGTTTATTTTATGGCACTTGATTTTCCAGCCGTCCTAATGCCACTGTTCTTCTATATTTTTCGCTTCAGGTGACAGTGAGCAGTGGTGCTGAGAACCATGGAGCATCTCAGCGAAACATGCCAAGGGAAGGAGAGCTGTGAGATGGTCAATAATCTGAATGACACCAAGGCCCCTCCAGCCAAAATGGCCCGCCTGGAACAGAACGGAAGCCCGCTGGGCAGGTCTCGTCTAGGTAGCACTGGAGCGAAACTCTCCGGAGTGCACTTCAAACCCCCTGGACATCATCTGATGGCCTGCCACAAGAGGGGTGAGTTTGCTTTTTCTTACCACTGCACTCTAAAATAAAGGCATTGATGGTTTCATGAAGAATCTATGGAACACTCTTAAAAATAAAGGTTCCAAAAGGGAGTTTTCACAGTGGTGCAATAGAAGAACCATTATTTGTTCCCCAAAGAGTTCTTAAAAGAACCATTTTTTTTCATAGTGTGAAGAACATTTTAAATATCTAAAGAATGTTTTTTTCACTCTAAAGAACTTTGTGCATTGAAGGTTCTTCATGGAACCATCAATGCCAATAAAGATCCTTTAATTTTAAGAGTGAACCTTTCCACCATTCCACAAAAGGTTCCTTATAGTGTAAATAGGTCCTTAAAATGCTTTTGTTCTTCGCTTCGTTCTTTTAAGAACTGCTCAACCGAAAGGTTCTTTGGGGAACCAAAATGATTCTTCTACTGCGTTGCTAGAAAACCCCCTTTTGGACCCTTTATTTTTAAGCGTGTGTATCAATAATGGAATTGATTTTAGTGAGAAATCTGTCCATCCAAATTAGGACCAATGATATTTCACAGTGGGTGGGGCTACAGGATGTTTCATGACTCCGAAACCCAAGTGACCAACCAAATGTCCCATTTTATGTTGTGGCCATGGATGGCTAGGACCCTTATATCATGCACAAATATTATGTAAAGTAATTTGCACATTTTATATATTTGTTGCATAGCTATGCCACTAGCAGCATTTCTAAGACTACGTTTAGTAGTTATTGTAAGCACATTTTTTTTAAAGAAAACAGTCACTTTAGTACTTTGTCTACCGCTTTGGTATGTCACAAAAAAAAACGTAGTAAATGAATCCTGATTACTTTTTTTGGTTGCTGATTTGATGTTTTAGAGCATGGCTATTTAGTTTGGCATATTTCTGCTGTGGATTTTCAAAGAAAAAAACAATAATACAAAAAAAAAAAAAAAATATATATACATTTATGACATGTACACACACACACACACACAAATATATATCTATATCTGCAGTGTGCGATTTAAAGGGAAAATGCTTTAGCTACAACAACTAGTGTCAGTTCTTCATGCACCCCGGCTGCATTCTATAGCTCTCTGGGTAACTGTTATTATTATTTATGGGAAAAGTGAACTTTTGCTGAGTGCTTGCTGAACTTTGGAAGCTACTGTACTCATTGTTTCAGCTGAATAATATTTACCATGGGCTTTTCTCAGCTCTCTGGGAACAAAGCGTGTATTGATCCTGAAATGAACCGACACAGCAGTCTTTATTGTTAGATCTTTATCTATTAAAAATGGAAAAGCTTCGATTCAGCACATTCCCTGGCATCTGCTTATGATTACCCTATTTATTGATTGTTTTCCAGAAAATGGTCGCATTCTTAGGAAACTGCGACCGCGAGGAGCAGAAATATGATTTATTACGATTGCCCCGGATAGACGGCGTTGAAATTACCCACAGCCTCTATTAAACCCTGTAAAAATAAAGATCCTGGGTCCAAGAGATCATGAAGTTCCTGAAATTTCATCACCGGAGTGTTGCAGCTGGCTGGTATTATGTGATATTTGCACAGTAAACCCGAACACATGACAGCTTTGGATGGAGATTCTTCGTTTTTTTTTTTCCCTGATAGCGGCACGCTGTTTACACAGACTCATAAACCTCAAGGCTATATGGTGCATTGGGAGCCGCTGCACGGCATCATGGGAAGGGTACTGGGATCTGCCTAAAGAAGTATTCTAATGTGATTTGAGCACCTTAACAATAAATAAAGCGCTAAACCCACGATGAGCTCTAACCTTTTAGTGTGCTAACACGTTTAAATAGTGGAGCTGTTTCATTGACGTCATCTCCGCTTGTTCTGCATTGTGATCCAATTATGCATGTTACAATGCTGCTTTATTGTAACACTGTTACAGTGGATGATAATCAATTGATAACACAGCCTTGCATGAAAAAATAGTTTCAGCTGATTTGCAAAAAATGCCTAAAATTAAGAATGAAGATTCAAATTTAACTTTACATACGAAGTACTTTAGTACTGTTAAAATGTTTTTTTTTAATGAAATTAATACATTTATTCAACAAAGATGCCTTAAATTGATCAAAAGTGACAAATACATTTATAATGTTACGAAAGATTTCGGTTTCAAATAAATGCTGTTTATAAAAGTTTCAGTTTTAATGACAGAAGTAATCAATGTATCATTCAACTTTCAATCTGAAAACGAGTGGGAAAATGTTCAAATACTCCACTGAATGTCAGTTTTACATTAGCTTATTTATTCAGTTAATGAATCAATAAGCTTTTTCACAAAAACTGTAATTTTCTGTCGCTGTTTGGATGTAGTAACCCGCAGATGTAGCAGAAAACATCTGGGTCATGTTTGCATTTTCTTCTGTCACTGGCCATAATTCTAACCTTGAAATCAGGATTAGGCATAAAATAATGTCACATGTGAAAATGGGCTGAGAATTGAACAAAGAGTTGTAAATTATGAGAATTGTGTCTTTATGGCTTTATGCTTTAGGCTTTATTTTCACATAGCTATGAGAAGCGTTAAACATGGACGAGCGTGCAGTTGCCGTACTGTATTAAAGTTTTAATCAGCTTTAAACACAACTGTATATTAAAAGCTAAACATTAACAGTAGCATTTACAAATAACAGCGTATCTAAAAGTATGAGACAACAAAAAACATAGGCCTACCATTAAAAGTCATGCTTGCACAGGTTCTGCACAATCCTCTTCAATAATATCCTCTGCTTTTCAATCGGGCTCAAACTGATAAGCGATATTAACAACGCCATTGTTTACAATACAACCGGAGCACATGTCGCCGAGGTGAGGGGCGGGACGTTTAGACGCGCACTAGAGGCGGTTTAGCCAATCACAACACACTGGGCTAGCTAACCAATCAGAGCCCATCGCCTATTTCTGAGGGCGGGGCTTCATACAAGAAGGAAATGATCAGCCCGTTTCTCAGAGAAGAGACGAATATAAATAAAAACAACTTTTATTTTTCGCTCGAGTTTGGATGAATATGCAACAAAAATAATACTGTTGTTCAAAATCTGTGGCATTTTAGCATCTCCCTGTTGTGTGCAGCGGTGTAAAGCTTGCACTCTTGTTTCTGCTAGGTAACATGCTGCCAGTGTTTTGTGTGGTGGAGCACTACGAGAGCCCCATCGAGTTTGACAGCAAAGAGGAACATGCTGAGTTCGTTCTGGTCAGGAAGGACATGCTCTTCAACCAGCTAATCGAGATGGCCCTGCTCTCCCTGGGCTACTCGCACAGTTCGGCTGCACAGGCTAAAGGTACGGCGCGTTTACACCATCCAAAACATGGCATACAGACAAATGGTGCACGGCGATACCTATTTCTCCAGAATGTGCATGTTTTTTTTTTTGTTTTTTTTTGCTGTTGGATCAGAATCATGAGTCATAAAATGCTAGGCAGATGCTCGGATATTTTTGGAGGCTAAACAGAGATATTTTTGGAGTGATTTGTTGGCTGTGTTCTGGTGCATGCATGCTTCTGCTCAGGCTGACCTGATGCCGAGGTCAGGGGGTTGTGGGTAGAGGCAGGAACACACAGGTGCACCTCCTGCACTCTGTAATCACACTTCTCAATGGGAACGAGTGTGGAGGTGGGCCTGCGGTTTCTAATTGCTCGCTTTGTGGAGTTGGGGGCTATTTTAAGAGCTGTAGCCTTCAGCCTGTAATTTATTGCAGGCTGTCCATCATAATTCCTTTTTTCTTTGGATCTTCTGGATCTTGTTTTTTTTTTTCTGTTACTCATTTAGTGTCAGTCGACAGACAACATATGGTCATTTTTTTTAAAGAATGCCTTTTTGCAAACCTGTATAAAAATACCATGGTATTACCATTTAATTAAACTTTAGAAAGACCGTGGCTGTGTTTCAAAACCTTGTAGGCACCAAGTCAACATACAAATGTATCATACAAATAGAGCTGTTCACAAAAGGCTCGCCGATTGATTTCAGTATTGAGTTAGGCATTATAATGTGGTTAGGTTAATGTGATGTTCATAAATCAGAACTGCTCAAATGTTAAGAAATTAATATCTTTATTCAACAAGGATGCATTAAGTTGATAAAGTGACAAAGACATGTATAATGTTTAGGGATGCACCGAAATTAAAATTCTTGGCCAAAGCCGAACAAAATGAAACACTGGGCCATAGGCCGAATACCGAACATGGTTTTTCACATTTTTTCCCCATGTATTTTGCCAGTTTTTTTCACCATTGCATAAATGAAAAGCTTTTTACTGTTTTGTCCTGCTTTTCAAATAAAAACAACTATTAAAAAATATTTACCTAACACTGAATTTTTTTAAACATTCTAGCAGATATTATACCAACAAAGCACAATTTAACTTAAAATTAATTTTTTGGCCATTTTTGAGACCTGAATCAGGCATGTATCTTTTACTGTACAAATAAAGGCAGCCTTGTTGAGCAGAAGATAATTCTTTTAAAACATTAGAATATATTATGGATCCCAATTTGAACACTGTGTGAATGCTACAATAAATGTATTAATAGAGCTGTTGTAGGGTAATTGTTATTATTATTGTCTTTTTTTATTTTATTTTACAGCACGACAGTAAAATTACAATACTATCAATTATGAATGTCGATGGAGTTGTTGCTTTTGCTCGGCTTTTATTTTGGCAGAAACCCGCAGGAAGATCTCAGTGCTTCTTTTTGTTGACAAGAGCATGCAGATTTATAAAATATTCTCATTACGAATTTGGGAAGATGTTTGTCGCACGTATCACATTGTCACATGCCTTTAAAGTCCGCGTGAACCGGAAGTTGTTGCAGACTTTATTTCAGTTTAGTGACGTATTTCCAGCTGAAACGGAATATTAAATAGAGGGCATGGTTTTATGTTAGCGCTCCTCCTCTCTGTCTCTCACTCAAAGCAATCTAACGGTTGGAGGGGTGTGCTTAAGGATATTCTGCCCAAGCCGTCAAACTGACGTCATCAGAAAAGGAATACCATTCCAGAGCGGAAGTAAATGTTCAGATTTTGATTAAAGATTACCAAAACAAACAATTTTTTTCAGCGGATTATCTTGCACGGATTAATCGTTTACATCAAGACTAGCAATGTGCGCTAGTAAAGTAAATAGTCCATTTTGATTTCATGCGGTCTTTAAAAAAAATTCACACAAATTCTGCCTTTTCGCTTATTATTTCGGTTGCCGAATATTCGGTGCATCCCTAATAATGTTACAAAAGATTTGTTCTTTTAAACTTTTTATATTCATCAATCATACAAAATGTATCCGTTCCACAAACATATGAAAAGCAGCACAACGGATAATGATAAGAAATGTTTCTTGGGCAGCACGTCAGCATATTAGAATGATTATGAAGGATCATGTGACACTGAAGACGGAGTAATGATGCTGAAATTTCAGCCTCGCATCCCAGGAATAAATTATATTTTACAATATATTCACATAGAGGACATTTATTTTAAAGTAATTTTCACAATATACGTTTTTACTGTAGATTTGATCAAATAAATGCAGCCTGGTGAGCCTAAGGAGTCTTATGTCAGAACATTTGAATGTTTCCCAACATTACCAAACTTTGTAATTAAAAAAAAAATAGCGTACACAAATATGGGTTATATTTTAATTATATCTTGGCATTAAATGTGTGTTTATAACCAACATTTCTCTCATTCCGCCTGCCATATTGGATAGTTTTTTTTAAAGGGGTCATATGATGTTGCTAAAAAGAACATTATTTTGTGTATTTGGTGAAAAGAAATGTGTTTATGCGGTTTAAGGTTCAAAAAATACATTATTTTCCACATACTGTACATTATGGTTTCTCCTCTATGCCCCGCCTTTCTGAAACGCGTCGATTTTTACAAAGCTCATTGGTCTGAAAAGCAAGGTGTGCTCTGATTGGCCAGCTATCCAGTGCGTTGTGATTGGCCGAATACCTACCATACTGTGATGATGCCCTGTCCGGCCGGAGCGACGAGACAAAAGCATTAAAACCCATTATAAACAAGGAATTTGTTGCATACAGTGGGGACATAATTACGGATTATAATGACTTATACTGTCTTTTTATGCGTTGCGTTGCATCTCGCCGTGTAGACATAAAACCATGTCTGCATTTTTGAGAAATGACAAACAGCAAGTGCTACTCTGCACTGCTCAAAACTCGCGTTTTAATCGTCATTGGCAAATTCTTTATATATAAAAAAACTTACTTCCAGTCTGTGAGTCAGAACAGCCGCATTGTAGTCTACTCTTCCAGGATCAGGAAACAGTCCTCCATAAAATGTGCTGCACACATCTGAATATTTGGGTTAAACTGTTCTGGAACAGTGTTGTAAATACAACTTAACCACTGATTTCTAGTCGTGTCCTCTTTTGGAAGACCACACAAAGTAGTTTCGTTTTCACAACGAAACACACAGCGTCTTCACGACATGGCGGCAGCAACAATACTACAGCGAGAATAAAAGTTACGCCTTCTTTCTTTGCGTGAACATTTGGGCGGCCTTATGCAAATCTTCCCACATCATGATGTAGACATGTGGGGGCGTGTTAGAATGAGCCGTTTTAGGTAGGCGTGGTTAACTCTTAACTTTTTTTATAAAGAATATCTCTTTGGATTTTGAGGCATTTTAGTATGAACTTTAAAGATCTGTCTTTAGCAGCCAAGAGCTTGTAACCTTCAAAGAGAACGGAAATAAAAAAATTTAAATCGCATCATATTACCCCTTTAATTAACCCTGTCACAGTGCATTATGGGATTATGTTGTCTGCAAAAGATGCATGTATTGCTGCCTGCAAAGGTAGATTGCTATAAATCCTGCCTATGTAGGCAGTTCACTAGAGTCTGTGCTTTTCAGACATTACTGTGATGGTAATACCATGGTATTCTTTGAAGTATGTTACTGTACAAATTAATATTTAGAAGCATGGTTTATGAATATGGTTATCAAATGGTGCACATCAAAGTACCACATGTTTGTTTTGAAAAGAACTAATAGAAATGTGCAGTCCTTCATTCCCGTGTGCTGTCATGTGAGTGTCTGACTGTGGTAAATGGTGTCGCCTCACCGCAGGGCTGATTCAGGTGGGCAAGTGGAACCCCGTGCCTCTTTCCTACGTGACAGATGCACCCGACGCCACAGTGGCGGACATGTTACAGGATGTGTACCATGTGGTCACGCTGAAAATCCAGCTGCACAGGTCAGTGTTTCCCATGTACTGTACCCACAGTGCCGCCACATACAGTGCTGTTTTTCCCACAAGCCACTGCTGTGGGCACACGCAGACACACCTCTTCCTTTTTCTGTAGACGTCCATGTTCATCTGTCTGTCTCCAGAGGCTGTGTGGCTGTGTGGTTGTCTCACACTTTAAGGTGTGCCGGATCCAAACTCTCCTTTTCTTTGTGTGTGTGTGTCTATGTGCAAACATGGACGTGTTAATTGCACATTACAGCAGTACTATGGCTCATCCAATTACTCCAGTGTTTTAAAGAACTGTGAAACCATCAATATTTAATTATTAATCCGGGAAGCCTTTTTTTTATAAGACAAATTCAAGACTAAGTATGTAATTTTTTACTTGCAGCATCAGCTTCATGTACCTTAAAAAGCCATTTATTTACATTGAAATAGGAATCATAAAAAAAAAAAGATTTTTTTAAAAGCTTTTTAAACACATACTGTGCAGCGATGAAATGGCACTTATTTTTAAATATTTCCTACTTTTGTATATATTCATATTTTTAGTATGTTTTTAGTTCATGTATCATTCAAAAATGTTATGCATGTATGTAGTATGTGTGTGTGTGTGGTATAGATATATATATATATAATGTATATATAATCTATTTATATATCTATATAAGATATATTATATATATATATTATATATATATACACACACACACAAATATATATATATATATATATAATATATATATATAATATATATATATATCTATATATATATATATATGTACATATATATATACAGTATATACATATATATATATATATATGTATATATATGTATATGTGTGTGTGTGTATGCATACGCACACACAAAACAATAATTATAATAATATAAAAGACTATATATCATTGTAATACATTCAGTCTGGTCTTCCTTCAGTGTTACCAAACAGGTTTCCCTGTCTTCCATTGGTCAGACAAACAAATAGTCACTCATCCTATAAGTTAAGTCAAATCTGTTTGTCTGATTGATTGCAGACTGTTTGAAAACAATCATTGTTTTTGCAGTTCCGTTTTGTCACACTAGTGACGTAGAAATTATGCCCCTCAGCCTTAATTTTCATCGCATGCTGGCGTCGAACATCTCTGAAGGGTTTATTTTTTTTGCATGGAGTGTTGCGATATTTTCTTGGCAGCTTGCCGTTTATTGCGTCCTATTGAACAAGCATTCATTAATGACACCCTGAATGCAGCTGTGTTTTCTCCGTTGATTTGATGCATTTTCATGTATAAATGTTCTGAATTCTGTTTTTTTTTTCTTTTAAATAAAGTGTTTAGATGATAGTGGATGCTGGACTTTTTTAATGCATCTAATATCAAAATCTAGATGGAAACACCTTAAATTGTTTTAGCAAGCACATCAAGGCAGGAAGGTAGAAGTAACGTGAAATAATAGTCGCCACATGCAGCTGATGTATAATTCATGCATCAATACAGCAGATGTGTTGTATAAAGTAATTAACTAATCAGAACAATCAGGAGAGAGAGAGACTCCAGATGCATCTGCTTCATGAGCCAAATGAAATCTGTCTGTCTTAGAGGGACGCTTGCAGCAGGAGAGCAAAGCCCAGTGCTCACCGTCCTCTTTCTCTCTCTCTCTCTCTCTCTCTCTCTTTTGTTTCCCTTTTCCATCTCTCTCTTATTCTATCCCTTCCTGCAGTTGTCCTAAACTGGAAGACCTTCCTCCAGAGCAGTGGACCCACTCTACAGTAAGAAATGCGCTCAAGGAGTTACTCAAAGACATGAACCAGAGCACTCTGGCAAAAGAATGTCCCTTATCACAGGTGCTGGAGCCTTCCACGTCTAGTTGCCAAGATTGCAAGTGTCCCTTTTCAAATGCCCAGAGTTTGATAAAGTGGAAATGGACAGAATTGCCATAGAAATCCAAATCAATAGCCATTGTCATCCCCGTAGATTAATGCACTTTATTTTTATGCTGTTGCAGCAATGCTGGCCGTTGTGAATACGAGTATTGTTGGGTAAACAATGGGCGAACCACAATGATCTTGATAATGCATTACAAGCTGTGAACTGTTATGGGTGAATCTCACGAAACCTGTCAACATGTTGTGTTTTAACATTAAAATCCAAGGAAAGAAAGAATTGTATTTTGCTTATGGAAAATTAGTTGCATAGTTTTTAAAAATATATATTTTAATGACAATTGCAGCTCACGTTCCCATTACTGTAATGCAAAAAATATAGTCGCATACATAACTTGCAATGGACTAAAAATAATTATATATATATATATTAGATATAATATATATATTATAATATACTAATCTATAAATTTTTAACTGAAATGTTCTATTTAATAGAATATTTAAAAACATCGTAAACATTATTTGGAGTCTTTTAATTTTAATCAGGCTTATAAAAAAAAAAAAATTCTATTACCATAGTAAAAATCTCATCGGAATCATTGAAAAAGATGTAAAACATCCAGACTGTTTCAGTAATGAGAATTTGAGGGGGAAAGTCTGCTTAATTGTAATGAAAATTATGTAAAGAAATACATACAAATAAAAATGGTCGGTCCTAGAAGTAAGCGTAATGTTTTTAGTTTTTTTCAAGTGTATTTAATATTTTTTTTCTATTCTAATCTTCAATCTTTATAAAATCTTTAAAGTATTTTACTGCATTATAGTATTATTAATATAGTCTTTATACATTTTTATTCTTCCTGATTTAAAAAAAAAGTGTACACAAACAAAATACTGTATTATCGGAATGAAAATCAAATCGGAGTCACCTTTCAGAATAATCATGAAAAAAGTGAAATGTAAAACATCCAGACTATTACAATAATGAGAATTTGAGGGGGGGGGTGTATCTGCTTAATTGTATTGAAAATAATTAAAAAAATTGTAAGTGTCCTAATAATTGGCTTTTTTAAATGTGTAAAATAAATGCTTTTTTCACCTCTTGATTTTGCAGTGAAATATGAAATCATGTCCAGATCACGAGATTCACCCTTAAAACCACACTGCATTTTAAATAAGCAGCGCTGCCGTTTAAATGCTTAAGGAAAGGCGAGCGTTTCAGCTCGTGAGTTGGCACCGATCGCAACTATTTCGTCTCAGGGAAGCCCGTTCTTTACCTGCAGGTGTGTGTGTGTGTGGTGATGTAAAGAGTCCCAGGGTGCTGTTCAGGCAGCGCAGGGGCTGGGCCGCTCCACATCTCTCTAATCACTCTGTTTACAGTCCATATGTGAGCTATTCCCACTGAGCAGCGGCCCGGTACTTACACTGAATTAGAGTCCGCTCACAGCTCGCTTGCTGTAGTCTGGGCGGCCCACACGCGTGTGCTGCAATTTTCGGGGGAGGGTTTCTGCTTTTGTTGTTTCTGATTTCTCTTGCTGGCGTGAATGAGGAGTGTCTTTCGCTAATTTTAGTCATTACTTCTCCAGTTAGAACAGGCTGCCTCGTCTGTGTTAGGGTCGTCTTTGATGGGTAAGCTAGTAGAGGTGACCTTTTTATTTAGGTGAACAGTCTTGTTGTTGAACAGGAAGAGTTGAAGAGATCCGGTCGATTTAAGAACAAACGCCAACTTTTATAGGATTAGCGTCATCTTGATACTCCGAATGCTAATCGCTGCTCTTAAAAAGGTTAAAGAATGGAGAATCAGAAGGAGAATTACACCAGAGTGGATGGGGATTGTGAATGTAGTGCTCCTTTTTATTTATTTATTTATTTATTTATTTTCCTCCTCCAAAGCTACATTGCAGGTTTAGATTTACACGCTAACAGGAGCTGTTCATTCTAGTGTAGTTGGTGGACTTTGTGCGTGACTAGTTGGCTAGTCATTCTTAAAGGAAGCCTTGTGTAATTATGTTGATTAGATGGACTGTCATACACCAACCAGACATTATTCTTAGTAAAACTAGCAAGCCGGACCGAGGTCAACCGAATCAGGAGTCTTGATGTGTTTTTCAAACTTGAAGTAGTTTTCATTTGATTTCAACACAATGCTCATTCTGCGAGAATCTGAGAAAACGGCCAAATGGTCAAAAACTGTGACAAAAAGGCCAAATGCATGTATGTGCTTTCTCATAACTATACTCTTTCTAGTTATTATTGTATTATTACTAAAAAACATGAGCTCTGGAAGTTAAACATTTATTTGAATTTTACTTTTGTTGTCATATCAATGTTGATTTTGTCAATACTGACATTGATATTAATTTTAAATACAATGTAAGGGGATTAACTTTATTTTAAAAAGTGTCAAAAATCATCCCTTAAGTGTTGTATCATAAAAAAATAAACACTATTTTAAATTTTATAATATTGATGCTGATATTTATATAACTATATTATAATATTTATATATGATTGATATTTGCATTGATGTTTTTTATACATGACAAATAGTAAGTACTTTTAGTATATTTTTTTGTGGTGGCACAGATAATTAGCATCTTAAAGTAAATATGCTAAAACTTCCATGCATTGTTTAGAAATAACAATTAATTTATAATAAATATTTATATATAAAAATATATATAATAATACTGTACAGTAGTTTATCCCCTCTTAAGTGTCACTCAAACATTTTTTTTTAAATAAAAACTTATATAAACCCACCAGATGACTTCAATAACTGACTACCCATTCCTAGTTTGAGTTAAAAAAAAATATTGTTTTCAGCAGAATGTAATTCGCCTGCCGTCAGACCGATTTTTCGTGCAACGCTAAAGAAAGGAGAAAAGTAAATTGCTCATCCAGGTTTGTATGGGGCCCCTCCCGCTCATCAGCCGTCTTTCAGCACACGTATGTTTCCCTGTGATCAAGCTTGACCCCTGTGTCCTCTCAGACGACTGCAACAATAAAGCTCCCCACCCACCCCATGGCCCTGAAAGAGCAGCTGTGTAGTTGCATAGCAGCAAATAGCCGTCAAATGCCATCTTTGCTCGGGTTTGACATGGGCTTTCCCACCTTTCTCATGCAATGGACGAAAAAGAAGCTGTAATTAAGACATTTTTAAAGAAAAAAATGAAAAGGAGGGGGAATTAACCCACTTCTCCAACACAATACAGTCTCTCCGCAGGGAGACTAAAAGATGGCATGTAAGAAGGAAGTACAAACAGTGAGTGCCTGGCTAGATACGGAGCGTTTTTATGAGACTCTCCCGTGACGGAAAGCCAGATAGATGGTTTAGGTCGATAACGGCGTGACGGACTTCCTGGGCGCACCGATAAGCCTCACGATGGTTATCTTTTAAAGAGGCTTGTCCCATTACCTGTTGATGGCTCCTGGCGTTCGGTATGCTGAGGTGTTTATCTGCGTGGTTTGTCCTGTGTTGCGGTGGCGTACGGGTCTCGGGAGTTTAAGACGAGTGATTAATGAACAAAGCTTTTCATAACATCTGTGTCAACTGTACCCAATATGAGCGTTTGACTCGCATCAGATCTCAAACAGATCTTTGATGACTCATGAAATCTTGGTAATTTCAATGCTCCTCTATTGTTAGTTGATGGTTTTGTTTATACGCTCCCTTCCATTCTGACTGTTGTTTCAGATCAGCGATAAAAGAGGCCGTGACATTTTAAAACGCCAGTTGGCCTTCAGATGTGCGGTTTGAACCTGGCCTCCTATCAGCATGGCACTGTGGTTTCATATTCCGCCCTTGCTTTTGGAGAGCATCTTCTGCTCATCTTGGATACTGTTATACACTTCTCATTTCTCTGGCAGCACAAGCTTTGGCAGTAAAGGTTAATAGTCATTCTCAAGCGTACACAGCGATGTGTGGTTTGGTGAGTGGTTAACCCTTGTCTGGCTGGTCCTGCTGAACTGTGCACCTGTTCATAAAGACGTGCAGGAGAAAGGTTCCAAAAGAGGTTTTCAGCCTGATGCGGTTGGAGAATCTTTTAAAATTCCATATAGTGCCTTAGTTCCTCTTTGACATCAAAAAGGTTCAATATTAATTTTTTAGTTCTGTATCATATAAGATTGTTTAAATTCCATATGATGTCATAGGATAACCATTTAAAGTCCCATGTCATAGAAAAACCTTTTTAAATTTCGAGAACTTTTTTTAAACTCCATATGATATCATTGAAGGACAATTTAAATTTCCATATGCCATAAGGCAAATATTTTTTTAGTTCCAAATGATGTTACAGAGCATTTGTAAAATCTGAACGATGTCAGAGAATATTAAGTTCCATACACATCATAGAAGAACAATTTAAAATTACATTCCATACACTCTAAAAAATGCTGGGTTGTTTCAACCCAATGTTGGGTCAAATATGGACTAACCCAACTGTTACATTTTTAAATTAACTTTTTAACCCAACAGTTGGGTTAGTCTATATTTGACCCAACATTGGGTTGAAACAACCCAGCATTTTTTAGAGTGTATGATGTTAATGAAAGATACATTTTAGTTTGGATGATGTCATAGGAGAACATTAAGTTCCATATCATATCATGGAAGAACAATTTAAAATTACATTCCTTATGGTGTCAAAGGATAACATTTTAAATTGGATTATTATGCTACAAGCAAAACAATTCAAGAGAGGAACCTTGTTAAACTCAGTAGGAAATCATAGAAGAACAATTTGTTTCCATGTCAGTAAGGACATTTTCATATGATATTTTTTCTAGTAAGAACAAGTTCCATATGATGTCATAGAAGAGACTTTTTAAATTCTGTATGAAATCATAGGATAACAATTTACATTTCCATAATATTCCATAAAAGTTTTTAACATTTAGTTCAGTGTTATTTTACAGAAGAACTCCATATGTATCAAATCATGAAAGAACAGTTGAAATTTCCATATTATGTCAAGCTTATGCAAATGTTCCATACGATGTTAAAGGAGAGTCACATATGATGTCATAGAGGACATTTTAAAGTTCCATGATGTCATGGAAAAGCTATTTTAAATTCCATATGATGTCATAGGATAACTTTTTTTAACACCAGATATCATATCATTGATTAACACTTTACATTTTCATATTATGTCATAGAAATGATCATGTTCCATATGATGTCATAAAAGAGCCTTTTGTATGAACATTTTAAACTCCATATATTATAGAAGAACCTAAAAGTCCATGTTATAGAGAACATTTTAAAGTCGTGATAGCAAAGAAAATTATATATGATGTCACAGAAAAACAGTTCTTGCACCAACCTATAATCTAACATCAAAAACAATTCTCCAAAGAACCGTACAGTCACATCAAGATCCCTTCAGAGGGAAAATGGTTCTTGATAAGGGAAGCATAACTGCCTCTGAAGAGCCTTCATTTTTGAGAGCACATCTCTAGGTCTTCAGGATGCATTTGGAAATGGGAATGCTGAAGTTCTCCATAAACTCAAACTCTATCGTACACCGCAAAGCCCCCCTCCTCCGCACCTCCAAGTCCCCAAGTGCTCATGTTATAAAAATGATAAAGCTGCCGTACCTGTAATTTAAAAACAGATGGTTTCATCTTTTGAATATTTATAACAATCAAAACAATTTCTGTGCTATGTAGCCCAGGGCTATTAAGGTGTTAAGTGTTGGGTTTAATGAAAAAGAATCTCAGCTTTTTTTTTTTTTTTGGAGTGGAATGTATTAAAATAGAAGAAAAAGCAGAGGAGATGAATGGGAAATGTGCTGTTAGGGCAGCGAGGAGACGTGAACTCGTTGTGTGGTCTCAACATGCAACTCCGGCTGTGAAAACAGATTGCGAATATGAGTTGCATTCATATAGGGCAGAAATCCCCAAAGCATCATCTGCTTTGCTGTCTGCCTCACAGAGCCTCCTGGATGCATCCACTTTCATACTCTGTGGCATTTGTTAAAGGGACATGTATTTCTTAGTTTATATTTTAGCAGGAAAAAAATTACATTGCATACGTTTTTTGGATCAAGATATGACACTGTGTACCATATACATAATGTTAAATTGCGCGTAGTACAGGATTTTTTGACAGACTTTCTTATTGTACTGTGAGTAAACATACATTTTAAACGACACCAAATTTTGTCTTGCAGAGTATGATTTCTTCAATTGTTAACAGCACTTACTATGCAAATGTGTCTGCGGCGAAGTGTCAAGAATTCGGACGCTGGTATAAACATTTCAAGAAGACAAAAGACATGATAGGTAAGCCGAATGCTTAACGAACATTTGTGAAGATCACATCTAAAAAAAAAAAAGAGATCTGTCTTCCTGTTGACTATTTATCTGCCTATCGATCTATCTGTCTGTCTGTAAATCTATCCGTCTACGTATGTCTACCTATCTATTTGTCTCTCTATCTCTCAATCTGTCTGACTATCTGTCTTTCAATCTATCTGTCTGTCTGTATCTCTATCTACGTATATCTATGTCTGTCTATTTGTCTATCTTTTCTGACTTTTTATGTCTATGTAAGTCTGTCTGTCTTTGTCTGTGTATCTAGCCTTTTCCTTGTCTACTTATTTTTAACATGCCTCATTGGTTTGTTCTTTAGATTCAGTTAAAATGCAAATCTAACAAATCCCTGTCAAATATAGACCTATGTTTAGGACAAAAAGCCTTTTTTGACTTCAAAAATCTATCTTTGCCATGCAAATAATAATCAACAGCACTGTGATTTTTATCTTTTCAAGTGTTCAAACACACACCTGTCAGTCAGTCAGTCAGTCAGGTTGTTATACTGCAGCTCTTGACATCTGCCTCTTGTTTCCTGTTCACACGTTCACTTTTACCCCCACTAACACACTCTCTTTCTCTCTCCACACCTGTGAATGCGTATGTCGCGTGTCTGCGCAGTCGTGCGCCAGCCCTCCCAGCTGGAGGGCTACCTGGGGACGTGTGTCCTCCATGACAGTCCACGTGCCACCACGTTAGGTAGGTTACGTGATGCACTGCAACCCTCCCCACCTTATTATTCATGAGCACGTGTGCTCACATTCCAATGGCGGTGACACCGTAACTTTGCGTTAACAACTGACGGCAGGCCGAGAGCCTTGTGAGTGGGACAATTAGCGTCAGATGAAGCAATCTGCCACGATAAAAACTTGCACATAAACACATCTGTACACAACCAGTAAACACTTTTGTCTTTTGTTGTGACTCTAAATGTTTGCCATATCAAAACAAATGCGCTTTTTACAATACACGTTGCTTAAAGCAGCTTTGCAGAAAATCGTGTTAATATTTATAATAATGTCGTCTTCATGCTTTATAGTTGCTTTAACAAATTAGAGCTGGGTGATAATATAGTTAAGCAGTTTTTAATCTAAATTTGTTTAATTTCGAAATTTGAAGCAAAAACAGAATGGTCTGACTTGGTCTGACTGAACTAAATGACCTGAATAATGACATTGTTGACATTTTAGAGCTGCTTCACAACTGAAATGGAAGAATTTTGCAGCAGTAAGATCCAGAGTTGCCTATGAGTCAATGAGGGGACCATCAAACTGAAGGGACTCACCCTTCAGTAGTTCCAAACTGAGTTGTGTTCAAATTCTGTTGAACACAGAAGATATTTTGAAGAATGTTGGTTACCAAACAGTTGCTGGTAGCCATTGACTTCCATAGTACTTTTTCCTCTGATGCAAGTCAATGGCTACCAGCAACTGTTTGGTTACCTCAAAATATCTTCTTTTGTGCTCAACAGAGGATGAGTGAATGAAGATTTTTGGGTGAACTATGCCTTTTTAAGGCGGTTATTTTCCTGTTCATTACTGTGATGCTGTTTTGAAACGGTCTGTATTGTGTATATAGTGCTACATAAATAAATTTGACTTGATTTTTTCCAGAGTGACTTATATTGCATACAAGTTATATGTTATATTGCATTCAAGTTATGGGATTAATCAGTTCATGCATTCCCTGGGAATCGAACCCATGACCTTGACATTGCTCTATTGTCTAAACTGCAGGAATGCGAAGCTATAGTTATGCCAAGGTTATGGGTTTAACTCCCAGAGAACACTGCTAATGAGAAAGTGCATGTCTTGAATGCACTCCCTATTGTAACTGGTTAGTCCGCAGTGGATTGCGTTTCATAAGTGGTCAGTGAGAGGCCGGTCTCGCAAGATCTTGCAGAGTGTGGCAAGCCGTCTCTAGCGCAGTAGCGCTACTATTCAAACACAGCCGGGCTGGAGAGCGAGCGCCCGCCGTGCCGTAGGGTTTTACCTCCCTCCCCTCAGCCCACATTCTCTCTCCCATTGTGCTCCTAATCCCAGCCTGCTTTGTGGCGAATTCCACAGAAGGGACTCCGGTTCTGTCTGTGTCGCCGCTGCAAACGGGGCCTGCGAACGCTTTCTTCCAACCTTTTCAGTTTGCATGGAAAAGCGTGTACCCCCCAGCAGTTTTCAACACCAAAAAGACAACTGAGAGGCATACCGTAACATCCAAGCACAGGAATGATGGGGATTATGGGAGAGCTTTGATTATTACCCAATTTTTTGTTTGTTTGTTTCTTTCTTTCCCTCTCACTTTCTGCTGATATTGAAAAGAACAGCCGTGGCTTTGTGCTCGCTGTCAGTTAAGACACATGTTTGCATCCTTGTGCTTATTGTGCATATCTCTGGAGAGTTGCCATGCGCTTAATCTGGTTTTTATCTTCCAGTTGAAATATTTATATTTTGATGATTTGTCATAATGCTTTTTTTGCACTCTATAAAATCCATAAGATTGTCCGCGCTAGTAGGTGATGGGCATTGTATTTCTCGTTTAAAAAAAAAATAATTTAAGTAATATCTTTCAGCTGACTACCTGTGTTTCAGGAAAGCACAATGCTTTAGTCCTTTAAAACATTGGTTTACAATTTTTTGCTATATTTACTCTGCTTTACATTGTTCCAAATCCATATGCTGTTATTTTTCCATGCAACACAAAAAGAGAAATTTAATAAATCTTCAAGCAGCTCTTTTCAATATTCATAGTGACCACATCTGTCAAAAATCTGCAATAAGCTGTGAAATGACAAAAACAAGCACTAAAAGTTGTCCATCTTTCAGAAAAGTGACAGATTATGGGTTTAGAATTATTTCTTTAAATTCACACATTCATAAGTACTTTTTAATTTTCATATTTTCAAGCATGTTTGCCACCACACCTTATTTTCTGTCCGCTCAGTCTGGCCTGTTTAAGAGACCATGCTCTGGGCTTCCAGCGCATTACGCTCCGGTTATATTTAGACTTTCCCAAAATTTCATATTAGCCAGCTTGTGTACCTTGTTTTAGAATTAAGAGCATAAAGGGTGATTCAAGTGTATGGCTCTCTGGCTCGGTCCATGTGAAGACGTCCTGCTCGCTGCTTTAGCAGAGCGCCCACACTGCAGTGTTGTTATTGCTCACATGATTTGGCCATGGACATTATAAACTAATTTCTGGTGCTGCCAATTTCTGCAGATACAGGTCACACACTGTGTCCCATCATATTAGAGAGGTTGTATTGGGTTACTGTAGTAATGGCAGGCTGGAACGGGCTTGCTTAGTGTTTTTTTTTTTTTTTTCTTAGCTTGAAACTCTTGATTTTTGACTTCATGTCATGTCCAATTTGTTATGAAAGTGTTTACTATTTGATATTGATGTGTTTTGTGATGAATTCTGTTCATCATAGAGTAGTAATAAGGCAATTAATCACTCATTTTGAAAATATCAGCATGCCCATTTGTCCAGTTAAGTGATCGTTTCTGAAGTTCCTTTTTTATAACATTTATTGTTAATTTTTATTCATTCATTTCTAAATGTTATTGTGTTAGTGATCGTAAAAGTATCAATATATTCTGGTACCAAGTTGATACTAAACTAAAATAAATATATTTTTTAATGTTAGTATGTAGAGTTTTGAATTGCATTTTAAAAAAACTAATGTTTTATGAGGTAATAATGTAAAACAATGAAAGTTCATCTTAAAGTCAGATCATCTCTGCGCATTATACCTAACAGACCTGCCGCTGTCTTTTTTGTTGTTAATATTGACAGGAAAAAGAGAAAAGCACTTTCCGTCTTTTCTATTAATGACTGTTTACATGAATAAATACTTGAAACGATATTTACTTAATTGAGAAATGCTTGCACTACATGCCACTAATTTAATTTAATTCATATTTATAATATATTTTTTTAAATAGTGGGTTCAGTAGCATATTAGATGCAGTGGCATCGAAATTAGTCTCTAGGAAACAAAACATGATGTGGAGTAACAATTTTGTTCTGGTGAAGTTTTATTTAATATATATAGTATATATATGTATACAGTGGGTACGGAAAGTATTTATACCCCCTTAAATTTTTCACTCTTTTTTTTATTGCAGCCATTTGCTAAAATCAAAAGTAATTTTTTTTTCCTCATTAATGTACACACAGCACCCCATATTGACAGAAAAACACAGAATTGTTGACATTTTTGCAGATTTATTAAAAAAGAAAAATTTGAAATATCACATGGTCCTAAGTATTCATTTTTGCTCAGTATTTAGTAGAAGCACCTTTTGATCTAATACAGCCATGAGACTTTTTGGGAAAGATGCAACAAGTTTCACACCTGGATTTGGGGATCCTCTGCCATTCCTTGCAGATCCTCTCCAGTTCTGTCAGTTGGATGGTAAACGTTGGTGGACAGCCATTTTTAGGTCTCCAGAGATGCTCAATTGGGTTTAAGTCAGGGGCTCTGGCTGGGCCATTCAAGAACAAAGAACAGTCACAGAGTTGTTGTGAAAACACTCCTTCGTTATTTTAGCTGTGTGCTTAGGGTCATTGTCTTGTTGGAAGGTAAACCTTCGGCCCAGTCTGAGGTCCTGAGCACTCTGGAGAAGGTTTTCGTCCAGGATATCCCTGTACTTGGCCGCATTATCTTTCCCTCGATTTTGCAAACAGTCGTCCTGTCCCTGCAGCTGAAAAAACACCCCCACAGCATGATGCTGACACCACCATGCTTCACTGTTGGAACTGTATTGGACAGGTGATAGCAGTGCCTGGTTTTCTCCACACATACCGGTTAGAATTAAGGCCAAAAAGTTCTATCTTGGTCTCATCAGACCAGAGAATCTTATTTCTCACCATCTTGGAGTCCTTCAGGTGTTTTTTAGCAAACTCCATGCGGGCTTTCATGTGTCTTCCGTCGGGCCACTCTGCCATAAAGCCCCGACTGGTGGAGGGCTGCAGTGATGGTTGACTTTAACTTTCTCCCATCTCCCGACTGCATGTCTGGAGCTTAGCCACAGTGATCTTTGGGTTTTTCTTGACCTCTCTCACCAAGGCTCTTCTCCCACGATAGCTCAGTTTGGCCGGACGGCCAGCTCTAGGAAGGGTTCTGGGCGTCCCAAACGTCTTCCATTTAAGGATTATGGAGGCCACTGTGCTCTTAGGAACCTTAAGTGCAGCAGAAATTTTTTTGTAACCTTGGCCAGATCTGTGCCTTGCCACAATTCTGTCTCTGAGCTCTTCATGCAGTTCCTTTGACCTCATGATTCTCATTTGCTCTGACATGCACTGTGAGCTGTAAGGTCTTATATAGACAGGAGTGTGGCTTTCCTAATCAAGTCCAATAATCAAACACAGCTGGACTCAAATAAAGGTGTAGAACCATCTCAAGGATGATCAGAAGTAAATGGACAGCACCTGAGTTAAATATTTGAGTGTCACAGAAAAGGGTCTGAATATTTAGTACCATGTGATATTTCAGTTTTTTTTTAATAAATCTGCAAAAATTTCAGCAATTCTGTGTTGTTCTGTCAATATGGGTTGCTGTGTGTAAATTAATGAGGAAAAAAAAAAAAACTTAAATTATTTTAGCAAATGGCTACAATATAACAAAGAGTGAAAAATTTAAGGGGGTCTGAATACTTTCCGTACCCACTGTATATATATATATACGTACACACACATACACATGTGTGTGTGTGTGTATGTATGTCAAACATTTTTAAATTATTATTGATAATCAAACACTGGTTTAGAGTAACAATATCAGCTTGGTTGATTTATTTATTTATTTTTTTGTGTCCACTTTTAGCTGAGATGGACAGTCTGTCTGATCTTTCTCCACCCGGAACCAACCACCTCAGCTTCAGTCAGCAGCCCATCCCGGGCAGCACGGCCGAGCAGTCCCCATCCCCGGTGCCCCTGTCCCACAGCAGTCAGGCACCCAGCCGCGCCCAGCTCCCCGGCCTGCACCCCGGCCTGGTGTCCACCCCCATCAGCCCCCAGCTGGTGAATCAGCAGATCGTCATGGCTCAGATCCTCAACCAGCAGTACGCCGTCAACCGTCTCCTGGCCCAGCAGTCCCTGAGCCAGCAGTACCTCAACCACCCGCCCGTCAGCCGCGCGCTCAACAAACCGCTGGACGCACAGCTGTCCACCAACTCCGAGGTCTCACTGGAGATCTACCAGTGGGTCAGAGACGAGCTGAAGAGGGCAGGAATCTCCCAGGCTGTATTTGCCCGTGTGGCCTTCAACAGGACGCAGGTACATATATTTGGATTATAATATATGATATATTTGGAATAAAAGTGCCTTTTGAGATAAAATATAAACATATTACATGGGGCAAGATTATCACAAAATGATACATTTTTAGCAAAGTTGTCTGTCTAATCCTAGTTAGACAGATTTGTCTTCTCACATCGACTACAAAAACCTAGCAAGCGGTCTACATAATAATTTGATTATTTTTGTTTAGTAATTTTTTGTTTATTAATTTTAGTTAAAAATAGTCAAACAAAAAATCATGAACCGTTTTTTATGTTATTGAAAGAAGTCTCTTATGCAAAGCGTCATGATGATGATCGAAGATATCATCTTTTGGACATTCCGCTAATGCACTGCAACTAGCAGGGTAGAAGAAATCCAACCAAAACGGCAGATAAATGTTTTCAATACTGGAAAATAATGATTAAAAAAATATTCCAGTCTAGTTGGTTACATGGCAATATTTGTTTTTTCTGTCTTTTTTTTTTATTATTGGAATATGGCAACAATAGGAGAGGCATTTTCAAGAGGTGACTTAAATAGCTCAATCTGGAAAGAATTGAAAGTAATCTTTTAAGAATGATTGGGTGATTTTTGTAAAGAATCTATATAGAAAATAAAAATGTTTACTTTAATTACTTTTTACTCCCAACGATTTTTGGGTGATAATCATCACGAATAATTTTGAAAAACTTTTTTCTTACAATAAAAATAACAATTATATTTTTTGGGGATTTATTATTTAAATAAAAATATTTGTATTATTTTTAAAATAAAATTTGAGAATTTAATAAAAATAATTACTAATAATTAAATATTTTTTTATACAACAAAAATACTGTTATTTACTCTTAATGTCTTTTTCACATTTTAAACCTTTGAGCTTTTATTTTGGTGGAAAGTGATCCCTTAAAGCTGTTGCTTTGTTGGCATCCGGTTTATATATGATTTTTGTTGCAAATCTAGTAAAATTGGTAGCACTGGTGCATGTTGTGCTTCCAAATGCACGTTACAAGAGACCCAATCTCACAGCGCTTGTAGAAGTGGAACATTTACTGTGAAATCACCAAATAATGAGCTGCACGCGTGTAAATTAACACAGTGCTGCGCTTCGCTCTGAAACTCACTGCGCATATGTTTATTTAAAGTGATTTTATTTTGATGTTTTGTGCCGCCGTAGCATGTACTATACAATGATTCAGATCTGTGTTAGGATGCTGTCTTTGAAGGCAGCTGTCTATGTAGGTGCTGTCCAGTAAGGCAGATCACAAGGATTTGGAACAGAGCCATTAAGAATGTTGTTTTGGTAGATGTGTCAAATTATTTTGTTGACGATTATAAATGGTGAATCATATCCCCAGCTCCGCCCCAGCCCCATACATCAGCTGTGACACGTTCGTGTGATACTTGTCACTACACGCTCTGTACATCATTAAAATTCACCATGCCTTGCTAATATAGTGACAGCAGAACACTCACAGTTAGAGGGTTTATCTGCTTTTGTTTTGGGATCAACACAAAGTGCCCAATCGTCCAGTAAATGCAGGGTTATCAGGACTAAAAGCAGGCAAGCATTTTTCTCACAGATATTGAATCTCATCATTCAATCAAAAACTTTACAAATCATCAGCTTCCTGGCAGGAGTAACTGATCACTGACTCACGTCTTTTGGTTCGCACGCCCATGGCTTTGACCTTGTTTTTCGTCACTGCACGCAATCTGTTGTCAGCCCTGAGCTGTGACAGGACACTTATTAGCGGTGTGGGCTAAAGCAGACATCACTATTGTTATTGTTCATTCAAATTATTACATTTTCCAACCAAAAACTCATTCCTCGTGCTTGTGCTGTGTTATTGTGCATGAAGGATACCTCAAATTGTGCAGCTTATTGAATGAGGTGTGTAGATTTACGGTTTTCCCTCAACAGGCAAAATTTGCTTTTGAAAATATTTGAGAATTCACTAAAATATTTAGAAAATTATATATGTGTATATATATGTATATGTGTTGTGTGTTTTTTTTTTTTTTTTTTTTACTGATACAGGCAAAATGACCAAATTATTGTCTGTTCAATAATAGCGTCACCTACTAAGAGTGGAAATCATACAGGGATAATTTATTAATATCTAATTTATGATAGGTTATATTATGATGCTTTTCTTGTTATTTTTTTAGTTATTAAAAATTGTCATACAATTAGTGTCAGATTTTTTTTTTTTTTTACAGAATTCCTCTGATACTCGCCAAGACTGCATTGTGCAAAAAACAGTAACAAACATTCATATGGGTGAGTGTTTTTTAATTTAAAAATATCTGTTTTCTATTTTACATTTATTCTTTAATGCTAGAAAGTTCAACAGCTTTTATTTGATTTTTTGTTACAATGTACACTCTTTTACTTTACTTTTAATCGATTTAGCTTCGATAGAATTATTAATTTTTTTATTTTTTATCTGCATTGCGCTTCAGCCGTTTGTAAATTATTTTCCGTTTGGTTTGGATTTGTCAAATTACTTGAAGTGTCACTGTACATATTTCCTCAAATATTATTTGCAGCAATCAGGTGAATATTGTTACCTAAAACTAAACCCTAACACAAGTCCATTCTTGGAAAAAAACAGCTAGTACTTAAACATATTTTATTTCAGTTAGTTGTCAATGCAGCATTTCTCATTTTCATTTGGTTTAAAGGGGTCATGAACTGCCTTTTTTTTATTATTTTGTACTGTTCTCTGAGTTCTATTTATAATGTTATTAAAGGGGTCATATAGATGCTGCTAAAAATAACATTATTTTGTGTATTTGATGTAATGAAATGTTTTTATGTGGTTTAAGGTTAAAAAAACATTTTTTTCCACATACTGTACATTTTTTTTTCTCCTCTATGCCCCGCCTTTCTGATACACGTCGATTTTTTACAGAGCTCATCAGTCTGAAAAGCTAATACCTGATTGGCCGAATACCTCAAGCGTGTGACGGAAATGTTATGCCCTTGCCATGTTGTGATTTCTCTTTCCTAATGTTGGGATCAGAAGGAAGGCGATGCAAAGACTCTGTTCTTCCACAACTTGGCACTGTACAGCGGTTGTTGTCTTCTGAGCACCTTTATCGTTTGATTTCAGTAGAGACCTGCGTTTGCCTCTCTCGTTATTTACACTGCATGCATGAATCAGTGGGCGGGGCTAAACAGGCAATACTGTAGAATCGGTGGGTGGGGCTAAAAAGACTGATTTAGAAGCAGGCGTTTGATCTTCTCTTGCATAGGCGGGGCTTAGCCACACTATTACATCATAAAGTGGCACATTACACAATCTGTCGTTTTGGCAGATTGGCTTCAATATAAGCTGTTTTTAGACTAACGAGAAAGTTTTGAGTTCTGAAACTTACAGGATGTTTCTATAGTACAATGACCTCTTATATGTCAAGGGAATTTTGATTTCTCAGTTCATGACCCCTTTAAGTTAAAATACTAAAATAACCAAGACTAAAGCTAAAAACTAAAATGTAATAAATGCTATACAGACATATAAAAAAAAAGAGAAACTAATTAAAAAATTGCCAAAAACATAAAACAATCTCTAAAAATGTAATTAAAATTTAAAGTGAAAACAGAAAATGTACAAAAAAAATCTACATCAAAATTTTCACAAATTATAATATTATATCAGTGATACTAAAATTACTCTGGTGAAAACTTAGTCTTGATGGTGATAAGATCTGTACCATATTGTGAAGTAAAATATCACAATACTTTGTCCCTGTATCAATTCATGAAAGCACTCAAACACCCTAACAAATGCTGGGAAGGTTGTCAGACAAACTCAGCATTGTGGGGATTTTTCACTAGTTGTTATTAGTACAGTCCCGCCTTGACAACTGTCTGCCATCATCAGGTGAGACAAAGAGAGACATACCTGGCCGTGTGCCACCGGCGGGGGGTGGGTGCTGGCTCGGCCACGGACTGTCACCGCAGCACGCATGAGCGACTGTTGCTGGAGACAGCGGGAAGATAATGTCTCGTGACGTTCTGCATAAAACCCCCATTTGGCAGGAAGTGACTTTGATGTTGTGTTAGAGTGATAGGATAGGAATCTATAGGAATCGGAGGCTGCATCATGACCGGTGTGTTTGCACAAATTGGCCTTTAGTTGCTCTGGGAAGAATTTGCAACATGCATTGTTTTTTGGTTTCCACAGAGCCCTTAAATATTTATTGTACATCCTTCCCCACATGTGAATCATGGCTGCTTGTGGTGGCATGTCGTGGCGTATCAGAGTCAAAATGTTTATGTGGGTTTGGTGGCCCAATTTTAGGTTTTTAGGTTTTTCAAAAGTTTGGGTTCAGTAAGATATATATTTTTTTTTTATGCTCACAAAGGCCGGATTTATTTGATCAAAGATACACTAAAATTTTGAAATATTTGAATATATTTTAAAATGTAATTTATTCCTGTGATCAAAGCTGAATTTTCAGCATCATCTTCAGTGTCACATGATCCTTCAGATGTCATTCTAATATGCTGCTCAGACATTTCTTATTATTGATGTTGAAAACAATTATGCTGCTTCATGTTTTTGTGGAAACAGTGGATTCCTTGTTTAACTTATACCAAAAAGATCTTATTAAAAAGTCTTTATCGTCGTGTTTTGATAAATTTAATGCATCCTTGCTGAGTATTAATTTCTCTAAAATAATTTAAATTGTATTAACATCCTGTGTATTTGGATAGTAGTAAACAAAAATGATTATAAAACATGATGAATGTGTTGTAGAAACATTAGGAACAATTCTGTCCACTTGTAATCGGATTTTCCTTTTGACTTTAATAAGCATTTCTGATTCTGATGTCTTTATAGTTTTAATCGCATTACTGTATAATTTAACTTATTTGTAAAGAAAGGCTTTGTGATGTCATAATATCCATTACACTTTTAGCGCTGCATTAAATTACTTTAATGAAAAGCACTTTTAACAGAGATATCCAATTTATTCCTATGGGACAGCTGTAAATAAGGTGGGCGGAGCTTATTGACGGGTCAATTGCTTTGTCGCGTTTGGAGTGGAGAGAAAGTTTTAATTGTTGCTCTTTGCTAAGAGGACGATGCGTTTATTTCTGTGTCTCTCCCAGGGTCTTCTGTCTGAGATTCTTAGAAAAGAGGAAGACCCCAAGACAGCGTCTCAGTCGCTCCTGGTCAACCTGCGAGCGATGCAGAACTTCCTGCAGTTACCGGAAGCGGAGCGCGACCGCATCTACCAGGACGAGAGGGAGCGCAGCTTGACTGCGGCCTCTGCTATGGGCCCTGCGCCCCTCATCAGCACCCCTCCCCCACGCCCTGTACAGGTAACACGCTCAAATCGCACTCCAATGGGCACTAAAAGATCAGTTCTCTTTTGTAGAGTAAAAGGTGTGCTGTAGGGTTGTAACCTTTGGTGTATGGCAAAAACAGTATTTATTTATTGTATTTTTGTCTTGTTTTCCAGTTAAAATATCTATGCATCCTTAAAACGAGATCAATTTATTTGGATACATTTTATTTACCAAAGACAGAAAGAATATATCTTGAATTAGGTACATTTTTCTTGCTTTTTTGGCAAAACATTTTTTTTCTTGTTTTATGCATAAATCTAACAGATTTAAATAGGTTGTGTTTTGTTTATTTATATTTTATAAAAACAAAAAACAATGTTTCTCGAGTTAGATTCGTTTTTCTTACTCTGTTGGCAAATGTTTATATTTTAAGCCTAACAGATTTAAATAAATTCTCTGTCTTGGTTATATTTTTATAAACACTAATACAAATATTAGTGTTACTATTAGTATCACTATAAATATTAGTATCACTAACATAAAATTACTACAACATTAACTCAAAACAGAAAATATAATCATAATTCAAAATCTGAAACAAGATGAATTTATTTGGATACATTTTACTTCTCAAAGACACTGAATATATCTGGAATTAGGTTAATTTTCCTTACTCTGTTGGCAAATGTTTTATGCATAAATCTAACAGACTTAAATAGGTTCTCTGTCTTATTTATATTTTGCAATTTTGTTAATATTTTGCAAAGCAAAAATCTTTTTTTGTTTGTTTTTTGGAATAACATGCACTGATCATTCATTCACAGTAAGACCACAGACATGCATTAATATAGTAAATGGGGTCATGTTGAATTGAAATAGATTCTGTATTCTCACTTATGTAAATGCAGGTGGAATTGAACACTCAGACTCCGTTTCAGAACAAATATTTAGCACGCTCTCACTCACTCACATAATGAGTGATTAGCTAAGGTGTTTTTCATCAGTCATCGTCAGAGTATTTGCTTTGCGCAGACTGGAATGTAATGCGTACATTCCTGAGGACCCCCGCCAACTGCTGGAAAAATGACTTTATTTTAACATAAAAAAATTTCCACAGCAGCTTTACTCGCATGAACAGAGTGTAAGATTGTACTAGCAATAGAAGATGGGGAAAACCTGTTTAGTAAAGGCCATTATTTTTGCAGTTCTGTTTGGTGTGTCCAGAAATGATGCACTGCGGCTTTAAATGACAGTGTATTATAGTAATGTGTTGGTCAGGAGCTCACACATGATAGTTTATACTAACACAACCACAAGCACACCATTACAACCCCACAACTAGAACTCTGTATTTACAAATCTTGACTGACATGCAGTTAAGTACAGATGCAATAATACAGACTAAACGAAGCATTTCCCAGTGCCTTAAAGCAAGACACTATACTGGCAAAACCTTTTTTTTTTTTTTTTTTTCAGGCACTTGTCAATTTTGAGATTTTAGTCTATTTTGCTTATGTAATGTGATGACTTTTTGCCTAGTGAAAATAAAACATAAAAAATATATGTTTTAAATGTTTATACATTTAATCTATTGGCGGCTATTCATTTTAATTACAATACATGGCTGTTTTCTCAAACTGAGCCAGAAATGTCCACTTCAGTAGCACTTAATCTATCTAACAAACTTTACAATTGCATTCTTATTTATGTTTCTAGGCATAAAATGTAGACGCATAACATTTTATGCCTATTGGCAATATTTTCTGATTTATGAAGTGATAAACTGAAATATCCCAAATCCCCTTTGTATAAATCTTTAATGTCACCTGTAATGTCAACTAATTAAAACTTTATCCAGTGTGATATGGCTTTATCCAGTGTACAGATTTCTGTTCTGGAGTTGTATGCAAATGGATGCATATTTAATTATATAATGCCTCTTTTGCATATTTAAAAGTAACATTTCAGAAAACTTGTAATACAAGTTTGATTTGTCCTGTGTTTGATTTATTAATAGTGGTGTTAACGGCTGGAAACATTATATTTATGCATTGTAAATGTTATGCATTTAGCAGACGCTTTTATTCAAATATTAAATGCACCACCTCTATTTGTTAAATTCTGCACTGTTATTGGCGATTACCAATGCAAAAGTGTCAGTGCATCTGTACTTTTGGAAACGTTTAATGCAGGAAAGATATCAGGAAGTGTTTCTTTCACTCTCAGCCGTTCTAGATCTCCGAACTCTTCAAGCAGGGCCTGAAAGGTATGCAGAGTCTCCTTCAAACGCAGTTGAGTGTGTCTTAGTGGATCGGACACAAAGCCTTCCTGTGTGTGATGGACTGAGGAGGCTCTTTTATACAGGAGAAAAACTCCCTCACACACAGAATGTGTAAAGACCGAAATGTCATCAGTGTTCACTCAAGTGTGCAAGCATTTGTGTGTGCGCTTGCGTGCATCATGTCCTAGTGTGTGTGTGCAAACCAGATGCTGCTTTCCTGTTCAGATTCCATTATCAGATGGTTCTGTAACCTGATTATTCAGCAACTGCGCCTAATTCGTCAGTCTCGTACAACGCTGGGCAAAAGTCTCCATTATCTGATGATATTTGTTCAAATTGGTGACCTTTTGAATCGAAGAGCATATCGATGCACTGCTTGACACACATAATGGCTGTGTTCCAAAACCTAGTGCTTCCTTGGTGCATAGGCAGCATCCTAACTGAAATGGAGCCTCAGATTTGGAACGTTCTACATAGGCAGCAATAAGCATAAAAATGTTTAGCACGCACAAATATTGGGTTATTTAAACATTCTAAATTGTATTTTTATTTATTTTATTATTATATAATTAATGTTTATTTGTTAGTGTTTTTTCATATTTTATTTAGTTTAACATGTACAATTCTATTTTCATTTTTCAATTTAATATAATTAATGTTATTTTATTAGTACTTTTCAGTATTTTATTTTAACATTCTTAATTTTATTTGAATTTAATATAATAATTTTATTAGTCTTTTCAGCATTTACTAAATTATCTATTAAAATATTAGATAAAATATAATATATAATTAAAATTTTTTTTATCTAAATATATTATTATTAAAAATACTTTTTGAACTTGATGCCTTTTATATGCATGTTTAGGTTAACTTTGTTGTCTGTTTTTGAACATGCCATCAGTCAGATAACATTTTGTCCATCATTGGCTCTTTTGCATAAAATGTTTGATAAAGCAGGTCCAGGTAGAGGGAAGTCTTCTGATGCATGGCAGCTTGATGCTGACAGATATGAGTGAGATGTTCGCAGGATAGTTTCTGCTGTAAATCAGCAGGGTGGCACGTCTTGCAGCACTGCAAGGCTTTTATGGCGGTCATAAAAACGGATGTGAAGGTATGTTTCCCACATACGTTAATGGATCGTCAGACAGTGTGCAAGTTTGTGCACGCTCATCCCTTTATAATCAGATATGGTCACAAAATAAGTCGGCCTAGACACTGATGCTTCACATGTAAATGGCTGCTGTAGGTGCCGCTGCGCTGACAGCCTCTTCAACGGTTCTGCTGTGGCAGTTTGGAGACCCTTCATGTTAAAAAAAAAGTTATAGCCATGTTTGCAAGTCGTTTTGCTGCAGAAATCACTGCTGTGTGATAGAAATCTGATCATGTGTTACTAGAGTATTCTGATCAGTCCAATTAAGTGTTATTTTAACCTATTGTTTTAAATATTTGTTTGTGTAGTTGTGTGTGTGTGTGTGTGTGTGTGTGTGTGTGCGTGTGTTCACAGCCCAGAAGAGAGGAGTGTAACAGTGTGAGACCAGAAGACTGGAATCCCAGAATTCCAGTGGGCATCTCTCCTGTGAGTGCACATATGGTACACTGTTTATGCAAAAAGTGATGCAAGATTTTGTCCTTGATTATAAACCTATGTACATGTATATTATTACATAGGTTACATAATATGGTTCATATTACTTAATATGGGTCAACATAGGTTGCTAAAATAATAATTAAATAAATGGTAATGTATAATAATAATAATTATTTTTATACTAAAAATATGTTCCATAATACTTATTATTCACACTTGTTGTTGTTTATTATTTATAGGTTTTTAATATTTTTGAAAGAAGTCTCTTGCTCACCAAGGCTGCATTTATTGTAAAATATTATTACAAATATTACTGTTTCTATTTTCATATATTTTTATATATTAATTCATTCCTGTGATGCAAAGCTGAGTTTTCAGCATCATTACTCCAGACTTCAGTGTCACATGATCCTTCAGAAATCATTCTAATATGCTGATTTGCTGCTCAAAAATCATTTGTTATAATTATAATTTATTATTAAACATGTATTATATTATGTTATTAGCTTTTTTTAACTAAATAAATGTCTTTACTGTCACTTTTGATAATTTTAATGCATCCTTGCTGAAAAAAAAAAAATTATTTCATAAACAAATAAATAAAATCTTACTGACCCTAAGCTTCATTGACAATTGTGTGTGTGTGTGTGTGTGTGTGTGTGTATTAGTTTATATTATTATTGTTAACCTTCTTGTTTGAAAGTGCATTAAAAAGGTAAAAGTCTATCCATCTACCTAACTTGTTGCATGATTTGTCCTCTGCTCAGGTGAAGCCCAGCCCTCTGACCTCGGAGTGGAACGGGAAATCTGAGAACTGTGTGTTAAACATCAACTCCTCCATCTACGACGAGATCCAGCAGGAGATGAAGAGGGCCAAAGTGTCCCAGGCCATGTTCGCCAAGGTCGCCGCCTCGAAGAGCCAGGTACGGCCCGCTCTGCTCCAACTTCGACTTTCACCAGCCTATCATGCTTGAACCGCTCGTCCGGTTGACATAACATTGTCAAACATTTTTGTGTACAGCCGACAGAAAGCTCAGATAGCGAGATAAAAGCGTAAAATGAGTGCTTTGTTAAGCCTCGCAGGTAGCGCAGCGCCATAATGACTTGCGCTGCTTTATTGTGGGCTTGCGGACAGCAGCCAGTGTTGCAACATAAAACAAATGTGTTTATATAATTCAGCTGTGCAACGATCACACTGTTATCTTACAAAGCGAACAGCCTTCTGCTGAATACAGGCCTCTGTGAGAAACATTACCGTCTGTTTTAGCCTATTAAAACTAATTAAAGAAACGCAAGGCGAGCCCCATTATTAAAGGTTTCACACATCTATGTGCACACTTAAAGATTTTCACAATTACATCTGATGGGGGGGAAACGTGAATGAAAGCCCTAAATTATCTAGAAATATCAGCAGGTTTTTGCTGATTGCACTGATTACGGTGCCAGATACTTTTGTTTCACCAAATTACAGTTTGATGCACAAACCACTGTTTTTGTCGAAGGGAGTTCAAAGCCGAGAAGGGTGGAGGAGAGAAAAGACAAACCAGGGCATTTATTCACGTAAGATTCTCGTCTAAACTGACGGTTTGAGAGAAAAGAGCCCCCTCTCTGCCTGAGCCTGTGTGCTCCATTCATGGCTGGTGTGAATGTGAATTGAGCAGCAGATAAGAACTGTGCTAATTACGCAGCTGAAAAAGGGGCCTGGGAGAGCACTTATCTCCGGCTCCATCTCGTAATGTGTGCTCCCCGGGCAGCTGGTACCCCCTCCTTCCCGTTCCCAGCCCCCTCTGCGGGGCCCACGGGGCCCGCCAGCTGAATGTCCGGCCGGTGCCGAGCGCCTGGCGGTGCTGGTGCAGATGCAGAGCAATCGTATTTACAAAACGGGCTCTACGATGTCGTAATTAGCGGTGGGGAAGCTCTTTTCCAATTGAGGCGTGACTATTGAAGAATCATAGAGGGAAGCCAATTGGTATCAGCCATAATTACTGTACGTTTTCATTGTGATCGGTCAGTTTGGTGGCATTTTGAGTGCTTTTAATGAAGAATAGTGATCAGTCTTGGCTGAAAATTCTCATTTCGTCATTTGAGGCAACAGGCCAAAGCTAAATTTCTTATCATCAATGATGAAAACAGTTGTGCTGCTTAAATATTTTTGTGGAAACGGTGATACATTTTTCTTTCATAATTCTTTGATGAATAGAAAGTTCAAAAGAACAGCATTTATTTGAAATAGAAAACTTTTGTAGCATTATCTTTACTGTCTTTACTGTCGCTTTTGATCAATTTAATGCGTCCTTGCGGAATAAAAGTATTAATTTCTTTTAAAAAGTTGCACTGACCCCAAACTTTAGAATGATAGTGTATGAAACTATTTTTGTGTAGTAGTAATAATACATTATTTTTATATAGTTTAGTACAGGCCAAAACTACATACAAATTATATTCTTAGAACTGTTATCTTTTTAGAATGTAAAATAGCAAAATAAATAAATGAAATAAAATTATGAAATGCATTCTGACTCAAGTCCAATTTATGATTTCTGAACCAAGTAGGATGTCAAACTTGGTAACAATTCACAATAAGTTCCCATTAGTTAGTGTTAATGCATTAACTAAAACTCAAAAGCCTTTACTACAACCTGCTAAAATGCTAAAGTTTGGCTTAATTTGAAGAAATTATGACGGAAATATATTGTACTGAATGTATTTCAATACAGTTATTAAAACAATATCCCAATTTTTTTGTCCATATTTTAATCATAATTTCATTTGATTGCATTTTAAAAGATCAATTAAATTGTTAAAGTTGTATGTATTTGTATGATTGCCACTGTTTTTCATGAATGCATTTGTATGAAACCATAAAACACAGAATTCAGAAAAATTAAAATGGAAAAACCAGAATTGGGGGCGGGGGGATTAAACCGATTAAATTTTTTTATTGATTGATTATAACTTAATTGACTTATATTTTAAAAGACCAATTAAATTGTTAAAGTTTTACGCATTCAAATGATCACCACTCTTTTGGTTATAAATTTGTATTAAATCATAAAACAGAATTCAGAAAAAAATTTAAACTGAAAACAGAATTTGGGGGAAAACACTAATTTCATTTGATTACATTTTTAAAATATCAGTTAAATAGTTAATTTTATGCACTCATATGATTACCACAGTTTTAATAATACATTTGTGTTAAATCTTAAAACACCGAATTCAGAGAAATTGAAACCGAAAACTGATTTTGGGGAAAAATAAAACGCATTTCATAATTTAATTTGGTTGATCATTATTGCATTTGATTTACATTTTAAAAGTCAAAAAAAGAAAAAGAAGAGAGGGGAAAAAAAGAAAAAGAAACTGACTTCAGGGGGGAAAAAAATAAAGCCAGCCTTTAGATTTTATAGGGCCCTCATGTTAGCTTAGATCAGTTAAATAATATTACATACATACAACTTTTGATTTTAAGATTAATAAATGCTTTCAAATTGTTTTTCATAATTAGTTTAAATATAGTTAACAAATGTTAGCAAATGAACCCTTATTGTAAAGTGTAGCCACAAACTGTGCATGTTTGTGTCTGTCCCTCTCACCCCCTGCCTGGCTGAAGGACCTCAGGGTCCTGGATGGCGTGTGGTGGGAGGTGTTTTGCCATATGGTTATCTTCCGTGTGACATATTAATTGGCGTGTCCATCAGTGCAGGAATCCTTGTCCGTAGCGGAGGTAGACTGCAGCAGCATTGGCCGCAGCACACGCTAGAGATCTGGCACAGGCCGTGGGTTTGGCTTCCGCAGCCACGGGGCTCCAGACTCGGCCCAGCTCTGCCCTCGACGAGAGCCATGGAGATGGGAGGTGTTGAGGGGGAGGCGCAGCGCTCATCCCCTGGGCTTTCAAAGCTGTAAACAGTAGTTTGAGGGGGTTAAAGAGAGCCATCGCATGTGTGTGTGAGCGTGTGTACCTGCTTACTCATGTGGCCGCATGTACGGCTGTGGTGTAAAGTGGTGTGTGTGCTGTTTATTGGGGGATGGGCACTGGATCGGAGCCATGCCGTCCCCCTCTCTGGGCACACATCCATACAGGACGTGAGTGCCAGGCTTTATCTATTTGGTGGCACTTTCATATTCCGAGTAGCATTTCAATTAATTTCTCCTCCTGCACCACAGATAAAACACTATTTTTGCAGCTTGTAAACTGAAAAAGAAACCTATAAATTGTTTATTTGTACACTCTCATGATGTCTATTGCAGAGTTTGCGAAAATTGTGATGTTTTGTAGGTGAAACAAAAGCTGTTGAGGTTGTAGTAGTGAATTTCTTCCCTTCCCTCCTTCGGTGCGGGATATTTTCGCCTGTCCAATTGTGGTTTTTATTTGAAGCATCATTCATATGGCACAATTCATGAACCTAAGTTTAAGGTCAATATGCAGTGCTGTTCGCAACCAATTTTTTCGAATGCATTTTTGATGGATGATTTGACAGATATTGGTACCGATAATTATATTTTTTATTTTTGAAAGAAGGCTGCATTTATTTGCCCCACAATACAGTAAAAACCGTAATATTGTGAAAGATTATTACAATTCAAAAGATGTTTTCTATTAAAATGTTTTCTAGAATGTAATTTATGCCTGTGATGTAAAGCTGAATTTTCAGTATCATTACTCCAGTCTTCAGTGTCACATGATCCTTCAGAAATCATTCTAATATGCTGATTTGCAGATCAAGAAACATGTGTATGTTTATATACATGTTTCATATACATCTGTTTGTGTGTGTGTGTGTGTGTGTGTTTGTGTATTGTATATAATATATACTAAACACGCATGAATTACTGTACTGTCACTACTGTCACTTTTTATCAATTTGTGTCATTGCTGAATAAAACTAATAATAATTATATTTAAAAAATCTTACTGACTCAAATGGTGATGTTAATGCCAGTAAATCTGCGGTCTTTATTATTCCAAAAATATATATACAATAGATTAGATCTAATTATATCACTCAATCAGCTAATCATATATTTAATTGTGAGCATTTCAGAAGATAGGAGGCCTAGGTATATGGGGAGGGAGAAGATAAAAAAAGAAATATTGATGAATTGAAAGAGCATTTTATGTTTTGGAATATTTAAGTGTATATATTTGTGTATGTATGGTATAGTTATGCTTGTGTTGTATATATACACCATATTTATAAAAATTTGAATAAACAAGGTAGGATGCACTGGTGAATCATTCACAATAAGACTAGGAACACGTAATATTACGTAAATAGGATCAGTTTTGATTTCATGTTGAGTAGATTTAGAGGTTTGTTAAAGTCCCTAATTTTAAATATGAGCAATAGTGAAAGTGACGTATGACTGAGCAAACACCACTAATACAGACATGACCGTGCTGAAGTGGCATTCTCAGAGCTCTGCTGGGGCTGGTAGAATAGAGAGAAGAAGGGCATTATGGGAGTTGTGCTGACTCCCTCTGATGGTGAATACAATCACGACCCCTGTTGTCAGATGACAAGCCCTTTAGAACCCAGAGCCATTCCCTTAGAGTGACCTGTCGCGCTGTCTCTCTCTCTCTCTCAATCTCGTCGGTCTGTGGTCTCCTCGCTCACCAAAATCGATGGAAGAGCTGTGTAATTAGCAGGGCTCTAATGAGACAGAATGTCAGTGATCTGCCGCAGTACAGGGGAGCAGGCGATAGGCCGTGTGTGTATGAATGGGGGGAGGGGGGGGCGGTAAAGTAGTTCGGCTGTGCCATCTGTCACTGAGCGCCTGGCTCGCTGCTCTCTAGGGGGGAACAGTGGGTCGGCATAAGTGACTGAGAGAGAGATGTATAAAAACTGTGCAGGATAGACGGTGTATATCAGTACACAATTGCATTTGTAATTTCAACTGATGGTCGACCGATATATCATCTATTTGCAGATAATGAGTTATTTTGAGGCTGTTTGGTTGGTTGATTTAACAGTTTTGGTATGTCCCAATTGTATCAGTTTCACAGCCTTGCCAACATAATAAACCCAGCACACATTTATTATTCATTCTAATTGAAACATTTCCTTCTTTCTTTCACTGCTTTTTTTTTTTTTTTTTTTTTTCAAATATTATTGAAAGTTTAGGTAATTGTTTATGCTTTTTTTTCTAGCAATTTTAAAATGTTTGTTTATTTATTTATTTATTTGTATTTTCTTCTATTTCCCAGTTTCGAATTAAATATTTATAAATATCAGCATTATATACTGTAGATACTGTATGGAGAGCCGCCTACTCAAATATCTTACCAATACACAAAATGAGGCAATTTTGGTCGGGGGGGATCGGCAGCTTAGCATTTAGACTATTAATTTTTTTCTGATTTAAATATTATTTAAATAAGCATTTATGTAATTTTTGGCAGGAAAATAAAAATTCTGGCCACAGTTAATTGTATTTGCATAGTAAAGGTGATGTGTGTGTGTGTGTGTGTGTGATAGGCATATATATATATATATATACTAGTATATATAGGAAGTACATTCATCCAAACGATTTCCCCTAATATTAAGCCAATATATATCGACTTGGCCTATCAATCGGCCCAAAGATCTTGATCCACACTGGCTAATAACCATGGCCACTTGGCCTGATTCATTTATTAACATTTTCTGTTTCCAGATTTTTTTTTTTTATTGAATTTTCAGTTGAATATTGTGTAAAACAAGTGGTTATTTAATTTTTATTGTTTCTGTCATCAACTAACCTGCAGTCAGAAAAAACGCTTCAGTTTTTCTCTTCCAGGAAAACAGACCAACAATATTGATGACATCACCTTGCACTCAGGGGTGTCGTGCAGATTGTTGTCTAATAAAACTGAGACCGAAACCTTCCCTCCCCCTGATAACACCTGCCTCTGTAGGCTGTGATGTAAACTGCAGTCTATTGGCTGTTCATTCCATCAGCTGTGTTTGAGCTGTTCCTGTGGGCGGGGCATTTGAGAAGCAGGTGTGGCCTAAATCACATTTATTTGAGCTATATTTCCAGGGCAGGTCTAGACTCATCGTCTGCCGCTGCAGTTTTGCATTTGCTTTCATTAAGGCACAAGAACCCAAAGCCGAATGCAAATCAAATTACGCTCCTACTGTATATGGAAGTTCGGTCCTCCCTCTTCCTGTTCTGATGGACCCTATAATTTTACAGAGAATATATATTTTTCATTATCGTGCTTCATTTTGAAGAGTTGTTTGTTTACAGTTATGAATTCACTGCTTCCCAGGGGCGTGTGCGAGGCAGATGGGAGCGGCGGGCCTGTGAGAGTGGAAATAGGGCCATGACTGTTTATTAATTGATTTATTTATTTATCTGGGTCTGCGCCATGCTTTTAGGTGCATTGGAAACGCGCTGCAGTTGGCTCCCTGTATTATTAAGAGACAACAATATTCGTGAACGCAGAGAGGCCGGCGCAGTATGTCTGGGAAATTAATTCCGCGTATGATTTATCACAGCGCTCGCCTCCAAACGAACCTTTTTCCTTGTCGTTTAACTCGTTCGTTGACCATCTTCTGGTTCTCCGGCTTGTTCTCCACTGTTTTCTCTCTCTTCTCCCATCTCCGCTCGTTCTTCTTCGTCTCTCTCCTTGGCACGTAAGGTAGCGTTAGAGGTGGCCCGGTTTCTCGCGATCTCCATCTGATCAAAGTACCACGCAGGCTTGTTCTGAGGAGGGCCCGCCCATTCCCTCGCTAATTCTGATCAGGCTAGGTCACATACGGTTCCGGGTAATAAGGCGTCTTTAAATGACTCGCCCGCCGCTTAATTACCTCAAGTCGACCAAATGGTGGGGGGGGGGGGGGGGGGGTGCTGTACTATTAGACGTCCAGGGAAAATATTCCATTAGAGGTCGCGCCGCTGTGGACTCCCTGCACGTAGTCGATGTGCACGCGCCATCTCGTTCCCCCTCTTGTATTAATTTTATTTAGTTCCACGCAGGAATTCACAAGGGCGGCGACCTGCTCCGCGGAGCCGCTCTCGCCCGGCCCCACGACCTCGGCCCGCTTTAATCAGAATCTGTCACTAATTACGCATTCTGCATGCTTCTGACCACACGCTGGCTAAATATTTCAATTTAACTGGCATACATGGCTGCGGCATTACACCGCATCGCTACCTACGTTGTCGTTCAGTTGATGCGTACCGGACCTGCTGCTGCGCTTTCCACCCTGTCTGGCTCTCTTCTTCCTTCTGTTTCCTGCAGCCTTTTGACAGTTAGTGACAGATACATATGGTCGACTTATCTGTCTCTATTAGTTCCATTATTGGACAATGTTTCACCACTCACGTCCCAACGGCCTCACATGCGTCTCATGAATGACTTTAATTCATGCATGCAAACACAGGTGCTATTTTTGAAAAAGGACATACAGCCGCTCTTTGGTATAATTCGGATAAAAAGAAAAAATAGCACTGAATTATGTAAATTATCATAAGTTAGTCGGCATGTACTTCATCACGAAGTATTCTGAAGTCCTTTCAATGTATTTGTTTGTTAATTGATTTATATATATATCATTGTATCTATATGTCATATATGTAAATATCATGTGTATATATATATATATATCATACATACACAACCAAAAAATTACACTATGACTCTGCGCAATAAAACAATTAATCAAACATCATCAAACGCTTCAAAAGCCTCTGTCATAAAAGTTAACGACTTGATATATTTTTGCCGTTTTAAAGCAAACTTGTGTTGATTAAGAGTGCTGTTGGAGCTGACATGTACAATTTGCAGGTTTTATGCCATTTTAATCTATAATTCAATAAGATCAGGCATGATTTATCTGCTTAATTACTCTGATATTAGCAATTAAACTCCAGCTTTGAATTAAATCTCAATCACACGCTTATAATTGATGGACTAGCATTTTCTCATAGGTTGCTTGTGTGTTGAGGGCTCCTTGCAGGCTCTTTGTTTGAATTATGTTGCGATCAACCTACTTACACTTTATGTTGGGGTTGTTTTTTGTTTTCCTTCAGGTCTCTTGAAAATGGTAACCTAGTTACGGGCCACCAGATCTGCTTTATCCTTGCAAAATTTTGTAGACAAAGTTGTTGACATATCAAAGTGCAAAGTTGTTTTTGTCAGTTAAGCTCACATAGGAGGTCATTTCTATATTTACTAGATCTTTTTAACTCATTTTTTTTTGTTGACTATGCTTTAATCATTGTAAAATGATTTGCTTAAAGTGCACAATATTTACAATAAATGACACTATTTTATTTTCTAATGAAATGCATTTCTTAAATGCAGCTTAAGCATCCAAATACTTTTTGGGGTCAAACTGTATTATAACTTCTAGAAAGCTCACAAGGAACATATTAATGGCGCCATACATGCTGTTAAGCAGGTTTTCTGCACATACTGTAACAACCCTTTTGTCTCTGGTTACAGATCTCTAGATAGATGGATAGACAAACAGACAGGCATTATTGATCCCCAAGGGGAATTTTTCATAAAAACGGCGCTATACATTTGCATGTTGCAATCAAACAAGACAAGACCGAACACGTCGCTCTTTAGCATCACATACATGGTGAGAAATATGAACGTGCTGAATGCTCTGAATAAATTCTTACTTAAGTAAGTTTACGCTACTCTTCTTCTACAGTTAGTTTTGGTCAAATACGGTCATGGCAACAGTTTGAGGAGAATCTCCGCTGTTTATTGCTTAAAGGAAACGCTCTCTATCGCCCCCTTGAGTTCGGAGGTTTGTTAGTGTTTGCGATGCATTCCCATCTTAAATATGCTTGTAGCCCGAGGATGAAGGCAGTAGGAGTGTTTGCTTGACCACATCTGTGGAGAACGGATGCGCTTCTGTGTGTTTAGAGTTCATCTGGGGCACTGGCCTCATTTTCTCTTCCTCCATGCCAAGACCATTTGAATAAATACTGGGAGCAGATCTATTTGCATAGTAAGATATCCAAAAAGGCAGTCCGTTCTCTGCCTATTTTTGGCCCTTTTTTTTTTTGCTTATTGTTGCAGAAGATTCACATATGCTGTGCGAGCGCATTAATATATTTCAGCCAACAGATGGACTTGATGCGCATGCGGCGGGTCCAATTCCTTCACTTGTATATCCACAAACCCCACACACGTTCACTCTTAGGGCCCCGCGCGCAGACGAAAACAGGTTTGAACATACTGTATTATCTTTTGAATTGATCTGCATGACACTGTCTGCCAAAGCAGAGTCGGTGCCAGATTCCGGAGGGGCGGTAGAGCAGGAAACAATAATGCTTTGTCTGTTGAACACTGCAGCCCTCTGCCTGACATCAAGATGTTTGTTTCTGGCTTTTGTTTTTACTTCAACGCGCTCGAGACTGAAGCCATAACCATGGATTAGCATCTTTATTTAAAAACAATGGAAAAGAGCGAAAAAGAAAGAATAGTTCTTTAACATCTGCCCCCCTGATTGCGATTTTTAACAGGCATCCGCGTGAGTTTGTGTGTTTGTTTAATAGAGGAATCCGGGTATGCCCTCAGGTCTATAGGGGCCGTATCTCGACTGAAACTTGCTGACCTGTTTGAGAACGGCATCCAACGATGTGATGACTGATAAGCGAACAGCCGTGGCATACAGAGCACAGCGCTGATCTGGAGACAGCCGTGACCAGTTGATCTGACATCATAATTTATATAGTTCCGTACTATATAGTAAGCAAAATTAGGATTAATGCATCCCAAATCTTTAATAATATGACATAGTGTCCAGAGGAATACTGTTCGTCAACCGTGGGCATTATAAATAAAAACGAAAAATTTAATTCAAATGAGAAATTTAAATAAAATTCAAATGAGAAAAATAAAAACAATAAGAAAAAATAGAATAAGAATGTTTTATATACTGTATATACACACACACACAATTTATTTGTTTTTAAGTATTTAAATTAAATTGAATATCAAAACAACAAAACTGCACCATTGACATATTTATACACGTGTGTGTGTGCTGTGTGTGTGTATAAATATAATTAAATGAAATTAAAAAGAATAACGATAAAATTAAAAAAGGATATAGAAAAAGGTACAATACAAATACAAAATTATAAAAATGTAGCAATTTATATTTGTATAACTAAATATTTGTGGAAATAAATAATTTAATGAAATAACTTAAATGATTGTAAGAAATGTTTTGACTACTTAAATGTTTAGTTAATTTAATATTTATTAGTATTATATATATGATTTAGGTAATTATTATTTATTTATGTTTGTTATAAAAATATAAATAAGTTAAATATTGTTATAGTACTCACATTCCTTCTAATTTTATTAGTGGTATTTAGTGTAAATTGATCTGCTCAGATGCTGTTTAACACCAAGAGTGCCATATAAAATAATTTTTTGGTACCAGATAAATATGATTATTTAAGTAAGATAATGCCCTCTTAAATCACTTCAATTTTGTTTTAGTTTGTAACTTTAAAGTAGCGTCCTACTTTTAATTATGGGTAGTTTATATCGTAGCAAGTTTCCCAATAACCTTGCCAAATACTTCTCTCCAATACTAGTCTCTATAATTTCTCGAAGGTATTTTCTTGACGATCACTAACCAAGTACACACTTTTAGTGCGTAGTAGAAGTATACAAACTGGGATGTGGCCCAGTGATGCTGGGGAGCTGTTGGCCGATTCGGGACCGTTGGCGACATCAAGGTCCAAGTGATTTGAGACTGGTATCGTCTCAGGAGTCTGAGGCCTGGCAGAACAGGGTGAGCGGAGGGGACGATAAGGAGCAAATGAGATAATAAAAAGGTGTTGATGGTGCCATGTGACTGTGATGTGGAAAACCGCAACTGTCTGGGGCTCCTGAACTCAATCCCAAGGTTATTAATGTGTCCGCTGGCATCTGGGTCCAGACGAGGGACATAAACACCACGCTGTTCTCTCACAGTAGCGTCCTGTGCTTGTCTCATTGGCAGCTTGTGACCGCTCGGCCCTCACACGCATAGACACACCGTATCCTGCTTAGTTGGGTGAATCTTATGCATGAATTTAGCCATTGTGTGCAAGAGAAATATTTTTATCAGAATGTACCACTGCTATTTATACCCCAAACACATTGGAGGCTCTGGTGGGCTGCCTGGACCCTCTCTTCATGTACCACTTGACCTGTCCACCCAACCAGAGCCTTTAAGGATGTTTGGGTAACAATCTTATAAAGTTGAGCTGTAAATGGGTGAATCTCATGCAAAATTTGTCAAAAATATTTAAAGGTCATATTTCACCATAAGATAAGAATAAAAAAAATAAATATAAAGTAAATTAAATTGGTCTTAAAATGGAAGTTAAGATAAAATAAAAAAATAAATGATGAAAAGGTTTTATTAAAATAAAAGCGTTTTTGTTTTTGTAAAAGCTTTATATTTATTTCATGTGAAAAGTGGACCGTAAATAGACTTAAAGAAACTTAGGCTTACTATTTTATTTGATTTATCTTTTTCACATTTTTTTCGTGAGAAAGTGAGCATAAAGTGGCTGAAGAACACAGGCTTGACTTTTATTATTTTTAAAAGACAATGTTTTAGAAATTAAATTTTTGGTGTGAAAGGTTACCTGGATTTTATGTATTATTTTATTTTTTTGGAGATGCAAACAGTACCAAAAAAAAAAAAATATATAAAAAAAATATATATATATTCGTTAAATATTCATCTAGAGCTTCAAAAGTGATTTGTAAGAGTTTCTCAATCTGTGCTCAGTTTTGCCAAGATACCAAAGTCAGAAGATCTCATCGTGAGCTCAGGCATTTATCATTCAGTTCACTCCACAAATGTATAGCTCTATACTCTCACTGAATGTGAACTATTGACTCATTAGTCATTTTTATTTCTCATTATGATTTTAGAAGGAACGTTAAAACAAAGTAATGAAGCGCAACCTCTGAGCACTTCACTTTTACCATCACTAGCCAAGCGATGTTAAACATGACTAGTTTTCCTATCTTCATATTCTCCAATAATATGCATTATCCTTTATAGTGTTTATAAAAATTAGCCGAACAAATCCCAGTAACGTTCCCGTATCCAGGCCGACTCTCTGCGAGCGCTCACTGTTTATGGTAAGACGGTGGAAGCAATGCAATTGGACAAATACAAGCGCTTTTTCAGGTCTTCAAGGCCCAGAGAGCATTAGAGCATCTGTATGGCTGTCCAATGCAAAAGTATTTATTGTGTTTTTGTTCTATAATGCCAATACCTCTGTTGACATTTTACTGTTTTTTTTTTTTTTGATGGCTCGTTCTGTGGCTCAGCGGGATTTGTTTGGCGTTTTATCCGCAGATGTTTGATTGAGGATTATTTTACGATAGAGCGCTTAATGGCTGCGATAAGGTGTGTGCGTGTTTGAACCGTGTCATGCTACAGACATCACAGCAGGAACCGGGACTCAAATCCCTACGCGTGCAAATAAAACAAAATGTGACAATAAACGTGGCAGAGGAACAAGGTGAGCTGTGATGAACCTCTCTCTCTCTCTCGCTCGCTCTCTGGGGCTTTACATGGGTTTTGGGAGGAGCAGGAACATGGGACACCAGAAATGCTGAGTTATCTTTGCTGTGCAGCGCTCTGGTGTGGCTCTGTCTCCTGCTCAGTGTGTGTGTGTGTGTGCTGGGTAATCCTGTGGCAATGAAAGGTGCTGCCACACACTGGCCTGGAGATTAGGGCATCACGTTTGTAAGTGTGCCAGGACTCGACTGCTGGAACACACAATAAAGTCCTTTTTCCTCTTTTCCTTTCCTAAACTAGGATTTTACCATACCTTATATTAGGAATGGGAATTGTAAGGAATTTAGGTTCTGATTCCTTTTCTAGTTCCTTAACCAAAAAAGTTCGACTTTTCAGGAAGAACTCCTCTCTCAAACTAAAAACAAATTCAATATATTAGATATGGAACCTGGAGCACAAAACCGGTCTTAAGTCGCTTTATAGCAATAGCCAAAAATACTTTGTGTGGGTCAAAATTATCGATGTTTATTTTATTCCCAAAATCATTAGGATATTAAGTAAAAAAATCATGTTTCATGAAGATATTTTGTAAAATTCCTACAGTAAATATATCAAAACTTAATTTGATTAGTAATATGCATTGCTAAAGAACTTCATTTGGACAACTTTAAAAGAGATTTTTTTCAATATTTAGATTTTTTTTTTTTTTCACCCTCAGATTCCAAATTTTCAAGTAGTGTGTATCGGCCAAATATGTCTTATCCTAACAAACCAACCCAGTGAAAACTTATTTAGCGTTTAGATGTATACATTTACAAAAATTGACCTTATGACTGACGGTTTGTGGTCAGGGTCAACATACATATTGTTGTGTGTTAAGGCTTATTATAAAGGTATTGCGTGAAGAAGTATAATCTTGGTACGACTCATGAAATATTGATTAGGCAACATGTTCCTTATGCTATACTGTTTTTGTTTTGCATTGCAGCCAGCTAGTATAACTCTGAAATATAAGAATATCTTTCTTAAAAAACGTATAGGAAAGGTGTAATGTAAATGCCCGATACTCTGTATTTATGTAATTTTCACTAGAATTAATATATAGAGATGATAATATAAGATATATATATATATATATATATATATAGATAACGTTATATATCTATGATATATATATTATTAAATGAAATTGATGCAAAATGGAAACAAAAATGTTAAAGCTGTGGGTTTCAGTAAGATTTTAATATTTTATTCAGTAAGGATCATTTAAATGTACCAAAGTGCCAGTTAAGAATATTAAATGTTATGAAAAGATTTCTATTTCTACAGAAATGCTGTGTTCTTTTGTAACTTTTACTCATGAAAGAATCCTGAAATTAAAAATATACAACAATGTCACCAAAAATATAAAGCAGCACAGCTGTTTTCAACATTGATAATAATCAGAAATATTTCTTGAGCAGCAAATCAGCATATTAGGAATGAGTCGAAGGTTAGTGACATGAAGATGCGAGTAATAATGCTGAAAATTCAGCTTTGATCACAGGAATAAATTACATTTCACAATATATTCACACAGAAACAGGTATTTAGAATTGTAATAATATTTCACAATTTTACTGAATTTTTAATCAAATAAATGCAGCCTTGGTGAACACGAGACGTGTCTCAAAAACATTCAAAAATCTTACCGACCCCAAAGTTTTAGCGTACGTGACATGAAACATGAAATGTATTCGTTTCATTTTTGCCTGAATTAATTGTTTAGTTGTTGCTTTTCACATCTGACATGTCGTCTTCGTGTTCTCCTGCAGGGCTGGCTCTGTGAACTGCTGCGCTGGAAAGAGGACCCGTCCCCGGAGAACCGCACGCTCTGGGAGAACCTGTCCATGATCCGCCGGTTCCTCAGTTTGTCCCAATTGGAACGGGACGCTATATATGAGCAGGAGAGCAACGGAGGACAGCAGCACTATACGGACAGACCTCCTCACCTGCTGCATATGCCCACCGACCCATTACAGGTCAGTGTCTCAAACACACACAATATACACTCCGAAAAAAAGGTACAAAAGCAGTTGGCTGGAACCCTTTCAAAAGGTACACCTTCATCCATTATTTAAATCTAAAAAGTGCATATTAGTACAAAGATGCACATCAGTGCCTCAGATGAACATATTAGTGCCTAAATGTGACCGCTTTTTTTCCTGAGAGTGTAGTATTAGAGTTTTTTTTTTTGTTTGCTGGTAATTCAACTTGAAATGGTTTACATATGGTAACCATATGGTAATGCCATTTTTACCAAAAACATGTCTAATTAAGTCTGTTTTGATCATTTGAAGTTAGGAGGTGCTGTACTTTTTCAAACGCTGGTAATTTTGCGCTCCGCTGCGATGCAAGCAAAACAGTCATTAGCAACATCATTTGTCTGCATTTAGATATTAAAGACAGCAAGCTTTTTTAATAAATTCATCACTATTCTGAATCCATATTTAATCACAAAAATCCCACAGTTCTTGTGGTTACAGCTGCGTGTTTGATCAGATATTATTTTGTTTACTCGCAAGCATATGGTCATTCCAAGAAAATAGCATGCGGGGAAGAAATGCATTTATTCACTTCCATTTTCACCACTTATGGCGACGAGATCCGTGCATGACTACTGGAGGTTTAAAGATTTGCAGATCAGATGTCTACTGAAACATTTGGCTACACTTGACAATAAGGTTTCGTTAGTTAACTTCAATTAACTACAGTAGTTAACATTAAACTAACAATGAACATGCTCCTAGCAGCATGTTAGTTCATGTTAATTTCAACATTTACTGCTACAATTTACTGCATTATAGATATGGCATGAAACAATTAATTAAACATGAATTTTATTACAATTTTATTTTAGATGTTTTTTTTACAACTTCAGTAGTAGATTTTTAATATGAAAATGTTGCATTTAAACATTAATGCACTATGAATAAGCACTTCAAAAAAACATATTGACTAATGTTAAGACCTTATTTTAAAGTGTTACCGAGCATTTAAATAAATGGAAATTTAAGTGCATGCACAATAAAGCCATAAAACATGAGATGCCTTGCATTACAGTGATTTTTACCACGGTTAAAAAGATCTTACAATGGGAAGCTAATTCCATAGACTTGCATTGAAGGAAGGACCTCAACCTCATAGTATCATTGTTACTAGAACTTTTGCATGAGCAAACACTTATTTTTCTTCACTATTTGCTTCAAAATGTAAAATTGTACTTCAGATTTAATTTAACACATGTCAGATGTTTACCTTGATGTACAGAAATCTTGCTGGACAACATGCTCATGTACCATTTATTTCTGCCTATTGTATTCCAGTGTCTTTGATATATTATCAGGAGACTGACATATTTACCAAAAATGTTCCTCTTGGGAATGTCCCAGGAAAAGCAGTCTGTATGGTGTATGGAAAACAGCAGCTGCCGGTTACAATGGCCTAAACTCACAAACAATTGGCGCATTTCAGAGCAAATGTGTCATGTGTTTACACTGACGTGAAAGTGGCCTAAACACAGACACCGATAACGCTCTCATGCCGCATATCACTCACAGTTCTCGCGCAATGAGATCTCGCCACATATTGAGTCTGCATTTACTGTGTTAAGCAACAGATTTTGAATAGAGCTTGATAAGCAATCAACAGACCGGTGCTTTTATGCGAATATTCTGATGAAAGAGTTCGCATTCGTGTAAACAGCCGAGCATTAACGGAAATAAGTAAAGCTATAAAATCCCCACATCTGATTGCTAGAAGTGGGCGACGTAACCAAAATCACATATCATAATACGAGTAATTTTATAGCATGGTAAATATCACAATGTAGTTATTTTTGCTGGAAATTCAACTAAAAAAAAATTTCCATCTCGTCGTCGTCTCACACTAAAATGTATTTTGTGTTTTATTTTTTCATTTATTTTATTATTTTACAAACTTAATGCAAAAAAATTTCAAATTATGAAACACTTGAGTTCAAAACATAAGACTGAGAAGAGTAACTTTCATTCAAAAAGAGTGAGACTTGTAAATCAACTAACTTTTTTCATTGGATATGAAATAATCGTAACGTGGAAAAACTTTAAATTTTATTTTATTATTTAATTTTCATTTAATTGACTCAAACCAATAGACAATCATTTTTATTATTTTATTTTATTATTTAATTTTCATTTAATTGACTCAAACCAATAGATCAAATAAATCCTAAATCTAAAAACAGCTAATTGCAATAAAAAAAATATATATATAGTTCAGACTCATTCAAAAGTTATGTGGTTGGACACTAAAAAGTAAAAAAAAAAAAAATGTTTTAAGTGTTTTGTTTTATTATATTAATGGACTTAATCCAATAGATCAAATTATTCCAAACAAATAAATAAGTGCAATATAATTAATGGACACTTGAGTTCAGATGCATTCAGAACTGTCAGAAACTTGACTTGAGTTTGACATGTAGCGTGTTTGTCTGTCTCTCGTCCCTCTCAGACTCATCAACAGCCTTCCTCTCAGCTCCAAGCGCCGCTGCCCCTGCCCCTGCTGCATCCCTCACAGCCTCCTCCATCCCAGCAGCCCCTGCAGCAGATGGGACCGCGGCTGCCCCCACGGCAGCCCTCCATGGCTTCGCCCGCCGAGATCGAGGACGAGACCCGCTGCAAGAGCCGCCAAGGCAACCGCATCTCCATGGAGGCGCTGGGCATCCTGCAGAGCTTCATTCAGGACGTGGGCCTGTATCCGGACGAGGAGGCCATCCACACGCTCTCGGCACAGCTGGACCTGCCCAAACACACCATCATCAAGTTCTTCCAGAACCAGCGTTTCTACATCAACCACGCCGGCAAGCTGAAAGAGCCGCCCCTGGGCTTCCCCTCCAACAACAATAAGGACGAGGGCCTGACGGACTTCAAGGAGGACGAGCTGCTGACCGAGCTGGAAGAGAGCGTGCAGACCAACAGCACAATGTTCTCCATTAAAATGGAAGAGCACCTGGCGCCCGAAACGCACGCCATGGGACAGGCCCAAACGGAGCAGGAGGCGAGAGAGTAACGGACGGCTTGCTTTTGCTTCAAATCTTATTCTCGTTCACTCCTGTCTGTGTTCCATGAGCGAAACTGTAAGACTTTTTACACGAGACTGAATAATACAGAGATGATTAACTTTCACAGTTTTGTAAAGCGTGGATTATTTCACTGTAGAGACTCGTGCATCATTTCAATAATCTGCACAACGAAACAAAATGTAAAAAGAAAAATCCTAAAGGAGTAGTTCACTCCTAAATGAACATTTTTGTCGAAACTGTTGTTTCCTTTTTTTAAGTGAATGGCGACTTGGGCAGTCAAGCTCCAAAATGCGCAAAATGAAGTTTTATCAAAGTAATTTTATAGCATGGTAATGGTATATATCAAGTTTTTTTTTTCTGTAAATACAACTAAAAATAATTTTTCATCTCTCTCACTTTATTTTATTTTATGAACCTAATGGACTCAAACCAATACATTATATTAATTATGTGTGTGTATGTGTATGTGTGTGTGTGTGTGTGTGAATATGTATGGATATATAAGATATGTGTTAATGTGTATGGTATAATATGTCTATTTATGTAGATGTGTATAATCTATATATTATATGTGTATATATAATATAATGTATATGTGTGTATATATATAGCTATATAGATATCTATATATATAATACATATTTAATTATCTTATATTCATTAATTATAACCAATTCAAGTCTGACATCAGTGCAAAAAAAAATGACAGTATTATACACTTGAGTTATTCTAGATGTGTTGGAGGTGAGCGACATGACCAAAATTATATATTATGGTATGAGTAATTTTATTTCATGTTAACAGTACGTTAAAAGCATGTTAGTATGATTATTTTTACAGTAAATACAAAAAAATATATATATTTTTATTTCTCTCACTTCTCTCATTCTCTTCATTATTTCATTTGATCATTTTGTTATGGTTATCATGGTATGAGTAATTTTAAATCATGTCCACAGTATAAATATCACAAATTGGTTATCTGAACTGCACTGATGGCCCCAGTTCTCATTCACTACCATTATATAGAAAAAAGTGGTTGGATATTCTTCGGAAATCACTTTTCTGACAGAATTTTCATGTTTGCCTGAACTATTCCTTTAAGTGAACAGTATGTTGCTGTGGATATTTGCTGACTGCACTTGTTGTCTGTTGTTTTTACACTGATTTTGAGCTACTGATTTAAAAAAAAAGGAAAGTCAACGGACTTTGATAGACATTGATGTTTACGTATGTGATGTTAACTGGATTTTTAAGAAAAAAAAAAATGCATGAAATTGGAGAAGAGGGGTAGACAAAGGCCTTAATGATGAGGTACTGAGTCGAGCACTGCTGGCTAATGAGTTATTCTCTTTGAAATAAAAAGGATGGCTCAGTCTCTGGATCCCTCCGACCTGCAGGTAAACCGGGGGAAAACGGCTCACTCTTATTATTTGGTTTGAAGAAATATAATATAGATATATATAATATAGACCTATATTCATTGTAAAAAAGTATACAGTCTTAAAGAAACTATGCCAACGAATGCCTTGTACTATATGGCACTGCCGATGTTAGATTATTTTGCAAAACTTTGGTCACTGTAAAATCCTGGATTTCCACAGTTTCAAATGTGAATCACAAGCATCATCCTGCATTATTTATTTTGCGTTCCGATGTAATTACGTTTTAGGAACATTTCCGTCACCCGGCGCTTTTCGTTTTACTGATCTTTTTCTATTTATAATTGTAATTTTGATGGGCAGTAAAATCAGAAGTGTCTTAACGTTTTAAATGGAAAATGTGCTTTAACGGTTGCCTAAAAAAGTGCTGTATGTCAAGCAACTCATGCTACGAGCTTCACAATTAATGTTGTATGCAATTTTTACTATCATGCAAATAAGCTTAGGAAAAAACCTATAGAGACCACCTTAGAGAGAAAAACATATGCAATTTGTGTGAAATCGATGTTTGCAATGTGTCTTCCTTTGGTTAACAATTCAAAGCTATTCCTGTATAAATATGATGTATAAAAAAGTGGTTCTTTTTTATGAGTTTATTGCAATGAGAACACCAGTTATTTTGTTACGACTGACTGTTTTATAAGTGTTTTTCTCAGTTTCTTTATGCAGAAATGTTCTAACTAGGAGTGGTTACTGATTGTTAATGACACAATTAAACTGTTTGTATTGTACTCTGAATCTTTGTGTTAATGTGCATTAAAGAATATCCACAGCACAGGCCGAGTCAGACGAGCGCTTCTTCTATGAGGAATAAGCTCCCGGGTGGAAGGTGGGATGAAGTCGTATTAGAAGCGTGTTTAAAAAGTGGTAGAAGGTAAAGAAACGTGTGTACAAAGGAAGACGCCACAAGTATTGAAGGACGAGGAAAAAAAAAAAAAAGGAAGGTGGAAAAGGAATCGCATGAGATTCGAACAGAGGGGGAATCGGGTTGCGTGGGAGGTTGGGGGATTACCTGCGCATAAGAGGCGAGAACTGACGAGATGCTTTCCCATATTGCAAGTGAACAACCACAGAGATGAACTGCTACTACGAGGAGAAGTCCTATCGAATAGTCTGGTCTGCGCCCATACTGGACAGGTAATCACACACTGCGCTCGTCTGATCCGATTGGCCTGAAAAATCTCACTAACTGGTTTGCTGCCAGGCATTTTAGAGATGACTGGAAGGAGAATAGGCATACTATCAACTTGACTCGACTGTCGCAGATGAGTGGTCAGTTACCACATGGAACTAGCTCGACAACTAAAAAACAAGGACGCAGAAAGTCGCACATGAACCTGCCGACAAAAAGTTTCACCAATCTACACACATACATGCGTCGGAAAACGACATCATTCTCACACACAATTCTAAAATAATTAAAAAACGAGGAGGTAAAGACTCAGATTGCCGCTCATTAAGGGACGGACGAGGAAACTGGAGCGTGGAGGGGCGGACAGGTGTCTTCAGAGAGCGGGAGAGGCTCACCACTGGGGAAAACAGGGCATCAGCGAGAAGGGAAGGGCGACGTATAGGTCTGCCATACCTGTACACGATATAGAGACACAGAAACATGAGCGGACAAGGTGGGGCGGAGGTGTTCAATTGTGTGCGACAAGCTGAGTCCACAACTCAGTATGCTGGCGAACCACACTGGGCTAGCGGAATTCATTATGCAACGTGCGGGACAGACAAATAACTTGTGGTGTGGCGGAGACAAGGATAGGTGAAGGTAAGATGATGTGAATGAGGTACTGGAGAAGATCAGGTCCGGCATACGGTCATGGAAAGGTTAAATAAAGCGTGAGCACGATAACGGCCGCGGACTGTGCTCAAAATGGGGCACAATAACACACAAACGGTGAGCACGTACTGGGTGACGGTGGTGAAGCATAAACTGTGTGCGGAGCGAGGCAAGCATCAACTGAGTGTGCTGAAGATAACGAGGAGTACGCGAGCAAAGGCGTACGTGGCGACAAGCCGGTGGACAGAGGGAAACCCAAAGAGGAAAAAAGGAAACAGCGGAGGGACAACAAAAAAAGGGGGAGAGGGGGCTGGGAGCATAGGGGAGCGAGAGGGGGGCCAGACTGGGCAGAGAAGGGCGCACAGGGGGGGGGGACGCGGGTAGAGAAGGGGAGGCGACGCACGGGGGGGAGCAACCGGAAGCCTGGGCCAGGGAAACTTAGACACGGCGGAGGGACGGGGCACATCAAAGGACCCCAGGGAATAAAGAGAAAAAGACAGGAAACCGAAAAGGCCCGGGGGGACGAAAGGGGCCGAAAACTAACGGACAGCGAACGCAAAAAGAAGACGACGGCGGGGGGGCCGTTGAAACGGGTGCAAGCCAGCTGTGCCAGGGGCACCAGGTGGGCACAGCGCTAACGCGGCAGGCCAGAGGAAAAAAGAGAGGGGGGGGGAAGAGGGGGCGTGGGCGCGAAACGGGGACAGGAAAAGGTATAGGACTCTATGCAAGGCGAGATAGTGGCCGGGAGGTGATTATCAAGTGAAGGAGAAAAAAAAAATCACCAAGGAGGGCAGAGTGATTTTACCACACAACATATAGGGGGAAAAGACAAAGCAACATAACAGGAAAAGAAACAAAGATAGTATACAATATACGTAGAGAGAGGCCGCGGCCCGACATTGTCGGTCAAGGAGGGGGGGAACGGCCAGACGCGGCGCTGGAATCGTAGTGACATCATGGGCGTATGAGCGCATCGAGCAGACCGGAGTCGGGGGGGGTGCTACAAGCAGCACAGGACCGGAGAACTCATCGAGCACAGCACACCGAGACTCACCGCATCGACTCGGACCTCACAGTGCGGGGTCTACCCCGGCTCCGTTGGACAGGCATGTGCTAGGTTGCAGGGCCAGGCGATGCTAAGAGGAGCCGCGAACTCCGAGACACGCGATATCGAGGGGTGGTCAAGTGCGAGGTGCCAAAGGTGCTCTAATGGCTACCTCCTAGGTGTGTGTGTGTGTGGGTGGGGGGTGTGGGGGGGGGGGGTGATAGGCGGGGGAGGAAGGGGGAGATACTCAAAAGGAGAGCTGCGGAGGCAAACAGCTGCGACATACAGTGCGACCGGCACCATCACACAGAGGCCACGCCGGGCGACAAAGCGCGGAGACGGCAAACCACACACGCACGGAAGGAGGGGAGGGATCAGGGCGCACACAGCATGAACGAACCAGATAGCCCGCGAGCTTATAATAAGTAGGGGACAAGAAAACGGATAATGTCCCTAGGGGGCCAGGGACTGTTGCATGCATTTTCAGTGAATGTGCAAGCGTGAAGTACGAAGACAAACACGAAACGAAAACGAAGGAGTCAGGAAAAGCGATAGATGCATCCATTAAAAAAGGAAAACAAGGACAAAAACAAATTAACTAAACTCTCAAGTTGACACAAAGGAAGGACGCACTAAAAAGAAAATAAAACGAACGGCATCTGAATACAAGAAAGGACGGTACCATGTCGGGCTACTTGTTATTAGGTTTCACACTTTATATTGGAGGGGTGGGGAGGGATCGCACAAACTAACCATAGAAATATTACAGCTCATAAAAAATGGCTAGGGTGAAATGATAAACCCAGCGTCAGTGGGGTTAAAAAGGGGGGACAGAATGACCCGGGCATTGGAAAAAAAAGAATTTGTGTATTGAACGCAGGCAATAAGTTCGTGGGTTGTGTGGGGGGCGTGTGGTGTAACGAGACAAGGCAATTGGTTGTTGTAGGAGTGGGGGGTAACGAGAATGGTGAGTGACAGGTCGGGAGTTGGTCGATTAACATGCAGGAATTGTTGCTAATATATAACAGGGTATACATACGTGCATAAAGAGTAGTATAGTAAATCACTGGCTTTTCTGATCATTGAGTCCCCACCCCAGAAAAAGAAAAAAAAAAAAACAATGTTGTGAGAATACATCACTCAATAGATGTTACTGCAACATAATTACAAAGACATCAACAGTTGACACAATAATAGGCAGGTTTTGCCTCATAGTGGGAGGGGGGTATGCAACAATTACCCATCAGCCTCCTGGGAGCTGCACAGTAAATCAAACAGGAATGCAGGCAGCAGACCGCTATAAACATAGTTGATGTAGCTTATTGGAAGCTGCTCTGTGAAAATACGTCGCTCTGTTGCACTACTCTAGGCAGCCAGGCGTGGTTTTCTTCTAGAGATGATCTCCACAGGAAGTGCTGATATGGGTCAATACTGAGTTCATGTTGTCTCCCACGATTCTTTCTTAACACATTTTTCTGTTGTTGTGAAGAATTCAATCATATGTTACATTGCTGCATATTGTCTAACTGCCTTATTGAATCTATCTGACATTGGGCATGCATCTATAAATGACCTGCAATGGCAGGCATGAAAACCTCTAACTCAGCAAGCTGATTGTCATATTACACAGCTGATAGGCTATAATAAAACAAGATTTTAGTTAAGAGCTGAATCTATTTTTAACTACACTTTAGGCCTCTGATACGGAACTATTTTCATCACAATGCATTCTGGGATATAAATTAATAAAATATTGGTGTGGATGTGGGGGGGGTAAAAAAAAAAAATGGGGAAGGAGGGGGGGGGGGTTATGATACCCTCCAAAGGAACGTTCGTACTCGTAGGCTATTACAGTGAAAGCCAGTGATTTCTGCTCAACATGAGGGACTAGAAGGTAGGTTTACGCAGTAGCATCCTCTTTTCCCCGGACATGTCCTCTTTTTGGACGGAAATGTTATGCCCCTTGCCATACTGTGATGCCCTGTACGGCTGGAGCGACGAGACAAAACCAATAAAACACATTACAAACAAGGCATTTGTTGCATACAGTGGAGACATAATTACTGATTATAAAGACTTATACTGTCTTTTAACGCGTTGCGTTGCACATCAGTTGCAACACCGATGTAAACTAAAACATGTCTGCATTTGTGATCTCCGAGAAATGACAAACATACAATCGGCTACTTGACAGTTTTGCTGCTCAAAACTCATTAGGTTGAATCGTCAGTGGGCAAATTCTTTAAATATAAAAAACGTACTTAGAGTCTTTGAGTCAGAACAGCCGGCACTGTAGTATACTCTACCAGGATCAGGAAACAGTCAAAACATAAAATGCGCTGCACACATCTGAAAATTTGGGTTGAACTGTTCTGGAACAGATGTGTAAATACAAATTAACGCAGGTAGGAGGGGGGGGGGGAGTACTGATTTCTAGTTGATGTCTCTTTTGAAAGACCAGCCCAAAGTAGTTTCGTCTTTTAGGCAATGAAAGTAAATAAAAAAAAAAAAAAAAAAAAAACAGCGTCACACACCGCGGCCTAGAGTGAGTGGAGGCCAGAGGCCTAGAGTGAGCGGAGGCCGGCTTGAGTGAGCAGAGGCATGCGGGCTTGAGAACAGCACGGCCGGCGGATTCGACGAAGGAGCGTAATATTCAATTTATATTAATTAAGAGGTAGGCTACTTAGACTTTTGACTAGCTGTCAAAACGAGGTCTGGTTCATGCTGGTTAGTCTGCTTAGGTAACATGTAAAATATCCTATATAAGGAAAGGGGATAGAAGGGGGGAAAAAAAAAAAAAAAAACAGTTCACAGTTTGTTGTTCTTAAACATTGTTTGTGCTATTGAGAATAACTTTACCATATTAATCTGGCAAAAATTAATTAATTATAAAATATTTGCATGACTGTCTACAAATCTTTGAAATGTACCTTGTAAACTTTGATAAATCCAGTGATCGTTTCATCAGGTTTTGTAACAATGTCAAGTTGACCCGGGTGCATGTCAAAAGGACAGCTATAAATCCACCCTGTCATATTTAGCAGTCAGTAAAGCCCATTCAGGGATTATTGATGTAATGCTTCAAATGATAAACCCTGTTGTTATAAATTGCTCAATTTTTTTTCTTCAAAATCTGGGTCATTTACAGAGTCTGAAATCAGCAAATTGCCTCAGCTAGGGCCTCTTGGAGCAACCTAATAGATAATTATGTTTATTTTTGTTCTTACCTTTATATTTAAAGTTAAAAGTGTCCTGAATTCTCTCTTATGTTATAATGTTATGTCTTATATCTCGAGCAACATTGTTAAACTAATTTATAGTGACGTTTAGGAATTATGTATTGACTTTACCCCAAGTAGCACTGGAAAAACATATCTCTCATAATAATTGAAACATCTATATGTGTTTCATTTTATGAGAAATAAAACATTTAATCATTTAATGCTTGTCTTTACCATAATATTTTATAGCATTTAATTTGATCAAAAACTTTGTTCTGTGGTTTTTAATTATTTCCATACAGGAGCTGTAGTATGTTTCCCAGACCTTTTGAACCATTAGTCAGAACAGTCTCTGAATTTTTCAGTTTTGTTGAATGTAAATGCACGTTAAAACATCTTTGTTTCTCATGTTATGAGCACTGAAAGACAGATTAATTTAATGCCTGACATTGCCATCTTTTTGTATAGCATTTAATTTGATCAAAAACGTTGTTCTGTGATTTTAAATTATTTCCATATTGGAATTATAAGTTAATAAATTTAAAATATAGGCCTATCCTTTCCATATAAGTTCATTTCAGTTGTGGGCGGAAGTTTATTTTCTAATTAGTCCTCGTTCAGTTTTTATTCATTTAGGCTGATTTGAGGACCATTGCTATTAAGAGGGCATTATCCTGTTGACACCATGATCAGCCAATCACAGCTAAGTGGAGTTACTGGCGTGAATTTTTTATTTTTTTATTTTGTCTGGATTTTTCTTTATTAGCGCTTAGGGGAAGCTTAAGGGGCAGGTAAAAAAAAAAAGGATTTGCCTACATTTTAACCTTTATTTGTTTGCGTCACTTGGACAGTGATACTTTAGAAACACTTTTATTATCATGTTATTGTAATATAAACTCCATTTCGTCATCCAATATTTTACGGCTGTTTTTTTTATATTTTATATATATATATATATATAGATCTTACATATGATCTATATATATCTCATATATATCACATATATATTCATAATATATATCTGTATATATTGAGAGAGGGGCAATGTCTCTCTTGCCTCCTCAGAGAAAGCAGACCTGGTTTGTACGTGTTGCTCTGTAAATATGAGAGATGTGTTGAAAAAGCAAACAGCAGCGGCTCTCAGCACAGCTGGATGGCCTGATAAAACCGTAAGAGCCATCCAGTCCAAAAAGCCTGATAGATTCAAAGCTAGCGCGGCTCCTCTGAGCAGACATCTGAAGAGGCAAGAGGGCAGAGGAAGGCTGGACCCAACATTTTACTCAGTAGCCAGAATCTGAAAGCTCACCAGCCATGAGTTAGATACTCCGAAACTGCACACGAGATGCAAACTACTTGTACTTTTTGCAGAATATATACTGTGCAATTTTTTTTCCATGCATGAAGGGTTCAGATGACATACTACTTTTGACAAAATGCACAACCAATACTGCTATTTGTCATCTTTTATTTGCTCCCGGGTTGTTCCGACCTCATTTTCTTTGTTCCGTGAAACACAAAAATGCTGCATATTGTTTCACATGCTACTATTAAAAAATTACTAGACAGTACAAAGTATGCACTGCACAGAATAGAGTAGGCAGTGTGCTAGTATTCCATTCTGAATGCAGCCGAGGAGTTTAAATTGAATGAGATTCAGGTGGACTCGGGAGGTCCAATCAGATTTAGGTCTGTGGCTGGATGACTAATTAGATCTGTAGTGTCTTGATCAGTTACTTCCAAGCCTGTGGTCTGTGCAGTGAATGAGCATTGCCCTGCTCAGTTAACCCACCCCAAACTCGGCGCCTTACAAAAATAATCAAATTTAATGGTGTAATTGTGCAGCAAGGCACCATTTTACCCCGCTGTAAACCTATGCAATAGATTCAAACCTGAACAAAGCACTGATGACCCTCTACAAAGCAGGTCAGTGGAGATCAAGATATCATCATGCTCAATATTTATCAGCGACGATCTCAAACACCTCCACTTTGTGGCTAAATTGAGATGTTGCCAAGCAACCGCATGGTATAGTGCCAGGAGCGCAGCTTTACAGCGTCCCCAGTTGTGCCTTTTATCTCTTAGAAACACTAGACTGTCTGCTTTTTCTGTAGAACAAGTTGAAAGGTGTTGCACAAAACAAGCAAATGAAAACTGCCATCCGTTCCGATGGCACAAGTTTATGTGGCAGTGTGTAATTGCTGTTTCTGTGTGTGCAAATAGTGGTTTGCTAAGGCCAGCATTACTTTTACTACTGCTTAACACTGTAAAAAATATATTTTTTGAATTTGTTAATTAAAAAAACATTTATTTAACATTATTGGAGTATATTGTACAAAAAAAAATGTCAGTCTTTCTGCTCCAAACGTTCATATTTTATTCAATGTTTTTCTTAAAATTTTAACCACTTTTCTCAATGTATATGCGAGATTAAGGGTTTGTTGACGTATTAAACTGATGCTCAACTTCTAAACAAACTGTTCTAAATGATTGGATTTAGCAATTTTGGTCAATACAATGGGTCAAAAACAATCCCATAGACTTTAGCCATATTTATATTTTGAGCCATATTTTGACGTGGGCCAGTAGGCAACCACCTAGCAAACATTCAGGGCTGCCTAGCAACCATAGTTAAAGGCTAAACCATAGTTTTGCAAATTCAGTGAGCATTGTGGATGCAGACAAACAAGAGTTTTCTTTTAAAATATGAATATTTTTGTCTCATTGGCAATAGACACACAAAGGAAGATTTTGGGCCATATTTTGACTTGGGCCAGCAGGCAACCATGTAGCAATGTGCTAAAAAATACCTTGCATAGCAACACCCTGGATGTGTTTTGAATAGGCAAGCTTTACATATTTTCTTAAATATCCGACTTTTAGTTTTATTTTGTGTCATAAATTCAGTCATTTTGTAAATTTAGTGAGCATTTTAGAAGCAGACAAGCAGACAACAAGCTAATTTTATGGGGGGGAGGAGTTTTCTGGGGGGGGGGGGGGAAAAAGTATTTTTTTGCCTGGTGAATAAAAAAAAAATCCCATAGACTCACAAGGGGAGACTTAAGCCACATTTTGGTTTTGGTCAAAAGGCAACCGCCCGGCAACCATGTAGCAATGTACTAAAAATGCTTCATATAGTAGCAACACCCTGGCACTTCGACACGTTTTAAAGGTTTTTTATATGATCGATTTGACAAAGGGTTCTTCTCTTTGGAGTGTAAGAAGCGGCTATCTGTATAATAATATACCCTAATGTTGCAATCTAAAGTCTCAACTCCATGACTTGTCCACTCCCTCTAAAACGCCTCGTTTAAACACGCCCCCACATTTCTAAGTCCAGGTTTGTTCTGTTGTATGGGAAGATTTGCATAACACCGCTCAAATGTTCACGCAAAGAAAGAAGGCGTAACTTTGATTCTCGCTGTAGTATTGTTGCTGCCGGCGCCGCCATGTTGTGGAGACGCTGTGCTTCGTTGTGAAAGTGAAACTACTTAGTTTGTTCTTCCAAAAGAGGACACAACTAGAAATCAGTGGTTAATTGTATTTAGTCATACACTGTTCCAGTTGCAACCCTATATTCAGATGTGTGCAATCGCATTTTATGAGGACACGACTGTTTCCTGGGAGAGTAGCTACAATGTGCTCGTGTCTACAATAATTCTGACTGCCGTCTGTATACGTTTTCATATTTAAAGGATATGCCCCTGACGATAAACGTCAGTTTTGAGCAGTGTAAAGTAGCGCTTGTTGTTTGTCGTTTCTCCGATCACAAATGCAGATATGGTTTTATGTTTACGCGGCGCGACGCAACACAACGCGTAAAAAGACAGTATAAGTCATTATAATCAGTAATTATGTCCCCACTGGATGCAATTCAATGCCGGGCGTTGTAATGAGTTTTATTGGTGTTGTCTCATCGCGCTGGGACACTACATCACAGTATGGTAAGGGGTGTAACATTTCCGTCACACGCTTGAGGTATTCGGCCAATCACAACACACTGGATAGCTGGCCAATCAGGGCACACCTTGCTTTTCAGACCAATGAGCTTTGTAAAAATCGGGCATGAAAAAAAAAAAAAAAAAAAAAAAAAAAAAAAAAAAAAAAAAAAAAAAAAAAAAAAAAAACAAAAAAAAAAAAAAAAAAAAAAAAAAAAAAAAAAAAAAAAAACACATTCATTACCCGCAATACACAAGTCTTTTTAGCAACGCCATATGACCCCTTTAAAAGGGCAATCATGACATATTTTCGTAAATATCTACTTTAGTGTGTTTTATGTAAATTCACAAAAAAGTAAAAAACGCAAAATCAGTGAGCATCGTAAGCAGACAAACCTAACAAGTTAACTTTTTGGAGTTTTCTTTAAAAATATGATTATTTTTGACCTGGCAAACAATAAAAATGCCTAGAAAAAAAATCCCATGTGGGTAGATTTAAGCCCTGTTTTGACATGGGTCATTACTGAATAAAATATAATGCAATATAATATAATATAATGAATATTGTGAGCAGACCTGACAAATTAACTTTTTGGAGTTTTCTTTAAAAATATTCACTTTTAACTTTTTCTTTGAAGAGTTATGAGGTTTTTGCTCTCAGGTGCTTATGCAAGCAGCGTACTCCAAAATCTAATGCTAGTTTTTTTTCTTTTTTTCCCTGCAGGAATGGTTCAGGCGGGGTAAAATACTCTGAACAACACAACCATAGCCATTTACTCACTAGGTGTCCACTTATTCATTTTCAGGAAATTTAGCTGAAGTGGCCTCTTATTATCTGAAGTACTAATTGAACCTATTTTCCTTTTCGAAGCCTGTCTACCTGCATTCATTATTAAAGGAATTAGAAAAAAAAAAAAAAAACAAAAGAAAAGCAATAACCCCCGTGGATGAGCAACACCACTCATTGGCAACTACTCACACTGATGGCTCCACTTATGTGCTGACCAAAACAGCAGCACCTCCCCACAGTCAGATCACGAATCGCCATGACTTCATCTCCACGTTATGCAATTCAATTATGGTCAGTACGGTTCTTATACTGTACCTGTGGTTTTCCTGCAAACTGTGTTGAGTTTCTTAAAGGCTGCAAGTCCTAATGCACAGATCTGATTTACATCAAGAAGGTCTAATATAAAAAATGATTGCTGCAAGTAGTTATCACAAGTTAAAATGTAGCATTAGAATAAGTCATAATGTGTTGTTTCTGTAATGTTTTGTAACTGAAAGTGTTTGTGCTTGACTTAAAATGATAGTTTAATAAAAAAAAAACTAGTTTATTTAAGTTATCTCAACCAATTTTAAGTTGTTATAACTAATTGCAGCAGCATTTTTACGGTGTACCTTAAGATAATTACTTTTCCCATTGACAGTTTGAATGGTGCATGGGGTTTTTTTTTGGTATGGGGGTGCTCAGTTCTAGATTTGTTTTTTTTTTGAGCCAGTAAATGGATCAGTCTATGTCGAAGTTAGAGGGAAAAACTATTTCAATATTGCATTTGGTTGCATCTTGTTTAATGTAAAATCGGGGTCTTCAAACAAAACCAGTAGGTTAATGGATTCCATTTCACTTTGTCACTCGAAAAACCCTATGATGTTCTCTGATCGTGAGTAAAATGTGTTTTATAGTTGTCTGAAATCCTTTTAACAATGCTTAATTTATCAAAAATAATTTGCCGAGGTGTTTGTGGTGCGGTAGGTAACTCGGCGGCTAAGCCGCTAACATTTAAGCCTGACAGTCCTTTCTGCTGTTAATGTGACAAGCGAAATAACACTTCAAGTTGGGCTTCTCACACCTGTTTGTTTAAACTATCAATGAATATAATTTCCACCTGGATCTGCTTTAGCCAAACCGAGACCAAGCCTCGCCACAAAAAAGTACGTCGCTAGACCATCCGTACATACACATGCGACTTAAACCTATAGCTAGCCATCATGAAGGGGAAAAAAGCACAGAAAAACAAATAAAGATAAAACTGAAAAAAACAAAAATGGTTTTAAGTGTTTGAATGGATGGAACAGCTGTGGAGGGATGAATAACTCGTTAGCTCTGTGCATTTTAAGCCATTATACCCGCACCTCTCACCTAGCCTCATTTGCAAAAAGGACAGGATTGAGGTGCTAATTAACGTGATAAAGAGTTGAGCAAATCTGATGTTGGCACTGGATTTTGGAGGGAAAAAATATCTATCTGTTACATCTGTATTCTCCAACACTCAGAAAGGTGTGACTTTCATGTTTAATTAATTAAACGTTCTCTTTAACTGTATCTTGACAAGCCAATTAGAAATGGAGGAGAAATGTTTGTGACTAATTAATGGTTGATTTCAGGGGAAAAAGTCTAAAACTTGGAACAGATTTAACTTGCAACAGTAGTCTCACACCTGGATTTTCACATCACTAAATGCTGATTAGCAGGAAAATGAACCATGGTGTGGTGCAGTTAAAGTGAAGCATCACCTCTCAACGCTTTAACGGAGATGAATAGGGCTAATTCACCAGCTATGGGTGGGGCTGTGGCATTAATTGAACGCAGGCGAAACTCCAAAGGAACACATCTCTCTTTTGTGGCTGATTTACCTCGGTTTGTTTGAAGCTCGCTTTTAAATAATTACTCCTCAAGTGTTTTTTCTCTCGCTTAGGAGTTATTACAAAATACAAGTCCTTTCCCTAAATTTTTAAAAACATTTTAAACTCTGTGTATATCACTACTGTAACGTCAGCATTTCCTTGCAGTAGCTAATGACCAGTCGGTGGAAAGAAATGCCACAGCTTTTAAAGAATGTTTTTTTTTTGTTGGCCAAAATTATAAAAATTAAAAGTAAAATAAAAAAATAAAAAAAAAGAAAGTAAAAAGGAAAAAAAAAAGAAGGGGAAAAAAAAAAAAAAAGTAAAAAAAAAAAAAAAAAAAAAATTATGTTTATTTTTAAAAAAAAAAGAAAAAAAAAAAAAAAAAAAAAAATTTAAACTAGAAAAAAAAAAAAAAAAAAAAAAAAAAAAGAAAAAATTACAAGTGTAAGATGGTGTAAGTCGCTCAAAGATCTTTTGCCTGCACTATTGCAATATTGAATGGATGTTTCACTGTTTACTTTAGGATCATTCTGATCATTGTCATCATCGGCGGTCACTCGAAACGAGTATATGTGTCCATTCAAACATTAAATGATTCAATATGTGTCCAATCCATTTAGAGTGAAGCAGTGTTATTATAGTTAAGTAAAACCATAAAAACATTATTTTTTTCTAATGTTAAGTTAAATAAAATTTCGGCTAGTTGCTATGGCAAAAATTCAGATTTTCAGTTAATATAGTACTAAAATAGTTAAAACTAATAAATACAATTGAATATAAAACTATATATTTTTAAAAAATGACAAGAACATAACAAATTTCCAAAATGAAAAAAAAAATACACACAATCTAATTCAAAATATTTACAAAAACTATAATAGTAGTAATAAAGAGTAACTTTTTTTTTTTGTAGATTTATGATTTATGTTGCAGTACTAGCCAAACTTTGCAAAGATGAGCTTATTTATCTATATATTTTTGAAATTCAGGTGATAAACTGAGAAATTAACTAGCATACATGATTTAATTATGCCTTATTAGTAAGACTTGACATTAGACCTGAATCCTTAAATAGATTAATTGGAATATGGCATAAAACATGGTCTTAATTCTAAGATTTGTCCAGTATTGTCCATTCAGATCCAGGAAAGTTGAACAACCTTTTTATTAACTTAAAATGACAATTTGCTTAACAATAGGTCTGGGTAATATAGCTAAAAATGTTCGAAATCGATGTGTATTTTTCTCTTTGTATTTTAACAAAACATCCATTGTAGCCTATTAGAAATAAAATGCTTAATGCAAGAGTAAAACAGAAAAGTCTAGTAAAAAAAAATATTTTCACAATAAATGTCTTATTGTCACAAAAGTCAAATTATTTGGAACTAGCATGATTAGTTCTTTAGAAAACAAAAGTACATTATAATCATGTGAGTTGTCCCACTGTTTAATTTTATATAGCCTGAAAATGACTAAAGTTATTATATATTTTTTGAGTAGCTAGTATATGTATTTATAGGGTGTGATATATAGGGCTTGCTTTACCAGAATCTCTTTTCTAATTTGAATGCAACACATTTTGAAGTGCTTTAACTTGGTCACAGGAAATTTGAGTTGTTTTTTTCCTTCTTTTTTGATGTATGTGCAAGTTTATATCCATTGTCACCCAATAGTTCATACGCAGCACATAGACTGACAGAACAAAAGCCCAGAGTCATTAAATGCCACAACACACACATCAGTCTCTCGTTCCACTGAATTGTTAAATGATGCTGTACAACATCATCATTTCCCTAACTAGACAGCTCCACAATTCATCCAGAGTGCATTTCTTCTCTTATCGGGAGCTGCGCTTTTCAGACACGTCATTTCCGAGTAATTCACACATGCTGAAGCTCGTTTGAAAAGAGCAGAGCGACACAAATAACATCACCGTCATCTGAGACAGGATATGCTCTAATAATAAAAGTCTGTCAGAGAAATTCACAGTATTGAGTACAAAAGGAGATTTCTGCATGGCCATAAAAATGCCCTTTGTGCCCCAGCGTTTCCCACAATTCAACCCAAGTAAAATGATAATTCTCTTGGGAACAGGGTCTGTCATGCTTTTTCGAGTACTGTATGTTCAAGTCAATGAACTCCGAAAATAATGCAGTCATACTTTCCAGACGGATTTCATATCATCTGCACACACTAGTTGTGTTTCAACATCTTTGAAACTTTTGGGTAGTTGATTTAAAAGAGTTGACGTGCTGTGGTGTGACATGCAGAACTATTTTTAAACAGCATTTTGCTACTTCTTTCATAATTGCTATGCATGCATTTATGCACTCGTATTAATTAAGAGACCAAATGGTGTATTGTCTTAATCAGTATTTTTGTCTTGTTTTCCAGCACAAGAACATCATAGATTTCCTTAATCGGCAAATATTAGGCCAGTGAAGGAATGGAATTTTTTCTTGTTCAGAGAAACGATCTTCGGTTTATGTTCCGTGCACACTGGCAAATTTTATCTTGTTTTAAGTATAAACCTCACTCAGTTCAGTTAGATTTATGCATAAAACAAGACTAAAACTATTGCCAGTGGGGAATTAAAATAACATAATTCCAGACTAGGTTGCTTCGCATATTTTTATTAATATATATAATCTATATATATATAATATATATCGTCTTAATTGTCGTTGCAGATTTTGCCTTACTATGTTTCAGGGATTTTAAGTGGAAACAACAAATACTGTTTTGGAAAGATTTTGCAGTGTATTAAAGCCACGTGTTTAACCAGATCAGGATTACGCCTGTTCGCTTAACTCATATTATCGTGAAATATTGATGTTGTTAAATAAAGAAGTTTCACATGACATTATGATGTGCCGTTTAGACCACCCTACATTGGGATTCACAGTTCAAGTGATGTTAAAATCACGCCGGCACGCTTCTAGAAGTGACTTTCAAGTCTGATGCAACGGGGTGCTATCCTGCATAATGAATGCTATCTGTTGACAGGCGTTCCGACCAGCAAATCAGCTCTAATCATTCAGACTTTTTAAAATCTGTGTGGTTAAAGCAAGTCCCTCGGCTCTTATTTGAGGTCTTAGAAGCCCCTATCCGGTACTTTCGATACCAACTATCCTGCTACATGCACAAACTTTCTTGTCAGTCGCCATCTTACAGGGCCGTGCGAGAGCAGAAGGCGAGACGAGGCAGAAGCTGGTATGTGTTTTAAATGCGCTCGACATCCACATAGTCACAAGCTACATTAGATCAACGCTTACTTCGCCGGGGTATAAACATTTTAAACCACTTTAACGTAATAAAGAAAGTTTCCGTAAACTATTGTGGGGGGGGGTGGTAATCTAGGGCATAGCCCGACGCTTGGTGCGGGCTGCCTCAATATCCCACCAAGATTGTTTATTTTCCCATGCTAAAAGGAGCGGGTAGCCAGAGTGTTGCTATTCAACGAGCGGCATAGTTGCCTCTTTGAAGTCATTTAGCAAAAGCTGAACGCTCCAACAAAGACCGTATGTTCCGCATCTGTTTATTTTATACTTCCCCATGCATTCTAGGTTCTTCTGTCCACGGAAACCACTTTACACCATATTTTTATTCTCAGTACTACTAAGGCCTTTTATAACAAACATCACTGTAATACTCCATGAATCTCTGCCTTATCATTGCTGCTTTTATTGTGTGTGCGGCCAGGCACAATGACACTTATGTGGCTGCTCTTGTCTAGGCAAAAAGCAGAAAGTAAAATCCGGCAGCTCAGTTTTGGAAACTTCCTTTTTGGTATTGTCTCATGTTGGGAGAATTTTCCAAGTTTCCTTAGATAAACTTTGGCCTGTAAGCGCCCACGCTTTGTTTGCTACCGACACAAATGATACCTCAAATCGTGGCTGTACTTTTTAACATCTTGGCACCTAATTAGCAATGTGATAGTTCCCATACTATTTAATATTTATATTTATAATCTATAGAATATACAGTAGTGGTCCGAACTATTGGCAGACCCTTGGTGAAATATGATCAAAAAGCTGTGGAAAAATACTCGCATTGTTAAAATCATTTTGATATTATTTATTTAAAAAAAATTCACATCAATCTAACCTTGTCATTGGGATGAAGTTAAAATGGGGGAAATAGCTTTAAATGGGGAAACCCCCCCCCCCCATTAAAAAAATGGGCCGCCTTTTCCTATACTTGGACACATTAACGGCACCCTTGTTTAGTTCAATGCTCTTTGTGAAACCTCCATTTGCATAATAACAGCTCTGAGTTTTCTCCTATAATGTTTGATGAGGTTAGAGGACACCTGACAAGAGATCAGAGACCATTCCTTCGTCCAGAATCTCTCCAGACCTTTCCGATTCCCAGCTCCATGATGGTGCTTCTTCCTCTTCAGTTCACCACACTCATTTTCTATAGGGTTCAGAGGTCAGGGAACTGGAATGGCCATAGCATAAGCTTGGTTTTGTGCCCAGTGACCCAATTTTTGTGTTGTTTTTTTGTTTTTAGGATTTGTTTTCTGTGCGCATTATTTCGTACGGTTTGTCGACTCATACGGCTGCGCCCATTGATAAGTTTCTAATAGAGTTCGTCACTTTTAATTTTTTTCTGTTTGTTTTGATAGTAATCAAGATTGCCATGTTCTAAAAACAAGATGTCCAGGCACCGCCAGCAGAAATATAGGACGCACACAACTAAACTACAGCAGTATATTTCTTGGACACATGGGGTACTTTTTATCCTGTGTTGTGTACAGTCAGCGAGTAGAACAGGAGATGCCTAGTGACTGAAAGTGGTCTATGGCTGTATCTTCAGCCTCCTTGTTATGGCGTCACCTCCTGCCGGAGCCTGGGTTCGAGACCCCCTCGAACAAAGAACAGGTGGTGCAGTGAGGACCGAGAGAAACGTACATTGCTGGCATCTGTGACCCAGATGCGAGTGAGCTTACGGGAGTTAGGTTAGCTGGAGGCCACAAAGTAAGAGCTGTGCGTGTAAACCTCACTCCCCTGATCTCAAGAAACACACTAGTGACTAACGCTAGTGGCAGCAGTCTTTAGCCTCCTTGTTAGTGCGCCTGCCTCCCATGCCGGAGACCCGGGTTCGAGACCCACTCGAAACAAGAACGATCTGGGGCAGTGATGGGACTCGGGATAGAGGGGTTAAGGTAGCCAACAAACCCATCTTGAGTGTTTGTTGCTAAAAAAGCTAATTTTTTTTTGTTACATCTGACCATAGAACTTAGAAGCCAGTCCCATTTGAAGTTCCTGTCGTGTCTGACAACAGAATATGCTGAGGATGGTTTTTGGATGAGAGCATTTTCTTTTCTTGATTTTTTTTTTCTTGAAACCCTCCCAAACAACATGTTGTGTAGGTGCTGTTAGAATTTTTTCTGACCCTGAGACTCAACTATTTTCTGCAATTCTCCAGCTGTGTTCCTTGGAGAGTCTTTAGCCACTCAAACTCTCCTCCACACCGTGCATTAGGACTATAAAGGCACACGTTGTCTTAAGCAGATTTGTTAAATTTTCTGTTAATTGGAACTTCTTAAGTATTGCCCTGATGTGAAGATGGGAATTTCCACTTGGCGCTAGCTCTGTTCGTAAAGTCCTTTCGGAATTGTGAGCTCAATTATCTTTTGCTGCACATCGAATATTTCTTTGGGTTTTCCTCATGGTGATGGATTGATCAAGGACTTTGGCCTTTGTTTTTCCCGCCTATTTATATCTCCTGTTCCGGAACCGCTGATAAGTTCATGTTGTAATCACCCTGGCCATAATGCTCAAATTGTAAATACTGCAATGGGAATTCCTTCACAGATATTTTAACCAGAAGAGTTTCTAGGGTGCCATAAGTTGTTTCCAACGTTAATTTTGGAGAAAAACTGTTTTCATAAGGATAGTTTCCCCCCCCAGTTTCATTGTTTTAGTTCATGAAAGGTTAGATATTTGTGAATTTTTTTAAGTAAAAGATCAAAATGATTAACAATGCAAATTTATTTTCACAGCCTTCTTTGATCATATTTACCAAGGGTCGGCATAAGTCTGACACGACTGTAGGTAGGTATGTATTAGTTCTATATACATGTATCTTTTACAGTATTATGTATGTATGTATAAGACTACTATATCTATTCTTCATTCTTGCGTAATCAGTGTTGTGCTTTTACTGAATGAGCACTGTGCTATGTCCTGATTGCACTGTATTTTATGTATCAGCTTTTCGATTCTTACGTTTTAAGTTCTTTGTAAGCTTTGTTTTAATTCATTTTAGAATTGAATTCCTTGCTTTTATTATTGTGAATTTTTTTTACAATGTAAAGCACTTTGAATTGCCATTGTGTATGAAATTTGCTATATAAATAAACTTGCCTTGCCTAATATGCATATCTAATGGATATTTTGAGTAACTCTTGCAACCTTTCACAAGATAATACAAATAATTCATTATTATTTCTGGTCAATGCCAATATAAGTCAGTGCAATATTATTTTTACGTTTTTCTAAACCAATTGCCATTGCGTGGATATTGAGCTGCTTCTAAACCTTTCACAATATATATTATTTTAAAATCATAAGTATTACTTATTGATATATAAGTCAATGCAATATTATTTATTTTTAATTGTGTAAGTTTTTCCATACCAATTGCCATTGCATGGGTATTTTAAGTAACTTAAAAGTAAAACAAAAAGAAAAACACTGTGGTTTTCATGTTTATTTGAATAGTTACTTGGAAAAACTTTAACTTTAACGAGTACATTTTAGCAAACAGCTTCCAGTAGTAACCAGTCAGAACACCTATCTAGCAGTGCAGTGAGTTTTTTTTCCCCCCATGAAAATGAATGACAAATATGATGTCACGTCACATCCGAGTATCTCTTTCAGCGTCCATTCCATTTGCCTTACCCAAAGACAACAGATTATTGTATTTACACACACCCGTGCATATATAAAACACCAGCTCAGACACTTTTTGCTTGAACAGTGTGTAATCTGAATAGAGGTTCGGCATTGTAGGGTGCATTGTGTCATTTGAATGACAATAAAAGGTAGCAAGCACATTACAGTTCTACACTGCGCTGCAGTGGTTTTTGTGCATTCAAAACCCAAAAGGCTCTCTGACATGTGGCTGCGCTAGCTTTTTTGTTTTTTGGGGGTTTGCGCCTATGTTTAGGGCCATGAAAAAGATTCTCTCAACCGCTGTTCGGTCATTAAAAGAGAGATAATCTTTCCTGAATGGGATTCATTGAAACAAAGAGGTTAAATTGATGGTGCCACAAGAACTATTAGCAGGGGATTAGCGATGCTGCACTGTCCGGTCCCCTTTCCGGGATTATTATTTATTTACACTTCTCATCACTCAGCCTCCAATGCCCTCCTGACATCCGCTGCGAAGTGGTTCTGCTGGGGAGGGTGTGTGGTGTGTGTGTGTGTGTGTGTGTGGTGTGTGTGTTGTGTGTGTGTGTGTGTGTGTGTGTGTATGATAGGTATGTTACGGTATGGATATACCATTGTGGACGTGGCCTCGCTTTTGGCAGTGTGTGCCCCTGATATGACACCTGGACAACCTATCCATTGTCCAGATCCTCCAAGACCCGATATCCAGCTCATAGAGAAACCCATTATTGATTTGTGCTGTTTATTCCAGAGGCACTTTAATCACGGGCAGGGGCCTACGGTCATGGCCGATCTGTCCAACGGCTCCTCTTGGAGGCACTTTTCTAGCACGTATCAGCCAAAGGGATGATGTTTGAGTCTTATGTGTTTTTATATGTGGGAGCACTCGAATACGATTCTGTAAGTCGCATTCCCTCGGCGGCTCAGAGGTGATTATCTCACAATAAACTTATGACCCTGCAATAATGAACCATTGACTGTACATTAACTTGCTAATTAGACAGCTACTTGCCAAATAAATAAATTGACATGAAATATTGATTTATGCTGTGAGAAAGAGATGTTTTTCTTGTAATAATGGATAAAAATAAACCCTTTTATGATCTGCTTCCAATATCAGTCTATATAGATGGATTAAAAAGTATGCTATTATTGGCAGATACCGGTATAGTCAATTATGTCACACATTTCTGTTTTGAAACATTATGTACTTGCTGCTGTTAAGTGTGTGTGGACATATTATCTTCTGGATATGTTATTGGACAGATCTATATTTGCACCTAATTAGACAATTATGATCATTTAAAAAAAATCATAATTATTTCTGGTTGATATTGATATAATGTAATGTTTTTTGGTTTTAATTTGCTTTTATAAGGTGTTTCCAACACTTGGCATTGCTGGCACTACTTTGCTAACGTTTTGTAGCTTTGCACCTCTACACGTGCATGTTAATTTCGACCATATGATAAACAATCATCCCCTTCACCTTTATTATTTGTAGATACTGATAAAATTCAGTGCAATATTATATATGATTTACCAAACTGATTCCATTTCTGCATTGTTTTTTTGGGAACTTGCAGCCATTTGACCAATATCCACACACACACACAAACCACACAACACACACACACCATACAGTGGGTACAGCGAAAGTATTCGACCCCCTTCCGATTTATCACTCTTTTTTTATTGCAGCCATTTGCTAATCATTTGTTTAAAGGTTTTTCCTGCATTATTACACCAGGCACCCCATATTGACAGCAATAAACACAGATTGTTTTGACATTTTTGTCGATTGTTATTAAAGAAAAAACTGAATATCAATGGTCCTAAGTATCGGACCCTCTTGCTCAGTATTTAAGTAGACCCCCTTTTGATCTAATCGCCCGAGTCTTTTTGGGGGGGGGGGGGGAAGAATGCAACAAGTGTTTTCACACTTGGATTGGGGATCCCTGCCCATTCCTCCTTGGCAGATCCTCTACTTCTTGTCCGGTTGGATGTACGTGTGACCCATTTTTAGTCTTCCGTAGATGCTCATTGATTTCGTCAGGGCTCGTGCTGGCCACTTCGAACAGTCCAGAGTGTTTGTTACGCCACTCCTTCGTTATTTTAGCGTTTCTTAGGGTCATTGTCTTGTCATGGAAAGGTGAACCTTCGCCCAGTCTGAGGTACCTGAGCACTCTGTAGAGCGTTTTTTCGTCATGATATCTCCTGTAATTGGCCGATTACGATCATTTCCCGCGATTGCAACCATTCAGCCGTTCCCTGCATGCTGAAAAACCCCCCACAGCAGGTGATGCCCCCAACTAATGCTCACTGTGGACTGTGTATTGGCAGGTGATGAGCAGTGCCTGGTTTTCTTCGCACATACCGCTTAGAATTAAGGCCAAAAAAAGTTCTATCTTGGTCTCATCAGACCAAGAATCTTAGTTCCCCCATTTGGTCCTGTCAGGTGTTTTTTAGCAACTCCATGCGGGCTTTCATTCATGTGTCCCGTTGCGACGTGAGGAGAGAGCTTTTTCCCGTCGCGGCCCACTCTGCCATAAGCCCTCCTCTTCCCCGACTTGTTTAGGGCTGCCATGTAGGGTTGCTTTCTACCACTTTCTCCCCTCTCCGGAGCTGCATCTCTGGAGCGTCAGCGCACATGATCTTTGGGTTCTTCTTTAAACCCCTCTCACCAGGCTCTTCGCCCCATAGCCGTTTGGCTGACGTCTTCCATTTAATGGATTTGGGGCCTCTGTGCTCTTCGGAACCCTTCTAGGTCGGCAGAACTTTGTTTGTAACCTTGGCCATCTGTGCCTTGCCCATTCTGCTCCGAGCTCTTTCAGTCAGTTCGACACAGCTTTATCTCATGATTCTCATTTGCTCTGACGTGCACTGTGAGCTGTAATGTCTTATATAGACAGGTGTGTGGTTTTTCCTAATCAAGTCCAATCAGTATAATCAAACAGCTGGACTCAAATGAAGGTGTAGATTCATCTCAAGGATGATCAGAAGAAATGCACCTGAGTTAAATATATGAGTGTCCCAGCAAAGGGTCTGAATACTTGTCCATGTGATATTTCAGTTTTTCCTTTTTTAATAAATCTGCAAAAATGTCAACAATTCTTTGTTTTTCTGTCAATATGGGGTGCTGTGTGTACATGAGGAAAAAAATTAACTTAAATGAATTTAGCAAATGGCTGCAAAATAACAAATAGTGACACCTACTTTGCGTATGGGCGTCCTGAATCCTTTCCGTACCCACTTTATAATATACCTATATCATAAGTATAGTATATATTAACTACGTTGATTTTTTATAATAGTGTTAGTTGAATATCTCTGATACTATTATCCTAATAGTTTTTTTCTAATGGTTAACTTGTGTTCTTTTTTTTTTTTTTTACTATTTGCAATTGCATGGATTGTTGAGTAAATTTTAACTTTGCACAGATCTACACTTCACGCCTTGGATCATATGATAATTAATAACAACAAAGTACTGAGTTAAAGTCCCTTTTTCTAAAGTTTTCCAAACATTTTGGAGTAAGTTTTATCTCTTGCTCACTGTCGTACCTTGCGGCGGGAATATCCTAAAGAATGTAAGAATAATAAAAACCTAATTATTGATGGTTATACCAATACACGTCAGTGCAATATCTAATTTCTCACTGTTAATGTTTTTCCCAAACCAACTTTGCCAGTTGCAAAGATATTTGAGGTAGTGAACCTTTGTGACGCTTGCCACAAAAGAATAACATTCTGTTTCTTTTTTATATTATTTTACTGATCTTTTTCCTTTGACTAGTTTACTTGAAACCTTTAAGCAACTGTGTTATTTCATTGCAGATACTTGAAAGTCGCATGACGTTGTTTAATTTAAATTGTAAATATAATGATTGTTTAAAAAAACTAAATCCGTTTTTGTTCTGATATTGAAATTAACATTGATTAAATTGTACAGTTCCACTGGTATTTTATTAACTTCATAGCATATTTTTCAATGCATTTCTACTTTTAAGCATCATTAACTTTTCCAAAAGCATTGCATAGAGATTCAAGTGGCATTTTTATTTATTTTTTATTTTTTGCATATTTCTCTCATTCTGGGGGAAGCGTGCCATCGTTAAAGCCGAAACTCTCGGTGGTGAGCGAGATGGTCGAGCCGGTGGGTGGCTGCCCTTGCCTTCCCTTGTCCTGAGATCACTCCAGCATTCTCCTGTTTCCCAGAATGCACATAGCCTCTCCTGAAAAACATCTTTATTCAGCTTCCTCACTAATGTCTGTAGCACAGGCATCAACATGCTTTGTGCGAAATGAATTACTGCTAATTAAAAATCAACAGAAATGAGCATGCAACACTCTGTGCCCCATTAATATTTTAACCAGCAGCAGCAGTAATTAAAGCGCCGCTAATTTTTTCCTATCTCGCTCAGCATCCACAACCAGTCAATAAATTACATCAAAAAAGTACAGGTGTGTTTTCATGTCAGGGCTGTAATATCATGATAAATCGACATCATCCCTCATAGTTAACGCTCCCTGAATCGTCGGAGACTTACAACTTGCTGTTATCTTTGCACTGCTGAATGGGGGGGTGACGAGGCCTCTTGTTTCGCTAACACACAGGTGTTACGCCGTGCCAGATTCTCAGGTAGCAAATGGATGCTAAGAGCACCATTAATGGAGATGAAGGGGTTTGGTGTCTGAATGTTTGTTAAAAGAAGCTACAAAAGAGATGAGCGTTTCTTTAACAGCTTTTCACGCTCCAGGTGATGCGTGTGCCACTGCTTTTACAGGTTTTGCTCTGTAAAATCACATCAAAATTTGTTTGCATATATTGTTTGCATATATCTACATACATTACTGAGAAATTCCACACAACCACACCATCATATATATAATTATATATATATATACAGTGTGTACGGAGAGTATTCAGACCCCCTTATATTTTTCTCTCTTTGTTATATTTCAGCCATTTGCTAAAATAATTTAAGTATTTTTTTTCCTCATTAATGTACACACAGCACCCTATATTGACAGAAAAACACAGAATTGTTGACATTTTTGCAGATTTATTAAAAAAGAAAACCTGAAATATAACATGGTCCTAAGTATTAAGACCCTTTGCTGTGACACTCATATATTTAACTCAACAGGTTGCTGTGCCCTTTCTTCTGATCATTAATGTTCTACACCTTCATTTGAGTCCAGCTTTGTTTGATTATAATGATTGGACTTGAATAGGAAAGCCACACACATGTCTATATAAGACCTTACAGCTCACAGTGCATGTCAGAGCAAATGAGAATCATTAGTTCAAAGGAACTGCCTGAAGAGCTCAGATACAGATTTGTGGCAAGGCACAGATCTGGCCAAGGGTTACAAAAAAAAATTTCTGCTGCACTTAAGTTTCCCAAGAGCACAGTGGCCTCCATAATTCTAATGTAAGACGTTGGGACACCCGACCCTTCCTAAGCCCGGGCCGAACTTCTCTTGTCCCGGCCAAACTTGAGCTATCTTGTGAGGAGAGCCTTGTGTGAAGCGTACGAAGAACCAAAATCACTGTGGCGAGCGCCAGAGATGGCTAGTCGGGAGTGGGAGCGAAATTGTGAAAGCTCACCAGTCCCCTGCAGCCCTCCACCAGTCCGTGGCTTTATCGGCAGAGTGGCCCGACGGAGCCTCCTCCTCAGTGCAGAACACAATAAAGTTTTCTAAAACACCTGAAGCGACTCTTCAATATGGTGAGGACTAAGAGTCTCTGGTCTGATGAAACTTTTTGGCCCTATCTCTAAGCGTATGTGTGGCAGAAACACAGCACTAGTGCTCCTCTTCTCCGCTCTTCTGCCCACCATGTCCAAGTACAGATCGCCCCAACACGTCTGAAGCATGTAGGTTGTCGCACTCACTGGCTGTGGAGTTTTGATATCTTTCCCGCTGCAGGACCCCAAAGGACCCACTGGTGTGCAATCGAGGGAGCCATATCGATGATGTCGGCCAAGTACAGGGGCATATCACTGGAACGAAACCGTTCTCACAGATCTTGCTCATTCGACAGTCAGATCCCGTCGTGGGTGCGAAGGTTTTTTATCCACCTCTATCTCCATACAGATATATCCACTAAGTCACTACAGCCTAAAATAACAATGACGGTGTGCTTCAAACAACAACCTGTGACTGTCGTAATGGCCCCAGCCAGCATCCCGCTGACTTAAACCAGAATTGAGCACTCGGAGAGACCCTAAACATGGCTGATCCACCACGTTACCTCCAACCCTTCCGCCAGACTGGAGAGGACTCTGCAAGGGATGAGCAGATGGACCCCAAATCCAGGTGTGAAAATTGCTTGCACCATCCTTTCCTTCTACTAGACTCCGGCTGTTTAGTATCAAGGGTGCTTTCTATAGTAATGACTACGCGCAAAGGTCTGAATACTTACGGACCATTGAGATCAGTTGCTTTTTTAATAACTCTGCAAAAAGTCAGTCAAAACATTCTGTTTTTTTTTTTCTGCAAGTATTGGTGCTGGGCTGTCCATTTTAGCAAAAAAATACTTAAAATGAGTATTAGCAATGGCTGCCATATCACAGAGTGAAACACTTTAAGGTGGATCTGAATGACTTTCCGTACCACGTATATATCTTCTATACTATTACTATATATCTCACTGATATATTGATTTATCTGCTTTATTATTTTTTTCATAATATATTTTTTTATGTTTAGTATGTTACGATAATATTCTACACTCAGATTTACAACAATAATTGTATACCGCAATAGATATTTTATCTATTATTTGATACTGTAGAAATACCAGAATTTGTTATAATTGCTTTTTAAATGTGAACTATATAGCTAACCTATGAAATACTTTTAAACCATTATTTATAATATTCAAGAAACCTAACGTTTTAATTTATTGTACACACACTCTAATCATTTTACAAAACTTATGTTTTTATGTTTGTAGCCGCATCCGCTCATAGTATAATATGAATAATTAATCATAACATAGTTCAGTGATCTTGATTATGAATATTTTAGATCTGTTGTAGATATTTAGCTGACCTCTCAGGGCAAACTGTCTTGTCAATTCTTAGAATGTTAATTTCCTGGTTAAGGGAATTAACTTTCTTTCTGTACAATTCTACAAAAGCTTGTAGCATATATCTGCATGATTAAGTGACTCCTCCACAAGGTGATACTAAGTAAGGTTTTATTTATAGGTACAGGTGCTTCGTTTAGTCATAACTAAAACCACTTCAACTAGTCTAGGACACTACATCTTTCATCTCCACCGATCCACAGACGCTGTCTAACAACTCTATCATACCACATAAACTGGTTCTAACATACACCACACACCGCATCCGTTGGTTATAGGAAAGGGTGTAACGCTTACCTTTAATACAAGAACAGCGTAAATAGACCATGAAGTATTGTAAACATTGCATATTCAGTCCAGATCTACTACCCGCTGAGTGTAAACATGTGCCACGATTTCCCTTAGTTCACACACACCGTTGCCTTAAAAGGTGCACCACCTGATACCTTTGATGTCGCATACACGTACTAAGTTTGACTACTTGCAAGTCTCGTTCTGTCTGCAAAGAGACTTCCCCTTCGATGCATCTTAAGCCCCCCTTTCACTCAAGCTCTTGCTGGGTTGGGTTTGGGGACAGTATACCTTGTAGTCAGACGGGATCTTAGGTGACAATTGAGGAAGGTACCAGGCCTACTAGCCTGTGTACTCAAGGCCCTTTTCTTATGGTTTCCGGGTGCGTTTTTCTCACATTCTCTCAGAATTAAAACAAACCACTGACTGTGCGGGTCACATGAAGTGCGGCCTTTAAGCCTGCAAAGATTCACGCCTCTCAAGATGGGTTTGTCCAGTGAGGGAGTCCGGAATCTCAAGTGGGAGTTCTGAGATACTGGGGCGTTTTTTATGGCCCTTTGTTTGAAAGCATGGTATTTGCATATGAAACTTGGATAAAAATTATTAAAGACTCTTAGAAAACTAATATGTTGCGTAGGTGTAAACAGACAATATACACTCTCAATTAGATGGGGAGGGTTATATACAGTCTATTTAAGTGGCTGACAGGGGTGTTTTTCGGATTATAAGCTTGCTATAACTACTGTATACAATTGTCACTATGACAATACTATACCCAATGACTCCCTAAGGGTCTCCTCATCGACTTAAGTGCAAATCGCACAAGTTCCCTCTCCCTGTGGATCATTTCCTTAGCCTGTGGCAGCTCCGAGGTTTCTCCCTCACAGTGGCTCTCAGCCTTAAATTCCTCCCAGATTAGGTTCCGTAACATGTATTCGGTGTTCAGGGTGCTGTGCCATGGGAACTCCGGGTCCTGTTCCGCCTCCTGGGGTGTTACAGAGTTTGTTTAATTCTTCGAAGATGACCAATGTAGGCGATGTGAAAGGGGGCAGAACGGGTGCGAACGAATACACCGGCCACTCCGGCTGGGAGCCAGGGAGGGCTGCTTTGGCGTGTTGGTGCCGGACAGGAGTGGCTGTTGGTGCTGTGTTGGATGCTGTCTGGTGGTGTGCTGTTGTGATGTAGGCTGTAGCAAGGTGTGGTTCCTCGAGCTTATGCAGCAGGTGTCGTGGCTGTGTCACCTGTCATCCTGAAGTTAGTTAGTCCGGGTAGGATGTTTTTTTTTTGTTGATGTTGTTAGCCAGTAGGCTATATGTGGTACTCGTGGTGTGGGACAGCTGGGTTAGACTTTCACTGGTGAGAGTGCAGGTGGTTCCGGGGATTGCCGGGAACTGTTATGGAGAGTCTATCATGTGTAGAGAATTTCTGACTGAAAGTGCTGACTGGCACGGAAGCGCCAGTGGGTTGTCGAGCTCTCCTGCTTTGCTCATACGCCCTAGAAATCCGAGAATCAGGCCCGAGTCCTCTGTTTGGTCCTTCTAGTAGAGTTTTGGTTCAAGGAGCTGCTTTGTTTGCGCGTGTCGCAGCCCTGTACCCAGAAGTGTGGCGTGTCTCAGCTGCTTTCTCCTGCTTGTTTTACGCCCCGTCGCACTCTCGCTGTGAAGGTGTGTTGTGAGGCGAGGATTGTGTCGGTGGGTTGGACTGACTCGTTAGTGTCCCATGGATGATTGTCATGGCCGGGGTCGTCTCCCTCTATCCTCTGTTGCAGGGGTCTTTTCTGGTAACGGGTTTTTTGTGCATTGTGGCATGTTTGGGATGCCGTCGGGGTCCTTTGGGGGGATCTGATTTGTGAAGTTCGATCGGTCAGCGAGCAGTCCGCTTCAAGACCTCTGTGTCTTAGATTCCTGTTATGATGCTGTTTAAACTGCTGGTGTCAACTGCAGGATCAGTTCCTTTGATGTCCTCATGGTCTCTGCAGTATTTAGGTTGCCAGTTGTATTGTCTCTGGCCAGCTTGTTGGGTTCTGTGGGGCCACACGGTGTGTGTGTCTGTTGTGATCCTCTGGAAGGGTCCCTGCCCCACCTCCTTGTGGCTGCTGGTTGGTGACGTGGGAACAGTGGCTCTCGCCCCCCCCCTCCCAGGTTCAGACTCTTGGCTGAGGGGGACTGGGCCTGCTTGCAAGGGGAAGTTCTGTTTCGTGTTTTCCATATCTGTTCGCCTTGTGGTCTGCAAGAATATTTCAGTGCTAGGGTTTTACATTGACTTCACCCCGCGTGTTGCGTGCGTGGCATTCACATCGCGTTTTTGGTTCTCGATTCGCCGCTGAATTAACTTTTTTTTTTGCATTGCTGTCAGAGGTGGTCTCAGGGAGATGACTTGTGAGTGTCAAGCAGAAGCGCTTCGTCTCCCTTTTCCCCCCTTTTCTTGGTTAGCTTGTGCTCCCAGAGCTTTGCGCGGCGCTTGGCCCTGCTGGCGATTGAGTTATACATTCTTATTGACCCTCCCCCCCGGCTGTCTTTTGCTTATGTCTATGCGCAGTCGTTAGGACTGTTTATATTCTTTCTGAACCATGTTAAGCTCCTCTTTAATTGCTGAGTCAGAGTTTGGACCTCAGCTCTGGCTGTATGCAGCTGGCCTTGTAAGGCCTTAGATGTGGTGTCTCTCTCATTTAGTTCCACATACTGTATGTTGTTTTTAACAGTGACTTTGTGTGAAACGGTTCTCTTTCCAAGTCCTGTCTGATGACTTTTTCCAGCGGCACTTGGTGTCTAGCAGCTGTTAGAGCCTCCTTAAGACTGGTGATTTCCTTCTGTTGCACAATTCTGTGAGGTTATTTGCATCCGTTCTGCGCTTTTTCTCGTTGAGCAGGTGTCAGTTCTCTCTCTTCAGCAATTCTGTGACTTGCAGTTTCAGCTCATTTACCTCCTGTCTGAGGCCATTGAGGGTGTGGGCTGAGGAGAGGATGATGCTGGTCAGGTGTTCACTTATGTCGCAGTCTCGCTGTTTTTTTTTTCTTTGCCATGGCAGGTCGTTGGCTGCTTTTAGCTGAATGATGTCCATTACAGTGCTTTACTGAGTGTCCAGGTGGTCCTGGTGATCTGCCAGGGCTGGATGTCTGTGGAATTTCTGCGACATACTGGCACACTTGTGGGTACACCAGAGAGAGAGAGACACAAGGCTAATGCAGGTACGTACAGAGGTGTTAATCTATCTCTATGGGGAACGGCTGTGTATGCCATGTAAGGTATGAATAGCTGGTGAGAGTCAGATAGTGAGGTAGGGTGCTATGTTTTTGAGTTCGTGAACACAAAGAGAGAGTTTGAATAACTTTGTTGAGGGGCCGTAAGCAGGATTTTTTTTCCCCAAGCTGAGGACACGGCTATACATGTAGTCAAACTATTACTTAAAACACTGAGGGTTCACGGGTTTGGTCACTATGACGAAATTGAAATAAAATAAGATGAACTAAAAAAAAAAAAAAAGGAACATTTTTTTACCTATTTTAGTTTTTTTTCTAGGAGATATGGCTAAGCAGGTGTCTCTTGTGGGTGATGCTGCAATAGACTCATAAACCTAGGTTTAGCGCTGTTAGCTAAACGAGCAGGGACCCACCAAATACCTCGTCAAAAGAAACAGTGGGAATTGTTCCTAGTTCTACCTTGACCTACATTGTATTGAACAGTAGCTGCCCTTCAATGTACAAGGCCTGGCACTGAGGAGTGAGGAGAAGCAGAGAGGAAACAGGGATTATGCTACTAAAAACCTGTATAACTCGCTAAGGAAACAAAAGTTGCTCGAACTACTGTAATCCTAACAAAGTCGAAGAGTGAGGTGAAATACTAAATACAGGTAAAGATAAACCACACAAAATTAAATAAAAGGGGTCTAAGACTTGGACAATTAAAAGTCTAAAGTAATACAAAAATTTTAATACATTAATAAATAAATACATATAAACAAATAAACTAATTGATTTAATTAAATCTCAGATTTGATAAAAATTAATTTAGCTGAATTGGTACATTTGTGTTAAACAAATGTAAATAAATGCAATAAAGTTAAAGAGAGGTAGAATAAAGTCAAAAAAAATATAAACAATAACACAAGTAAAACCCAAAGTATGTCGGGAGGGACCAACCAAACTGAATCCAAAGAGGCGGTGATGGCATCAACAGGTGACCCCAACGGATGGGCGGAAAGAGCGAAGGAACCGCACCGCTTGGAGAGAGAGGTGTGGTTAGAAAGTTACACTTTACACGCCTATCTAAGTGTTAGTCAGATGCTAACCGCTAGCAGTTGAGGTAAAGGGCTTAGCTTAAGAGTTAGCTTTGGTTTACACGCAGTTCTTTGTTTACACTCAGGTCTGTGAAGTGGGTGCTGTTGTTAGATTAACCGGAAGAGTCTGCTCACATTTCCGGGGTCACGTGTTGCTAGGAGATCAATGCAAGCTCACAACAGGTGCACGTGGAGCAAACTTGCACTGCTGTGAGCATGCATGGGAAACTCATTCATGTCCCATACAAATTCATTCATTAATCAAAACAGCACATTCACTTCACAGGCAATGGTGGATTCGTAGTTAACTACGCTAGATTAACACCATTAATTTTACGTAAATTTTCACATGAGCTAGTCAAAATGAAATACAATGATACGTAACACATAATAACGCCTTAAATTAATGAATTAGTATCGCTCAGATCACCTACACAGTTCTGAAGAAGGGGATTTCTTCGCCCAATATCAGACTGATGTATTCTGGTACCATTTTTATGGGCTGCTAATCTGAGGTTTACCCATCAGAAAAGCCGCACCCTCTACTAACAACAGAAATTAGGATTTCTTCGCTAAAATCGTGTTAGTTTCTTATCGTACGATTTAAATACATTATAGCACCGAAACTTTCTACTACCTGTAGGAAGGCACATTCAAGTCTATAGTTTTATCTGATTATAATCCGAACCTGGTGCGCGCATTTATAAGAGTTACGTAAATGTTTCACAAGAGTGGGTCGATATGAATACAATGATACATAACCATACTAAGGCCTTAAATCATGAAATGAGGAGTATCGCTCAGATCACCTACACAGTACTGATGAAGGGGATTTCTTCGCCCAAAATCATACCGATTTATTCTGGTACCATTTATATGGGCTGCTAATCTGAGATTTCTTCGTCAGAAAAGGCATACTCTCTACTAACAACAGAATTTAGGATTTCTTCGCTAAAGTCAGGTTAGTTTCTTATCGTACGATTTAAACACATTATAGCACTGAAAACTTCTTACTGCTTGTAGGAAGGCGCATTCAAACTATAATTTTATCTGGTTTTGATCAGGAACTGGTATGCGCATGGAGAAGAAGTTACTAAAACTTGAGGCAGACACATAAGATTGATTATTGGGTTTGCTTGCAAGCAATGTTTAAAACGACGCCACCGTTCTCAATTACTGCTCGTCCTGCATAAGTAGGACTATATTTCCTGGTCCTATGTGAATGCTGGGATTTCCTGGCTGCTTTCAAGGTCTCTGGGGGTCGCTCGGCGCGCTGCAGGGATGCTTTCCCTGTGGTTTGCTTGATGTTTATGGGTCTGTCTGATGATTTGTTAGCATAAAGTGTTGGCTCCCCCTTTCGTAGCTTCGTGCACATGAGGGAGTTTTGCACTGCTGAGTGAGGATGCAGTAGTAGGGTGTTTCTCCCACTGTGTTTTCTTTTGCAGCCTATAAGAGTACCTGATTTCTCTTTGGACCATGTCAAGTTTGTTTTGAGTGTTGTTCAGCTGCTGGATTAGAGTCTCTTGAAGTCTATTGATTTCCTCCTGTATCTCCATTTTGCTGGGGTCCTTGTGGGTTACCGCTGTGATCTGTTGCTTGAGATCGTTTACCTCCTGTTTCAAACCCATGAGGTTGTGGGCCAGGAAGATGATGACCTTGGTGAGCTTTTTGTAGCCATAACTCTCGCTTGAGTCCTGAGTCTGAGGTACTCTTTTCTCTGTGTCCAGTTGCTTTCGGCTCAGTAGGGGGTCGTCGGCCCTGGGTAAAGGGGGTGTTACTCACGACGCCTGGCCAGCCCTCTCTGATCTGCATTCTGGGCAGTTAGTCTGAGCAACTGCAACATTTTGACACACTTGTGTTGAGAATAAGGGCTACAATCTGTTGGGTCAGCATATGGTTGCTGAAAAGGGCGTAAACAGGGTTTTGATTGATGACTTGAGACTACTCTTATTGTCAAATTATCATTCAGAATTTGCTGACGGTTCCCCAACTGGCTTAATCTCTGAGGTATGAAGGAGTAAAGGGAAAAGCAGAAGGAAAAGGAGGGCATTTCTATTCAGATTATGCTTATTTGGTGCTCAGGAAGATAGTTATGCCCTAGCGTTTGTCTAGATGACTTTGTAACAGGGTCTTAAAATTAGGGGACATGTTTGAAAATAAACAAATCAAAATTAGAAAATGTCTCTGGTTCCTTTTGAGGTTCAGAAAGAACATCAAAACAAAGGGGGCATAACATGTAAATGGATTTAAAATTAGCTGACTGCTATTATTAAAACAAGGTAATCATTCTGGTATTAGGAACAAATAGCAGCACTAGTGATTAGTGTGTTACTAAAGCACCCAATACCTTAATGAGTCTTACCTCGATAGACAGTTAAGATTTAATTAAATTTAGATTTAATTAACTAATAACTAAGCAATAGCATTCAGGAAGGATACAGCTAAGATAGTTAAATTCCCTGAGACGAATTGAAGATTGAGAAACTTAGAAAAAGAAGGGGAACACCCGAACCGGATTAGGTAGTTTCAAATTACTTCACACTGCACACACATGCTGTATTGAAGAGCTTCAATTAAAGAGTGTTAACCCTTAATTGTTAAAGCTATTTGGTAGCTTATCCTAAAATGAAACTATGCTAAGTCGTTTTAGCTTAGCTGCTTCAGGTGGTTTGTTTACAACATGGCGTGTTGTGCTATGTGGAGTTAGCGCTTCCTGTGACAAGTTTTTGTCACGGTAACCAATGCATGCCAGTGCAATTCAAACAGTTCAGTGTCTGCCTATTTTTCCTTTTTTAAAATTTGGCACACGAGTTTTTAGAACGGGTTGCTTTCAGTCTTCAGACTTGTTGGCCTTAATAAGCACTTTCTGTGATGCTTCTCTCAATTACACTAACTTTCTTGCACTTGTTTCAAATTACAGAAGGTTTCTGTAATTTAAAACCGTTTATACATACCGTGGGTACGGAAAGTATTCAGTCTCCCTTAAATTTTTCACTCTTTGTTTTTTTGCAGCCATTTGCTAAAATCATTTACGTTTTTTTTTGTTTCCTCATTAATGTACACACAGCAGCCCATATTGACAGAAAACACTGAATTTTTGACATTTTTGCAGATTTATTATTGTGAGGAGAAAACCAGAAACTGCTCATCACCTGTCCAATACAGTCCCAACAGTGAAGCATGGTGGTGGCAGCATCTTGCTGTGGGGGTGTTTTTCAGCTGCAGTGAGAGGACGACTGTTGCAATCGAGGGAAAGATGAATTCGGCCAAGTACAGGGATATCCTTGAAGAAACCTTCTCCAAGAGTGCTCAGGACCTCAGACTGGCCGAAGGTTTACCTTCCAACAAGAAAATGACCCTAAGCACACAGCTAAAATAACGATGGAGTGGCTTCACAACAACTCTGTGATTGTTCTTGAATGGCCCAGCCAGAGCCCCTGACTTAAACCCAATTGAGCATCTCTGGAGAGACCTAAAAATGCTGTCCACCAGCGTTACCATCCACCTGCAGAACTGGGAGAGGAGCTGGCAGGAGACATGGCAGAGGATCCCCAAAATCCAGGTGTGAAAAACTTGTTGCATCTTTCCCAAAAGACTCATGGCTGTATTAGATCAAAAGGGTTCTTCTACTAAATACTGAGCAAGGGTCTGAATTACGTAGGACCATGTGATTTTTCCGTTTTTCTTTTTTTTAATAAATTGGCAAAAATGTCAACAATTCTGTGTTTTTTTCTGTCAATATGGGGTGCTCTGAGTACATTAATGAGGAAAAAAAATAACAAACGATTTTAGCAAATGGCTGCAATACAAAAAAAGAGTGAAAAATTGGAGGTGGTCTATAACTTTTCCATACCCGGTATTATGGTGTAGTTATGTGTGCCTCACACATGAGTACTAAAGTACAGTATTACCCCTTTAATTTCACTCAGTGAGTGAAACACAGTAATGACCACCAGGTTAGTAGGCTTGTATATATACAGTCAAAGTGAAGATGAATTGCATCAATCTAATTGTAATCTATAAGGCCTTTATGCTGTAGAAAGTGGAGCAGCGCTCACATCTACCTTGATCTAACTGTACTGAGATTTCTTCTTCAAAGAATCTATTTAAACAATACTGCAATTTTGTGATTTCTTCACTAAAGCATTATACATTATGGTGCAGTTTGGACATGCCGCTGAGCTGAGATTCAGATTTACGCTTTGTCAAGACAGATTTATGTTTTAATACTGAAATTAGGGTTCCTTTGCTAAAAATCTGATTAATTTTACACTGATACCATTAAGCATGAAATATATAAAGACTCTTCCAATCATAATAGCTGTACCAATTCAAGCCCCTATTTTATCTGCATCTAAACAAGCCAGCATATAGGGACACAACAGGGCATCTCAAGTTACGCCCTATTTTAACCTGGACTATCACTTACACAGGGTGCCTTTTAAATTGCCAGTGTTTAAACTCATAACTTTAGTTTCATCACGCCCGCATTCTCTCCACCAATCATGTAACAAATCAGCTCATGAGGAAATATGAATAATTAATCATAACTAGTTATTTAATTATGAATATTTTAGATCCGCTGTTGATATTTAGCTGACCTCTCAGGGTCACTGTCTTGTCAATTCTAAGAACGTTAAATTCCCGGTTAAGGGAAATAACTTTCTTACTATACAACTCTACACAAAGCCTGTAGCATAAATCTGCATGATTAAGTGACTCAGATATGAGCAAACAATGAACCACGTCAAAGTGTGATACAAGTAAGGTTTTATTTAACTCCATAAACATCTACAAGTCCTAAACATACACATAAACATATAAAACTGGTCTAACACAAACACACCACACACACACACACACACCCCGTTTGTATAGGAAGGGTTAAAGCTTAACCCTTTAAAGAGGAAAGAAATAAGAACATGAAGTTATTGAAACAATTGCATATTCAGCAGATCTACGCCTGAGTGAAACGTCAGATTCTTAGTTCAAAACACACCTTTGTAAAAAGGTGCAACTGAACTTAATGTATCAATTAATAAGACTAGGTTTGATACTTAGCGAGTCTCGGCGGTCTTAAAGAGATTCCTGATGCAAATCTTAAGGTTCAAGATCTTGCTGAAATTAGTTGATGTAAAGAACCAGTTTGAGTCAGAGGATCTTGGTGAAATTGAAAGGTTGAGGCCGAAAGCCTGTTACAAAACTTAGGATGTCCTGGAGTGTGTTTTTCTCACATCTTCTCAGAAATTCAACAAACCACCGACTGCGCGGGCCACATGAAGTGCGGCCTTTAAAGTCTGCAGAGATTCACGCCTCTCAAGATTGGCTTGCCCAATGGGGAAGTCCGGAAGCTCAAGTGGGAGTTCTGAGATACTGGAGCATTTTTATGGCCCTTTGTTTAAAAGCATGGTAATTTGCATATGAAACATGGATAAAAATTACTAAAGACTCTTATAACACTAATATGTTGCGTAGGTATAAACATAAAATATACACTCTCAATTAGATCATCCAAATACAAATTCATAGATACTAGACATGGTAGGGTTATATACTATTAAGTGACAGATGTGTTTCGATTATAGCCTGCATAACATATACAAGTTCAAGACCAAATACCCGATGACAATAATAAACCCAATGACCTGAGGATCATGTGTGGTTCATTCAAAAAAGGTCTTTTCCATTAATTAATTAGCAAAGACAGTGTCTTCCTTGTGGCTTTTCCTTATGGCAGGAAGCGTTTTCTTCACCTAAATTCAGGAGGTCTGTAAATGTATCGGGATGTCAGGGGTTGCCTATGAACCAGGGCCTGTTTCTTCTTCCTGGGTTTTACATTATTTGTTATCTAGCTACCAAATTCTATTGTGTGTTCTGAAATGGTCCCGAGAGCGCTACATGTTACAGATGAGTGTGGGTAGGTATCTATATATTATATATAAATATATATATATATTATATATAATATATAATACACCCACACACACACATACCACACTTGAGAGTTTAAATCCTGAATATTTGTTCGTTATAAACACATGGCTGCGTGGTGCGTATAATTGAAAATCCTGTTAGCACTAGATTATTTGCACATGTTACTGGCGCTTTGCTTTCTTTGTTGTAAATGTGTGACAACCACATTTCCAAAAGACAGGTACAGTACAAAAAAACATATTGCAGACAGCAAACACGTTTTGTCGACATCTTTCATGTGATTCGCATGTTGAAATGTGTGATATGTATGCGTGCGTGCACGTTTATGTAATGACATGTTATTGTAAATCCACACATTTTTTTGACATGTCCTCATAAACAGACACCCACACTTCACTCATTTTTTATTAAGTTATGCTGTGAAAATCTGTAATTGCTCATATGTCAGGGAAATCTAGACCGTATGAACTCTGTTGTGGGATTTTGACAGGAATAATATTGACTGGATGAGAGTCGGCTTAACATAGAGCAGAAGAAATGAAGGCCTTTCTAAATAAAAGTCCATTCTAGCTTTCAGTAGAGGTTATGACTGCAATATATCATTTGAACCCATGACAAAAATGATCCATACATCATGTAACCATATTTCAGCCTTAACTTCACATTATCTGATATGAGTCATGCCTATTTGTGAACAATACTGGTCTTGTGTTTAACTGGCCAACAAGTCAGTCTTCAGATTTGATAAAATTATAAGCAACTTAATGATAAACTCGGTCTCAGAGTTTAACAAGTCAAAAGACTGTGGCCGGTTTCTGATTGTGTGCCTGTTTTATTTACCCTCTCTCTCAAAGTAGTTTATCTAACTGAAAATTGTCAATGGTTATGATGTCAGCTGATTTTTACCATATGTATACACACCACACACCACACCCACAGCCACACCCCTATACAGTGGTTTGAAAAAGTGTTGGCCCCCTTCCTGTTTTTAAATTTTTTGCATATTTGTCACACTTAAAAGATCCAGATCATCAAACAAATTTTAATATTACACAAAGATAATGCAAGTAAATACCAAATGCAGTTTTTAAATGGTTATTTATTTTATTAAGGGAAAAAAGCTGTCCAAACCTGCCTGGCCCTACGTGAAAAAGTAATTGCCCCCTAAATCTAATATCTGGTTGTGCCACGCTTTGCCGCAACAACTGCAATCAAGCATTTGCGAAAAATGGCAATGAGTCTTTCACATCGCTGTAGAGGAAATTTGGCCCACTCTTCTTTGCAGAATTTTTTTTATTCAGCCACATTGGAGGGTTTTTGAGCATGAATGGACTGTTTAAGCATCTCAATCGGTTTTAAGTCCGGACTTTGATTTGGCCACTCCAAAACCCTAATTTAGTTTTTCTTGAGCCATTCAGAGGTGGACTTGCTGGTGTGTTTGGGATCATTGTCCTGCTACATAACCCAAGTGCGCTTGAGCTTGAGGTCACAAACTGATGGCCGGACATTCTCCTTCAGGATTTTCTGATAGTGTGCAGAATTCATGGTTCCGTCAATTATGGCAATTTGTCCAGGCCCTGAAGCTGCAAAGCAGCCCCACATCATCACACTACCACCACCATGTTTGATTGTTGGTATGATGTTCTTTTTATGAAATGCTGTGTTGGTTTTACGCCAGATGTAACGGGACACACACCTTCCAAAAAGTTCAACTTTTGTCTCATAGGTCCACAGAATATTTGCCCAAAAGTCTGGGGATAATCAAGATATAATTTGGCAAATGAGAGACGAGCCTTTGTGTTTTTTTTGGTCAGCAGTGGCTTTTGCCTTGGAACTCTCCCATGGATGCCGTTTTTGCCCAGTCTCTTTCTTATTGTTGAATCATGAACACTGACCTTAATTTAGGCAAGTGAGGCCTGCAGTTCTTTTAGATGTTGTTCTTGGTTCTTTTATGACCTCCTGGTGAGTTGTTGTTGTGCTCTTGGAGTAATTTTGGCCGGCAACTCCTGGGAAGGTTCCCCATTGTTCCAAGTTTTCTCAATTTGTGGATAATGGCTCTGACCGTGGTTTGCTGTAGTCCCAAAGCCTTAGAAATGGCTTTTTAATCCTTTCCAGACTGATACATGTCCACTGTTTTGATTCTCATCTGTTCTTGAATTTCTTTAGATCGCGGCATATTGTGTTGTTATTTAAGCATGCTTCACTTTGTCAGAGAGGTTTTATTTAAGTGATTTCTTGATTCAACAGTTCTGGCAGTAATCAGGCCTGGGTGTGTCTAGTGAAATTTAACTCAGCGTTCTAAAATAATGTATTTAATTGCAGTCCTTTCATGATTTAATAGGAGGGGGCAAATAATTTTTCACGTAGGGCCACATAGATTTGGACAGCTTTTTTCCCTTAATAAAATAATCATTTAAAAACTACATTTTGTATTTACTTGCATTATCTTTGTGTCATTTTAAAATTTGTTTGATGATCTGAATTTTTTAAGTGTGACAAATATGTAAAAAAATAAAAAAACTGGAGGGGGACCAACACTTTTTCACACCACTGTATATACACCGATCAGGCATAACAATCTAGCGTAGCGTTAGTTCTGGCAGGTCACGTTAGTCAAGCTCGCATCAGCTGACTCTCAGCTGATCCCCATCAACCTATGGGAATACGACACCTATCTAAGTATTCATATATAAGGTCCCGCAGTAGTATCAGCAGTTTTCGCATTGCTCAATAGCTAATTACCCTCCTCCATCCCCAACTCCTCCTCTGTCAGTCATGCATCAGCCTTCGACCCTGTCCCCGCCAAACGCCATGTTGTAAACTTCCCAAATTGGTGAAGTTTTATGAATTCAGTTGATTAGATATCCTTTTTTGATTATTACAATTTAAACCATTAAAATGGAATTCAGAAAAACTGGAAAATATAGGACCCTATATAAACTGTTGACATGCATCTGAAATGAAAATTCTTCACATAAACATCAGATCATGCAAGAATGATGCTATTGTGCTTTTGCTAATGGATCCTAAATCCGTTAATAAAAAAAGAATCACAATGTAAATCTTAAACTGACTACTTTCAAATTTCAGAACAAGTTGAAGCACATATGATATGTTATTTCAGACAGATGGGGGAAATATTGTGGCTGGAGATACTCTGCAGTATGTCAAAAATAGAAACCGCTGTCCATCAACTGAAGGTGGATGCTCAGGCAGATTTATTGATATACTGTACTGGGAGTGATAGAATTTCAGGATGCTGCTTCCTTTTTGTCTTTTGTCTTGTAACTAAAATTAGCAACTTGAGTAGAAAGCTTTCTTGTTATGTACAGTAGAGCTGCATGATTATGACAAAAATCATAATTGTCGATTATTCCCTCGAAATTGTAATTGCGATTATTAATTACAGTTATCACAATTTACATTGAATGATGTTTATACCGTTGTTTGATGCAACTGCATGCCGTATATTTATATGAAAATAAACAAGCTGAAAACACTCTAACTGAAAAACTATTAGTGCTTTACTATAGTATTAAGCCTCAAATGTCAAATATACATCGGATTGGTTTCTTCTTTAAATGATAAAAAAGTAAAATATGAATGGTATTATAATGTTATACTAAAACTAAAATTAAAAAAACCTTTAAGATAACATGTAGAAAGAAAAAAACATATCTTAAGCATGCAGAATAACATAAGTGTACTTTGAACAATTAATTGCCGCTTTGAACGATTACGTAATTGTGGCATCCATAATTGTAATTGCGATTAGAAATTTGATTAATTGAGCAGCCCTAGTACAGAGTTTCCTGACTTTGGTCAGCTGACAGTAGCGTTCTCTGATACGACTCACAAGTTTCCTGCTGTTGTTGTAACGTTATGGATGCTAAATGCTGATTTGCATACAAAGAAATTGTGATTGGATTGTTCATTTAGCTCATTGAGGATTGAGTTTAGTGTATGTGAATAGAATCTGCAGTTGTTTTGGATTGACAAAAATCTGTGCATGGGTCAAAGACGTTAAGATGTCCGCATCAAAAGAAATTGACAAAAGTGATTTTATGTCCAGAGAAAGCACATTAAATGCAAGTAAAGTGTCTACATTTAAGGTTTCAAATAAGTTTTTGAAGTATAAAATGTCAAAATTTGGTTGAAATAATGTTACATTGTCATTCAGTGTAACACAATATTTATGTAAAAATTCGAACAACATGCTTATTCTGACGTGTACATATTAAAATATATAAAAGAATGAGTGAGCATATTACATTTTATTGGGTTTTAAATGAGTAAAAAATTCTTACTGACAAATGGGCTAAACCTAGGATAGTGACAGATTTAAAAAATGTAAAATAACAACTAATTAGTAACTGTGGTGAAAGTAATTAGTTTTTTTAATATGTCATAAATAGATTTTTGTTGTAAATATGCCTGACAACATTGTTACACTGAATGACATTTTTAGTCTTCTTTAAATCCGGAGGAAATTTATGCTATTTATTTTTTGCTCGGAAAAACCAAAATACAATTACATGAAAACCGAAAGTTTTTTTTTTTGGAAAAACAACAATTTAAAGCAGTATTGTTTTTATGCTTAAACCCTTTTTTTCCGCTTTGACCCACAGTACCCATAATTCTGTATCTGTTGTAATCAATAATGTTGTGAGTATGATACTCTACAAATGGGGCAGACATTTAATACCATATAAGAATATTTATTTATTTTTAAATATTTTCTGATAGTTATTTTTTATTATTTATTGACTTTAATTTCATTTTAAACGATCTAGCATTTCATATTTAAAATGATTTTTTTTCCTTATTTATTTTTTATATATTTTTTAACTGATTGATATTTTATAATGGTACAGGACAAGTAGTAGTTGAACAGGCATGTAAAATATCATTTATTAAATGCCAAATGGCTAGCAGTGCTTTCAGTTGAAAACTTTTTAACTAGCTTCTTCTATCCTGCCCACACACACACACAGACACACACACACACACACACACACCATATGCTGTTTATGAATGCTGTAATAATTGTATATGAAATTAGAGTGAATTACATAAAGCTTGCTCAATGAGCTTGGAAACAATAGGCTTTATATGAAATAATGCACAACATATGAGAAAATATAATGAAATATAACTCATTACAAGCTAAATTTGCACACAAAAAAGTCTGTTCCACAGACTTGTGCTTGGAGGAAAGTTTAGGGATCATGGATACAGGCTAGAAACGTCACGCTCCAAGACCTGCTTAGCATTTGTAATTTTCAAAGAAGTAGTAAATATGCATTTCAGTTCTAGTTATGTTTGTGCGTCTCATGACCTTAATAGTTTGGTACACGCAACCTGTGTGAATGTGTGCAGGGGTGATTTATTATGTCTCTTGTTGCGGTTGACTGTCTGTGTTTTGCACAGTTGCTCTTACTCTTCTCTATTTCAATGTCTTCGGTGTGACCTTTGTGCTGTTCCCATGCTGCTATTTGCTGACTGCTAACTGTAAATTAATCTTTGCGATTTAACTTTCACTTTATCTGCTCTCTCTTAGAGAAAGTGAGATTTCTTTCTTGCTAAATTGTAAAGAAGGATTTGACTAAATCACATCCATTTCTCACATAGAAGATACCAGAATGTTGTTTCTCACAAAAAAATTTTTCTTGAAATTTGTATTTTGTTGTCAAAATTTTCAATCTTGTGTTGCTATGACTTTGTTCTTGTAATTTTGACTTTAATTTAAAAAACATTACTATTTTAATCTCTCAAATAAGTCAAAATAATGACTTCATTCTCATAATCTTCTTTTTTTTTATTTAAATTTTAAAAAAATGTTTGTGGCACTGTCATAGTCAAGCACCAAAACACACACACACACAAAACAACTTAATAATACTTAATCCAATTTGAATTTGAATGTAAGGAATTTGAATTAAAATCTATTTAAATTTCTATTTTTTATTCATATTTAAATTCAGCTGAAATTTTAACCAGAAATGAAAAGTTTGTCAAGTCTTAGATGGATATCATAATACTAGAATGGTTCCGAAATGCCAGACTTTTTATTTTATTTATTTTATTTATTTTATTTATTTTATTTTTTTTGTATTTTTATTTTATTTTATTTTAAGGTTGACAAGAAAAGATTGTGCAGAAAGATTTGTTGCACTTATTATAAATAACCTGATCATATTGTTAACTCTTCATAGCTCTTCACTCTTCAGAAAACCTGTCCTTTTCCCTCATAATTTATCATCTTTATGTCAGATTGTTTATTTCTAACCCCCAGAACTCAATTTCAGTTATGACTGCGATATCTAGGGGCTCATATGCTCTTTTTTATAAGTGAAATGACTAACACAACAAAAATTAGTGCCATAGACCACCTGTGAACAGCAATAAATTAGATAACATGAGTTTTATAGAGCTAGAAATAAACCTCATACATCAATCGAGTCTTATCAGCGTATCCAAACTTGTTCTAATCTAGCTCCTTACGAGCTTTTCCGTCACTGTCCGATAAGCATCATCTGCTAAGGGTTATTCAACTTGTCAAGTGCTTTTTATTATTGGCAACGTCGAGACGACAGAAACGCTGCACCTCGTGGTGTATGTGTGTGATCATGCATGCAGACGCAGCCTCGGATTGAAGTGAACTGTCTCGCTGCGTCTTGCTGAGTTGTATGCCCCTGCTCCCAGCACAATGAAATTACATGTTTGTGATCTTCATCTCACAGACGTATTCAAGGCCCATTTATTTGGAATTGCTTTTAGTGTAATCCAATAAAGACATTTTTTCATTTATTTCCATGGTGAAATTTCTGCTGAGGCGATGTGGGCCAGCATTTCCTTCATTAGCAGTAATAATAACAGTAATAGCAATAACCGCATTAAAGGCAATTATTACACTGATCCTCATCATCATCAACATCAATAATGTCAAAGTGTACAGCACACTGGGCATTAGTCATTTATGGAGAGGATTAAATCAGCAGAATATTATGGAAGGAGGTTAACTGACAAAACACACGAGAAATGAGAGGCCTTCACCACAAGAGCCGCTCACTGTCAGCCGCTCTGTGTTCACTTGGCCTTTTATGTATGAATGCGGTGTGGTGGGCGGTATGACAAATCATATATCACATACAGATACATTTTATACCATGGTAATGGTATCGATATATCTCACATACTATATATCTCATATAGTTTTTTTTTTGTTTGTTTTTTTTTTTACGCAAAAATGGATTAATATACTGGATAAATTACGGTATTTAAAATATAATGCCTATTTTGAGTAATCCACTGAATTCTTAATTTTTTTATTATCATTAAATTTATTTTTTCAACGTGGGAACTTGTATGTATGTGGTGTGGGGTATATATATATTATAGTATATATTATTATATTTTAGTGGGTCTCTTCTGTAAATCAGGGGAAAGATTTATGATATATATTTTTTGCTCAGAAAAAAAAAAATAATAAATTCCTGAAACAGAAACTGTTTTAGTTTTTTTTTTTTGTGTGTTGAAAACATCATTTAAAGCAGCATTGTTTTTAATGCCTTACCCTTTTTCGTCTTTGACCCACATGTAAACATAATTTCTTGTGTGCTGTTGTAATCAATATGTTGTGGTATGATAATCTACAAAATGGCAAGATCATTTAATACTCATTAAGATATCTTGTTTATTTTTATATTTCTATATTTCTGTTGGAGGAGATTGTTTCCACTGCTAGGCCAATGGTGTCAACACCAAATACTGACTGGTTTTCGATATTAAATTATTTTGTTTTTAATATGAAGTTGTTTTTGAATTGATATCAAAAAATTGTTTTTGTCTATCAGTTCCACTTGAAAAAGAAAAATACTACAACTGAAAAACTAATTAATTCATTGAATTACCCAATTTTATAAACATTTTTGATTCATTTCCAAGCAATAATTTATAATACTATAAATATAGTATATTATATTAGTACATAACTATATAAAATTAACTATATAATGTGTTTATATATCTAATTCTATGTTTTATAAAATATTAGCGAAAGTTTGGGTTCAGTAAGATTTAAAAAAAAAAAATTAATACTTTTATTTAGTAAGAATGCATTAAATTGACCAAAAGTGACAGGGGGGGAAAGACATCTAATAATAGATATATATATATATATATATATATATATAATAGAAAAAAAAAAACGTATTTCGAGATGTTTTATCCAACAAAATGTTTTAAACATTATAATATAAGAAATTTTTTTTGAACTCAAATCCGCAATAAATGAATTTCTGAAGCATTAATGGTGGACACTGACACTGAGTAAAGGCGGCTAAAAAATACAGTTTTTAAATTGTAATATTATTTCACAGTATTACTGTTTTTTTTGTACTGTTTATTTTTGATCATAAGAGACTTCTTTTAAAAACAACTTACCGACCCCAAACTTTTGTTTCAAAAACTCATTGTAAAATAGCCGACATACACACTATATACCGCCTAGACCTAGACTGCACCTCTCTGTTTATTTATGTGCTTGTAAACTGAATAACACAGGTCATTTCTTCTTCCATTCTCCCAGAACTCCCAAAACACTCCATTTATTTTGGATTGTCTTCAGGCGTTGTGTTGAATATCAGGAGCGAGAGCAACAGTGAAGGTAACCGGGTCAGAGAAGTCGAACACAGAGGCCGAAACAAGACCAAAGGGACTGTCGGTCAGAACATCTCCGCCAACTGGCTACCTACACGGACTCTCTGAGGCTTGCAGGAACACGGATCTGCAGCGATTGTTAGAGCAGCAAACTGTTTGCTGCACCGGGAAAAAAACAAATATTTGAATATTCTCAGGCGCTCCTAAACCAGCTTAAATTGGATCATTTTATTGTGCCGCTCCACCCTGCCAAAATGCCAAGAGAGTGTGGGTCTTGGCGAAGGCCGGCACTCCTGAATCTTCCCCGCAGCCTGCGCGCCCCCCCACCCCTCTGCACTATCTGCTGACACAGAGTCTTGCCCCAGGCCGAAGCTCTCCGCATGGCCAGCCCCCTGCTGGGAAAAGATGCACTGAGCTGGAGAGAGCTGGAGGCGTCCCAGCACACAACTGGCCAGCAGGCCACACAGTGCGTTACACCTCACATATGTGTGCGCCGCCCTTTTATACGGTATGTACGACACATCGACTGTTCCTACGAGTAAATATAGCTTTGCTTTCCACTTAGTATACTGCATATTTACTCTTTGTTAAGTGTAAATCTTTCATGATAACAGTTTGTTCATTGATGGTTTATTGCAGAGTTTGTTGCATGCAAGTATTTCATACTAATCGTTTGAATTAATTTAGTTGGAAATTGAATCACATTCCATAGAAATGGAAATCCATAGAAATGGGTGGGGTGGGGGGGACTATAAAAATATGTATACTATTGCAAATGATTGATTATGGCAAAGACATGATTTGGCAAAATGCATTAGTTTTTTAAACAAATAATTATCTAATTATTTTACAGAAATGACACCTTTTTTACGATGTTATTGAGTGAAACACTAATTAGCAAGTTATATGATTTTGCTTGCTAAATATCAAAGCAAAAAACATATTGATGTTTTATATAAATTTTGTTATTTCACACCTATATTATTTGACAAACCTTGGTATAATCAGGTATTACAAGTATAATTGCTTGAATTGAACTCGGAAAGGAAATGGAAATGGAAATGGAAATCCGCCATAAAAAATCTCTAAAAAAATATACATATATTGAAATAATGTTTATAAAGTAATCGGGAAAGATCATGGCAAAATGCATTGGTCAGAAAGTGTAGAACAACTTTTTTTTTTCAGGGAATATTTTTTTCAGGCTTATTTCTTTTTTAAAACAAATAATTACTTATCTAATTATTGAACTTAAATGACTCACAACATGTTTTCAAGCATTTAATTGAGTGAAACACTAATTAGCAAGTTATTTTATTTTGCTTGCTAAATATTATAGCAAATAACACTTAATTTTATTTTATTTATTTATTTATTTATTTTGCTGCTACTTGGCACACACATAGTTTGACAACCCTTGGTAAAATCAGGTCTTTCAAGTAAATTCAACTGAATGTATTCCATTGAAATTAAAATCCGCCTCCAAAAATATAGATATTTCAAAATAATCTTTATCAAGTAATCACAAAAGACTGGAAATATTATGGCATTGGTCAGAAAATGTCGGAACAACTTATTGGGAATATAGTTTAAATTAGTATGTTTTGAAAGGAGAAAGAGAATTATAATTGCAAAACATTATGATTTCTTTTAAAAACAGATTTTATCTAATTATTTAACCTGAATGACTCCCAAAAGGTTTTTAAGCATTTTATTGAGTGAAACACAAATTATCAAGTTATTTTATTTTGCTTGCTCAGTATTAAAATAAAAAAATAAATAAAAAAGGTATTTGCTGCTAAAAATAGTTTGACAAGGCTTGGTGTTAATCAGAATCATTACGCCTTATTTAACAACCATTTTGGCCTGAGGCATTTCAACTTAATGCAGGCTCATAAGTTATATATTTAACCAGCGGTTTAGCTTTTTGATTCCATAACTTGTCTGGAAGTTTAAGATACATTTTGTTAAGGTGATTTGCATATATTAATCGATTACTCTAGAATAACAAAAATAATATAATGACACATTAGTACTTTTCATTTTAGTAATTTGCTATTAAATCTTTACAGAATTGTAACTTCATATTGTCATTAAATCAGAGAGTAGATTTGCCTGATTATATCCAGTTATTGTAGTTTCATTTAGCTTGGCTTTGCTTTTAATCACCCCTGTCAATTTGAAACACTTATTTATCTTTCATCATGTAACCTGAAGTATTTCCATATTTTTTTTCAGCATTCCCCTGCACTTTTTCTCCTTTCATCAAACTTCTCTCATCAGATCACTGTAATTGGCTCATTAGATTTCTGTTAATTAGCCTATAAAACCTAATGTTTTTTAAAGCACCTTGTTTCTTTTCATAGCATTCTCTTCTAGAACTATTTTTTAGATCATTGTGCAGGAAAGAGATTTTACTTAGAGATCTTGCATTAGTTTAAATTTCTTACGTTTTTGAGTTCTGTGGCACATGCACTTTCCCGTAATGCAGCATTGAACAGCAGTGACCTTGTCTACGTTTCATGCTTTCTTGCCTACAAACTGGGGGAATATTGCATTTAAGCGGTTCTTTCTGTTCAGCTTTGTTCTACGAAATGCATCACATTCCACTGCCTTCCAATTTAGAGTCTCTTTGTACGTGTCAGCCGCTGCCTTCTTCCCTCATATTTAACTGTGAGAAAGTTCTAAGAGTCAGTTTGTTTGTAAAACAAGGCAATTTAAACGAGCAGCTGGCACCAGAGATCAGCATCTAACAACACTTTTTCTGCTTCCTCCCTGATGCGGTGCAGATCGATGTCTAGACATACATCTGTTGGTGTGCCCCGCTACTCTTCATGGAACGGTGCATTGAGAGGCATGCATTGAGAGTGTGTGCGTCTGCTCTGTTTGCGTAGACTCATTTAAAAAGCCAGATCCTTTAGAGGGCTGATGAATGACAAATCAACAATCTGTTTGAAGATACTGCAATCAGTTCAGCGGTTCCTTATATTGGTTGACGGTAACCTTTTCTGGTGCCCTCTTGCCCACCTATGTGTCATTTGATATCGTCTTGCTGAGTTAAATAGTATTTGTGACTTTGTTGGAGATTTTGATTTAAATACTGCTGTTTTACTGGTCAGACAAAAAAAAAAAAAACAAGACGCTCCAAACTCAGGCTGACTCAAACAGCCGCAGGTCTACACGTTTTGGAGGGATTAGCCTATAAATGGCTTGCTGATAATTTAGAGTAGGAAAAATTATTTAACACGACCTTTATGCACATTCCTTTAAGCAGCATTGCTTCGAATGCGAAGGCGTGCAGTCCCTTTAAAGCATTACCAACCGGTGCATCTTTTCCTTTAGCTTCCCTGGCACTCCATCTGCCATTCTTAAAGTATTTCAATTTGACATACCCGAAGCATTTTGTTGAAAATAATGCGCAACACTCTGTGCCGAGTGGCCAATTTGTAAGCCGCTATCTTTCCTTTGACTTTGCGCTTCTGTTCGGGCCTCAGAAGCCGCTTGATGTGAATGTGAACACCGCGTCGGAATCCCGTCACTTTGTGAGTGCAGGAACGCAGCTATTGTTTGAGATTGATCGGTCCTTGGCCCAATTCTGAAGGCTTTGTAGGGGCCTTTCGCAATTCAGCATCCTTCGATGGAACCATGTGCGACATAGCCGTAGAGTTTTCCCCAACTCAACTCATGACCACATTTCCTTACTTTAGATTGAACCCGCTGATCCTCCTTTGTGCTGGAGTGAAGATTAGGAAGCAAGCAAAATGGGCTGAGGGGCTGCCAGTGGCTCGGCAAGCCTTATTCGTGCCTGAAACCTCCCTCCTGCAACACTCCAAGTTCCGGTCCATGCCAGTCTATATGACTTATGGAGTTTGGGCCTTATACTGCCAATCCCACTTAGAGTGCATTTTTCTGATAAACAAAAGCACATTCAAGCTTTAGCTTCTCATTTCACACTGTGTGCTTTGGCTCGGGGCAATGCTTTCCTGGAGCCCTTGGCCTACAGTCCAAAGAATGGCTCCAGTTGGCTTTCCTTTAAAAAAAAAAAGAAAAAGCAGCCACATGTGGAGGATTAGACTCCATCTTTCATCCTCCACGCTCTCTACTCGCCCTCTTCTGCCCAAGCCCATCGGCTCCCCCTCAGCGCTAACGCCTCAACCCACGGACACACAAACACCCACACGCATATCCGCACCTCCAGCTCCTGGTCGAACTTACCTCGGCAGCCTCGGTTCAGCTGATCTGTGCCCGTGCAGCAGTAAGAACTTCTTTGGCAGCAGCAGCGGCAGAAGTGAGTCTATTTAGGGCACTTGCGAAAGAGATTTTGCATTATGGGTTGCGCGTGTGCTGGTCTGCACTGGCGAAATTCAAAGCTTGTAAGTTTGCAAGAAAGTTTCTCCTTTGTTTCCGTTCACCGCCCACTGGCCTTTGTGGATGCCGCAGAAGCATTTGCATTCAGTTGTTGTGTGCAAATAGTTCGTAAACATGTTAAGTACACTATAGTACGCATATGGTGCTTCTAACACGAAGATTGTTGCAATTAACATATTCCAGATTTTAAATGCACATAACCTGTTACATGAAAAACACGCACCACATGGAAAGATAGAATGGTGCATGACAAACATGACTCTTAATACACCCACTATTAAAAATGCTGTGCCTCTGATCAGACAATAGGCAACCCTATGCTAACCATTTGTCTTCAACTCGACGGGAATATCAGAGCGGTTATTAGAGGAGGATGTGAAATGATAACTATGTTGCAGGTTGACCCCTAGGGCATGGGCTGTCTCTGGGAACAGATGTGCCACCCACTCGCAACAGTTGTACTCTTCCCACAATGCCCTGGTGGGAGTAGCTTGGGCAAGAAGAGGACAGAATATAATACTTTGGGTAAACCGCTTGCAATTGGGACTCGGGTGCATCTTGGGCAAGGGCAATCTCAGAGGTCAGAGACTCTCCAGCAGGTCAAGCTTCAAGGTAATCACGGGACGAGTGTGAATCTAATCGGAGAGATCTGTGGAAGCATTTTTTGTAGCCGCTTCTGGAAAGCATACAGAAATGACCATTTGCCGAGTCCATGTAATTACCAAAGGCCAATCTCAAGACTAAGGCGCAATGATATCCGACTCTAACGTTTCATTCCCGCATCATTAAATTGGATGCACTGGGTGACAGCTTGACTCTTGGGGAACATGGCCAGGCTGATGAAATGAGATCATAAGCGAGATAAGCGTTGTGAGTGCAGGGACTAAGTGGAATGAACGCTGTTGACACATGAACTGAGCAGTTGCACACGACTTTGTGCGGAAATTCGTGTGTCAATACAGTCACTCATTTTCTCTGATCCCTTTGCACGGTCCCACACCGAACCGGCTTTCCTCTGTACGCCCGAGAATGAGAGTGGATTATTGGAGTCTTTGGGTTTGCAATCACCTATTTCGCTGAACTTCTTCACAGCATTTATTTCCAGGTATATTGTTCTTGAATGGGAATCCACTGCACTTATTTATTGTATTAGGAAGCAGTAATTGTGTTTTATTGTCCGGGAGCTTTATTGGATGTTTTTCCCAAACCCAGAAGGTTATCTGTAGATAATTGCAAGATAAGTCACGACTGCTGAACGCTACAAAGAAATGACTTGCAAAGAGTCGCCCCCGTATTTTTTCCATATTCATTAGACAAACTTTTTGTGCTGTTTGCCACTTAGCAGAATGCTAACCAATCTCAGCTAGGCATTGAATAAAATGCTTGAATTTTCCAGCTTATCAGTGTTTAAGGTGGGTGCGCCACTTCACGTCCTTGGTGGCCGGTCCAAGGAAGGCGAACAGAAGGGACTGCTGCTGCCAAATGCACATTGATCAGCTTTGCCTTCCTCCCCCTTCTTATTTATTTAATCTTTTCTGAGCTAGATTTGTAGATTCATTCAAACTCTTGAGATCCCATGTGTGTTATTCCCAGAGGGCAGAAATTAATTCCTCCTCCTTGTCATCCTCCTCCTTCTCTCTTTCAGCACTAAGGTGCAGTGGGCTCTCTTTCTCTCCCCTCCGAGAGAATGCCGAAGAGGAGGAACCAGTCCTGAGGGAATATTGTCTATATAGTATTTCATCCACACTTTAATCCGCTGCTATGTTGAATGGTTCATAGGGAATAAAAGACAAAGCTTTTGTTTATGATTCTAATATTAGCCTCTTGGCATTTCTTACATAAATGAGAGCCTGCCCTACGGCGACACTGTTGATTTCCTACATCCACAAAAGTCAGCCTCCGTCCTTACAAAATAAGGCTCAAGAGATTATGGGAAAATAAAAAGCGAGCTGGGCTGTATTTCTGTTATTTTGTCAGAAACGGACTGACCGCTAATATGAATAATTCAGCCTGCAACTCCACTTTGTGGATTCAGTAGGTTTGATGAGAACCATCAGGGAAATTTGTCCCAGATTCGTTAATAATGAGAGCGGTGATAGTGATTGTAGAAATTAGATACAAAAATTAGTTATTAAGCCCATCAAATATAGCTCCTTCTCAAAGCATTATAGGGTTCGCCATCTATTTTAAATGCACATGCACTTTATTAACGGTTCTGTCGGGTACGTTTTTTTTGTTTTACTTCACAATGAACAAAATTTATTGAAATCCTCGCCGTACAGACATATCAGCGAGTAATCCCGGTCATACGTGCGGCTCGTTTCAGACATGCAAATGAACATATTAATAAGCTAATAAACATCACAACTTCAGCATGGCGTCTTTATTAGAATCATTAAAAAATATTAAACGTAGATTACACCTCCTAATGCAAAAGGCATTTGCATTTTAGAAAACGAAGGACAAAAGCTCCCCGGTTCTTTTATTTTGAGGAAGCACTTGGCAACCCTGAAATCAGCGACAGGTCTTAGAATGAAAGAACGACAGGAAAAGATAGAACTGTAATCCCAATCAATGCACTTCATAAAGCACCTTCTTCCTAAAATGTGTGACTAATGTGCACAAATCTCTGGGTTTAAAAGCTGTCAGCGGAGATGGCTAGAGTTGTTGCTTTGCCATTCATCTCCGCAATGTAATAAACCGACTCGTTTGTTTGTTCTGTTTGCTTTCTTCCTTTCGTTTTGTCTTTCGTCTGAGCAAATGTACCTTGAGGTCTTGTGTAGGGTTTCCCTTTTCAAGCTGAGCCTCGACAAGCCTGCGTGCTTCGTGCTTCCGTAATGACATTAAACAGGAACATTTAAAGGGCTTTCGGCGAGAGCCGCATTGTCTGCTCTGAAGGCTTCCAGAAAGGGCTTTTATTATGTTGTGGATTTAATGCCAGTGTGTGTTACCTGATAACATTAAAGCAGAGAAGAACGAAGCAGGAATATTCCCACGCTGGCAGAGCTTCAAAATTATTGACCACCAACAGGATTTCAGCTGATGCTGGGCATGTATATTCATGGCCGCAGAAGCACCTGATTACCGCCAATACAGAATCATATCTAGGGAGGTTTAATTCATTAGCTCTCATTTCTTTTTATCTAGCTTTTGAGTGTGAGGTTTGTTTGCCGGTGCCGAGCTGGATACATATTTTTTGTTGCCGTCTTCCAGATGGATGGATGAGGTAGACGTTCATGCCCTCTTCGTTTTGCCGAGCTCTCCCGGCGATCTTCGAGTTGAGTTAAAAGGAGCGAAACAATGACACATTAGTGAAGTATTGTGTTACCTGGGGCGCATTAAATGCATCCTGCTTTGTTTTAAAACTCATTTAAGTGCCTCAATCAGGGAACGTCGAATGTGGACTTGTTCAGGTGTGCTTTTGCTTTTCACTTTTTAGGAGATGAAGTAAATTAAACTGATAAAATGAAGTTTACTTCCAGTTGAATTGATCATTCCCGTAAACCTAGGAAAACTAGTCATTTTCACCGGCGTGTCGGAGGGAGAAATAATGACAGTGTTTCGGACTCGTTTGATCATCCCTATCAAATCTGAATGGTAAATTTATTCCGCAGGTGTTGCACATGGAATAATGTTTTAGCATAATGAGGATAAGATGTTGATGGGGTACAGTACTCAGACGCTCAGTATTTTAGACACAAAAAACCCCCCGTCATTGATCCGTGGTGAAAGCCAACAATATATTCATTGCAAGGTTGTTGTTAGACATCAAATGTTGTGTGTGTGGTGCTTTTTGCAGGAGTGAAGATTCATTTGCAGGTTGTATAATTGCAGGCGCTCCACATGTGCCCTTCTCATTGCGGCAAAGGCCTGAAACATACTCTACACAGGTACATCAGCGCGAAGGCTTCTAGTTACTCAAGCTCAATTTCCTGCAGGTCAGATGCAAGAATGTGCTGTATTCTTAGTGTTTCTGCAAGGGGTGTTATAGTAGGTATTATAGGTATATAATACAGTTTTCTTTTTCAGGTCAACTACTGTCAAGGTTGAACTAGAAGTGTGTTTATAGGTAGCTACCTTAATAATAATTACCAATAAGTTTAGGCTCTGTTGCCTCTACTGGTAGATGTTGTAACTACACCATAATGTAGTTACAACGCCTTTCACGCCTGTTTAAAAGTAGCTATATATTCTGATGGACTACAATATTTTATATTCATACATATAAATTAAAAATATTTAATTTTATTGCAGTGTATTGTAAGTTTTACCAGTGACCTTTCTTTTTTCCAAACATAGGATGACTAACATTTGCTGCCTAGGTGATTGCCTAGAAAAAAATCTTTCCAGAACTGAAGCAAAGATGGCATTTGAAGGTAACTCTATCGCCCCCTTGAGTCCTGATGTGTATTACTGCCACAGCAGTGCAAAAACAGGTTACAAAGGCTCAGCGTTTTAATTTAACTGTCTTAACTTCCTTTTTGCAATATTTTTTTTGCCAACCCACACCAACGCTTATGATTGTTGCTGTCTTAGACATTACAGACATTATCGAATGATGTAATTCTTATTCAAAAATATATTATAAATTATCTTATATGGTGTCTATGTATATATATATATATACTATATATATATATATACACACAACACACACACATAATATTATATATATTATAATTGTATTATATTATACATTCTATTTCACTTTATATATCCTTTTTTTGGGGGGGGCCAAACCCGGCACAACGCTACTTTTTAATTAGATTATATTATATTATTAAAATGTCTATATAACCAACCTTATCTTAATGGACGTATATATATATATTGTATATATATATATTATATATATTATATTATATATATATCTAATATATATATATCTACTGTAATATAAGCCATTTAATTATATGTGTTATTTTATATTATAACTATTATTACAATCAATATAATCTTGCACATTGGCGCTCTGGGCTTTCGACTTCCTCCAATCAGGACCGACGCTCAATCATTTGTTATACACTCAAAAACATTGCATCAAGCGATGAGGTGGCTGAACCCCAGTTGATCCACGTGCTTTGTCTAGCTCATATTACTCTATAGCCCGGTATAGGAAGCAGAGCTTAGTAAGACTCGAGCGCGGAAGAGCGCCTCTAAAGGAATTCTCTCCATTGGGTGTAAATTACGAGCTGCCTGGGTGTTCTCTAGCCTCTCTCACTGGCACCTTTCCCTGTTTCACTCACACACACACACACACACACACACCACCACACCCACACACACACACACACACACACACACACTCCACTACGAGACAATGACTATTAACCACACACCCTGGGTTCTGGGCCCCACAATCTTCTTAATATCTTTTAAATCTTCACATAAGGTATGCCTTCCATAGGGCTTACAATACCATTTGCTCTAATAAACTCTTTTGGCAGAGGTGCATGCAAGCTGCTTCCGTGGCCCCCGGAGAGAGGAACGTTACGTGGAGGGTGAGGCATCCCAAAATATGAGGATAAATCGCAGGTAATCCTGCAGGACTGGCGCCCTGGTAATCAACACTCTTCCAACTGGAAACATTTTACAATTCTTCATCTTAATTTAACTTCTCTTTTTTTTTCTGCTGTTCCTTTACCTGGTAATTCTTAGCAGCGGGTGCAATCATTTGCACTGGCGTTTGAAAGGAGCGGCTGCGGAAACGTGAAATGGAGAGCTTTTAAAAGGGGGGGAAGGGGGCGATAAGCAAATCAAATTAATGACAATGAGTGTTTGTGGAGAGAAGGCAGGCAGAGAGCTTGTTTGAGCCCATCGTGCGTGCCATGTTAAACACTTCACTCGCCGTGGAGGGGCTAATCCAGTCTCCGACAGCTAGCTGATTATACGAATAAACTACACACGCTCGCCACGGAGAGAAAGGAGCATCCCTCGTTAACGTTCAAGCTCACTCCAACAAGGAAGTAATTAAGACGCCAGCCCTCCCCCTCCCCCCACAAACCAAAAAAAGGAGGAATGATTTTAAGTGTTTTCTAATAGCCCGGCTTGAAGGTGTTTATTTTATATTGTCTCGGTGCAGAAGTCATTATGCGGCTGAAGAAGGGCTTACAGGGAGCTAAAGTCAGATGGCTCTGGGCTCGCCTGCGACACTCGCTCTGCGATGCACTCCAGAGTTGCAGGGGCATATGAACTGTCGCTTGTTGTTTTAAATAATAGATTGCCTCCCCTAATTTCATGCCTGATATTTTTGGCAGAGTCAAGAGTCTTTTGGATGGGCAGCATCTGTCAGACCTCGGTGAAGGCCAAGAAAACATTCCCCACACCCGAGCTGTAAGAGAAAAAAAGCTTGTGTTAAGCTTGAATATTGCGACAGTTGGCCACCGGCTCTGCAGGTTACGTGCACTTCAGGAAGCTGATGAAACTGAACTTATAATAGATTTCAAGAAGTTTCCAATCCTTTTTGAGCACTTTTCTCATTGGTTTTAGTTTTGCGTGGAGAGCTCGTGCGATTGAGGGTTAAGTAGTTTAACAGTGATTACAGTGGAGTGATATTTGATTATTATCTCCTGAAACGGCAACTCCTCCGGCTTTCTGTTCTCTTAACAATAGTTTAATTGTTAGTTTGGACACCCACTCAATAGACAGACGAAATGTAGAGCAGTAATGGAAAAGAATTATGGGGGGAATGGCATAAAACGAATACATTTATAAAAGCACCTGCATGTCTATTTTTTTTTTTAAATTAAATATATTTTGATTAGCCACGAGAGCGTCTTTACTGTGACCCGTTCAATCAATAACACATGATGTAATTTTATTTTAAGACCGAGCTCTATTTATCATAGTTTTATAATTTCAGTGTGAAATGAGCTCAGATAAATGTTTTTCATTTCATCACAATCAGTTTTTTTTTAAATCATTTTCATGAAGGATATTATTTTTACATATACCTTCAACATTAGGCCTAAAACTTATGTTTTATAAAAAATTATAATGTCTAGTGTGTGCTGTGTACCGTATAATATATATTGTACTGTACTGTATGTTTATATATTTCTACTATATATATCTATATACGAGTATATAATTATATATTATATAAATACATATGTATATATTAAGAGGTGGATGGTTCAACTTCCGCATGGTTTCTTTGTATCACTGTTTTAGAGTCACTTTCAGTCATGGTTCGTATGTGCTATGTTTCATAAACTATACGTCGAAGAAAATAAGATTAATCTATCTAACTACAAGCAACAGCCCAAATAAATACAACGGAGTATACAAATAAAATAAACAGTGATTTTCAGTTTTTTTTTTAGGTTCTAACATTAGTTTTTAGGTACAGAAATTGAATTAAGTAATGAAATGTAAAACAGTATTGCATATTTGACTGTATAAATTAAAGATTAATCTTTATTAAAGTTACAAAAGCTATTCAGTCAAGAGTAGTAAGTGATTTCTTTGTTGTTGCTGTTTGATTAATATTAAGTATTTCAGATTTAATTTTAATTAATTTAAACTGCATTTTTTTTTTTTTTGTTTTTTGATAGCTTTTATAAATCATATTATAATGGGTTTAGAGTGGGTACGGAAAGTATTCAGACTCTCTTAAATTTTTCACTCTTTGTTATTTGCAGCCATTTGCTAAAATAATTTAAGGTATTTTTTTTTCCTCATTAATGTACACACAGCACCCAATATTGACAGAAAAACATAGAATTGTTCACATTTTTGCAGATTTATTAAAAAAGAAAAACTGAAATATCACATGGTCCTAAGTATGCAGACCCTTTGCTGTGACACTCATATATTTACCTCAGGTGCTGTCCATTTCTTCTGATAATCCTTGAGATGTTTCTACACCTTCATTTGAGTCCAGCTGTGTTTGATTATACTGATTGGATTTGATTAGGAAAGCCACACACCTGTCTATGTAAGACCTTACAGCTTACAGTGCATGTCAGAGCAAATTAGAAACATGAGGTCAAAGGAACTGCCTGAAGAGCTCCGAGACAGAATTGTGACAAGGCACAGATCTAGCCAAGGTTACAAAAAAAATTCTGCTGCACTTAAGGTTCCTAAGAGCACAGTGGCCTCTATAATCCTTAAATGGAAGACGTTTTTGACGACCAGAACCCTTCCTAGAGCTGCCGTCCGGCCAAACTGAGCTATCGGGAAGAGCCTTGTTGAGAGAGGTAAAGAAGAACCCAAAGTCATTGTGGCTGAGCTCCAGAGATGCATTCGGGAGATGGGAGAAAGTTGTAGAAGGTCAACCATCATTGCAGCCCTCCACCAGTCTGGGCTTTAAATTGCAGAGTTGCCCGATGGAAGCCTCTCCTTAGTGCAAGACACAGGAAAAAACACCTGAAGGACTCCAAGAAATAAGATTCTCTGGTCTGATGAAACCAAGACAGAACTTTTTGGCCTTAACTCTAAGCAGTATGTGTGGAGAAAACCAAGCACTGCTCATCAACTGTCCAATACAGTCCCAACAGTGAAACATGGTGGTGGCAGCATCATGATGTGGGGGTGTTTTTCAGCTGCAGGGACAGTACGACTGTTTGCAATCGAGGGAAAGATGAATGCGGCCAATCACAGGGATATCCTGGACGAAAACTTTTCCAGAGTGCTCAGGACCTCAGATTGGGCTGAAGGTTTACCTTCCAACAAGTCAATGACCCTAAGCACACAGCTAAAAATACGAAGGAGTGGCTTCACAACAACTCTGTGACTGTTCTTTGAATGGCCCAGCCAGAGCCCTGACTTAAACCCAGTTGAGCATCTCTGGAGAGACCTAAAACATGGCTGTCCACCAACGTTTACCATCCAACCTGACAGAACTGGAGAGGATCTGCAAGGAGGAATGGCAGAGGATCCCCAAATCCAGGTGTGAAAAACTTGTTGCATCTTTCCCAAAAAGACTCATGGCTGTATTAGATCAAAAGGGTGCTTCTACTAAATACTGAGCAAAGGGTCTGAATACTTAGGACCATGTGATATTTCAGTTTTTCTTTTTTAATAAATCTGCAAAAATGTCAACAATTCTGTGTTTTTCTGTCAATATGGGGTGCTGTGTGTACATTAATGAGGAAAAAAAATTAACTTAAATGATTTTAGCAAATGGCTGCAATATAACAAAGAGTGAAAAATTTAAGGGGGTCTGAATACTTTCCGTACCCACTGTATATACAGTATATATTGGTTGAAGGTAAACTGCATTTTTTTGTTTTTATAGCGTTCATTTTAAAATGTAAATGTTTCATATATATTTAAAATGTAAACTAGACATTGTCATATAAACAAGCAGTACAATTTTAGATTTTTAGATTTTTTTTTCAAATTTGTATTTTTTAAAAGTATTTTCTTCTCACACAATCTCTCTTTAAAAAGCAGCAAATCCATTCTCTAAATTAAAATATTGTCTGTTCCTTGCATATTTTTGCATTTTTGTTTTACATGGCATTTCAAAAACAAAACAAGCGTGGCAACAACAAAAAAAAACATTGGTAAGGTTTGTTTGTTTGCATTAGTTTGCATTTGTTGTTTTTCTGTCTTTTTGGTCAGTGTATTCGGGGCATTTTAAGTCTTAACCTATTCAGTGAGTGAGCGATTCATTCAAAACGATTCAGAGTTGTCTGATCAATTAATTCCTGTGTGTGATTCAGTCTAATCAAATCAAAAAAGACATTTAAAATGGTGTTGACTGTTTATCGTCAGTATACCGTCGCTCCTGAATACACTGATGCACGTGATTATGTGTCTTTGCACACACAAAGCTTCAGTAAAGACAGAAACCCTCCGTTTCTTCTTTGGCCAGAGGCTAACGTCCCGCCCCCTTGGCCCCGCTAGGGCCAGAATTCCTCCACGAGTGTGTGTGCGAGTGAGCCACGCTGGGATTGCTTCAGACAAAGGTGACACACTTGCCAGCTGCATCCCTATACCACCTAAAGCGACACATTTGTTCCCCTTCCTCTGCCTCGTCGGTCCACCAGGGTGGCGTCGGCCCCGGTGCTGGAGTGGGGCCCTCAGGAGACTGGAGAGTGAATAAAGAAAACGTTTTTCATGCATTTTTCCACCTAATATTTCCAAAAAAATATTGCGGGCTTCCGACACAGAAGGTAAGGTTTGCGAAATTCTGAACGCTTGTTTTGGAGAGGCTTGTTGTTGGTATCTGATTCTTCTCTCTCTTTTTCCCCCCTCATCTCCCTTTAAAAATCAGCAAATCCATTCGCTAAACAGCTGCACCTCTGTACTGAACAGATAACAACCTGGGCCAGCCCGGCTCTGCAGCGAGTCAAGGCTGATAGGCCCAAATCTCTGGCCTTTTTTTTTCTTTCTTGAAAATGCTAATGACGGAGGAACACATCCCAAGCCAAAAGCGCTCTTGTAGATCTGTCAATTGCTATTTTGACAGATATTTGCTTGTAAGTACACACAACACTTGTTCCCCGTGTCTTATCTGCGGCGCTGCAGAACACTGACCTACATTGCATCAAGCACAATATGATGCACAATCCCGCGCTGCTCAATACCATTTTTCATTTTCACTTTAAAAAGCGGATGGAGCTCAATGAAATGGCTGAAAATCCAATAAACACAAGGTATTCTCTCCCCAAATAAGAAGTGTGTCATTTTTTAAAAAAGAAGAATCTCTCACATCTGAAAGCATTTGAATGCCTTCTCAAGGGTTTCTGCATTAGCACTTGCTGGTGACGAGTAAATATTGAGCATAAAGATGCAGCTGCTCCATTTCTCTCTCACTTACACACATATATATGTGTATGGCAGCGGAAGGGAGTAACTCACTGATTTCAGCCAATTTGTATTTTTTGTCACTTTCAGATCCCTGTTTGGTTTTTGAATTGTTTCGTTTGTAAATGAACACAATTCAGTCACACCCCCACAGCGAGGAACGAGTGCTGATTTTAATGTAGTAACATGTAGTTATTTCCACTGAACATTTGCTGAAGTAGATCCCAATAAATATTCTAATATGACAGTTTTCATAAAGGTTAATACAACTGCTTTTTTAAAAAATTTTTTAATCATACTTTTTTTTTTATTTTTATAATAATTGTGATTTATATATATATATATATATATATATATTATATATGTTAGGTGTTACATTTGAAGGCGATGTGTTAATTATTTTTCTCTTTTTTCATGTATTTTAATATTAATTTAATGTTAATTAATATCATTTTAATATGTTACTTATTTTTTTAAATGCCATGCATTAGTTATTGTCTAATAACTAATGCATGGCCTTGTCTTTTCTCGAGATAACTATGTTGAGATCCAGAGAAAAACAGTCTTGATCTTGAGAAGACAAGAGACGTGGAATAAAGTGCATGGCCTTGTCAGGTTTCCGTACGTTTGGAAACAACCATTAGTTTTGCAATTGTATTTTGTGCTGCTATGAACTTTGAAATTCATTTCTTTTCATAGTTGTTCTCACAAATGAATCAGCTTCAGTTCCATACTGAAAATCAATGGACTCCTAGAGGAACCGCTGGTTACAGCTGAAACACCACTAAAGATTTCACTCTCTTTGTTTCAAATGAAACATGGGAATCTTTAATGTTTTTTTTAAACTGTAAGAAAGTAGAGGGGGGGGGGGGATATCCAGCCTTTGAATAATGTGCAAGGTAAAGAAAAACATGAAACTAGCCCTTGAGAAAGAGGTTTGAGGAGAGTAAACATTTTGTTCCCGCAAACAGCTCGATGCCAATCAGCGATTAATGAGGTGTAGTTGAAAAGCAGCGGCTGAGGGAAGTTAAACTGAGCTGAATTAAGGAGTAATATCATCCTTCACGCAGGTGCTCGCCGAACGAATAACCGCTTTAATTACTGTTATTCAATCACTGCCTTTTTTTCGTCCTCCACCCCCCTTTCTCTCGCTCCATCTCTGCTATGGCATTATCGGTTTTTCTTGTAAATTCACAAATGCCTGTCGCAAGACAAACGTGTGCGCGACTGCCGGCGGTGCCTGGCCATATGTGACCCAAAAACACTTCCTCAGCGAGCGTGCATTGTTCAGAGCTGTGAGGAAATGCACCTACAGTCAGTCTTCAAACTCAGTAAGCTGTTATCTCGGTTTCACGTTATCTGGCGGAGGAGCACGAGTTGCCCTTTGATGGGCGCGTCTGCATGTGATATGTGCTCACCATGCAGAGGGTGGAGGCGGGTGGGAGAAACGAACACCTGCTACTGTATTCAGCTCCACAATGGGGATCATTTAGTTTAAGACACGTTTGTTCAGTCGGGGACAAGAGGTGGGGTGCAACTCTGTCGCCTCCAACAGGTTGGATGAACCTGGACGCTGGCGGGGCATGAAGATGCTTCTGCTAGTCAAATGAGAGCGCTGTGAAAAAGCATGATTCTGTCTGTCTGTCTGCCTCTCTGTCTATTAGTTTTCTGTCTTTCTGCTGTCTTTTTTTAATTGTTTGCCTTTATCTATCTGTCTGATTGTCTCTCTGTTTTCTTACTTGACTGTCTTTAGCTGTGTCTCTGTCTGTCTGTCTGTCAGTCTCTGTCTATATATCTGTCTATCTGTCTCTCTATCTAATCTGTCTGTCTGACTATCTGCTGTATCTGTCTGTCTACCATGTCTATATTTCTGTCTGTCTGTCTACCCTATCCCTATTTCTGTCTGCCTGTCTGCGTCTGTCTTTCTTACCATCTGTGCCTCTCTTTCAGCAGTAAAGTACTGTAGTTCTCAGTCACGTACAAGGCAATCAAAGGTGATAAATCACTGTGCAGAATGTGCTGTATATTCAGTCTTCTGTGAGGTCAGGTGACTCTGAGATGTTTGAGGAGTGAGGTCATGATGTTTAGCAGCGTGCGACTTGAGTCGATTAACACTAAACAAACGAGGCGCCTGTGTAAAGATGAGTCTCTCCGGAGTCTAGCTCTGACAGGCCCCTGCTCCCGCGGGAGAGCTGAGAGAGATGTTATTACATGGCAGAGGAGCTTCCTTGATGCTCTCAGCTCCTGTTATATAATATCTGAACATGCTAAGTATCATGTTACATGTCAAGTATGCTCTGTGAAAATCATATGATAATTCACTCAAATATGTCACTTTTATTTTTCTCTATTGCATATACAGTGAGGTCTGTCTGTCTGTCTGTCTGTCTGTCTGTCTGTCTGTCTGTCTATCTATCTATCTATCTATCTATCTATCTATCTATCTATGTCATCTCAATGGCAAAAAGTATCCCAATTTACTAGAATTTACGCCTATATATGTGTGTGTATTACAGAATACAAAAAAAAAAAGTTCATTAAGTTGCATTTTGGTTTTTTAGTACTGCCCAGAAAAAGTTATTTCACATGACAGATATTTATCTGTATATTCAACAAAACAAAATAATAATTTGAACATTTCCCATATGTTCTTCTGATGGTGTGTGACTTCATTAATGATCAGCTGGTTTGTGATAGTTGTGCATGAGTACCTGCTTCATCCTGACTAGTGAAGCTTACATTTATGCATTCGGCAGACACTTTAATCCAAAGCGACTCATGTTGCATTCAAGGTATGAATGTTATCACATTTGAGCTCTTCCCAGTAGTGGCTGTAAGATGTTGAGTTCCAGCTTTTGGATGATTGTGTAAATTGCTATTATTTTGTCTTCTGGGAAATATGTGAACATCTTACTGCCCTTCAGAAGCTACAAGATATTTACATATTTCCCTGATAAGATATTTCTCATATTTCCAACTCCTTTTAGAGCCATTAAAAAGTGATTTATTGCACCTTTAAATATCTGTATGGTGTTTCTTGTTTTGTGGTGTTCACTCCCTGTCACAGGCGCTCGTGTCTCCAGGGCCGAGCTGAGACAATGCACCCTTATGCTTGCCCCCTTAGACCATCGATTCTCTTCTCCCAACCTTATAATCACAAATTTTGTTGCTGATGTCTCCAAAAACTCCAAAACACGCTTACACACACACCTGCGATGCATGCAAACACCCACACACACACGTACATAGACATGATCTGCAAACAAAGCCCTTCCATAGCGAGTGTCACTGCCATCCGCTTTTGTTTGCCTGCATGTCTTCAAAGAAACATTTTCATTCAGAAAAGACCATTGTTTTTGCTGTTGTCTTCTGGAAATTCAGAGTAGCAATTTGTTCATCTCACTATTGAAGGTTTCTGCTAGTATGCATTTTTGCAGCGGGCTTTTTTCCATTTTACCCCATAAGTCTCTTTTGTCTAACAAGATTAAATGATTTTTGAAACAAAGTTGGGTCCTTGAAATCAGGATATGAGCTGTTATAGTTTGTAACGCCGCTGAAAGCGTCATGCCCATACATTATAGAAAGTTCTGCCAAATTCATTGAATGCTTTCTGCAATCGAGAACAAGGCAACATTTAGTGCTAGTTTTTGCTTACATGTGTTGAGCTTGTCTGTTTTCTCCCACAGGAGGAGACACTGGCTATGATAGGAATGGCATACTAGACATACTAGAACTGCAGTATGCATTCTGTGTGCATTATGTAAATTGTCTGGAATGCCTGGATTACATACTACATTTACCAACATGTGCAGCAAGCTAGAGCATACTTTGTACTACAGTACATCCCACAATGCAGTGCATTTGATTTCAATTTTCTGTAAGTGATAGTAACTACATTTTTAACATCTCTTTCTTGACTCATGATTTAATTGGATTTCCAAAAGTTATTATTATTTTTTTTAACCAACATTTGTAATTTACTGCCAGAAAATTAGCTGTTAATTTACAGACATTTCCTTTAACCCTAAAACCCACACAATGCAATGCGTAATTCAAAATACTTGTGAAACACATGTGAAAAGTTATATTATGTGTATTAACTTCATGTTAACACAGTACATTGGACCCTATTGTTGTTTTGAATGTCTTTCTTGACTCATTATTTGACTGAACTGCTAAATTATTCAAAAATGGATTAAAAATGCAGAAACTCTTAAATGTATGACGTCATGGCATTAAATGGTGCATGCACTGCAAATATGAATATCTTCCTCAGTATAGTTGGTTTCCAATTCAAATATGTAAACATAATTCAATCAAGATACTTGAGATATAAACTGAAAATATGAAGTCCTGTTTTCTGAGAAATTGAATTGAAATTGAAAAAGTGAATTTATGCTTAAAACAAGAACAAGTATCTGCCATTGGGGTATGGAAATGTATTTTCCCTTTGAATTAAGTTAATTTTTATCAGCCCATTGACATATTTGTTCTTGTTTCAATCAAACTCATAACATTTGGATCAATTTCTCATGTTGTGACACCAATAGCTTGGTTTCCATCCACATTGGCAAATTTTGGGAAATTGCATAAAAATGCTGGATGGAAACTGCAAGGTTATTTCTGTTTTGTGTCAATTTACCTTGAAGAAGTGATGGATTTGTTCTCTTGAACACAGAAATACTACTTTATTTGCAAAATGCTTTTCAGTTTTGTGCAAGCATTTGCAATTTGGCTGAAACATCTCTAATGTAGCATACTATTCGAAATGCTTATCTTTGCATAATGAAACCTGTCTCACTGTTTTAAAAATTTGTAGGAAGTGTAGCATCCCCCCTCTCAGACCCTGCCGGCCCCAGTGTTCACTTTTGTCATGTTACCACTAATTTACACCTGTGCAGCATTTGAATAATGAAGTGCACGGGTAACTGCTAAATGCATTCTTAACTATCTGCAAAGATGCGTATCGCAGCGTCTTATGCCCACATTGTTTCTCTTATGCGTTATGATTAAAATGGAGTAATGGCTCCATTGGAGCTCACTGGTTTGTCAGCGGTGGGTTCCTCGGTGTGCCGTACATCTCTGAACTCCTCGCAAGTGGTAATGCCCCATCCGACAGCGTGATGGAGAGGTGGGTGTCATTACCGTATGTTTAAACAGCCGAGAGAGGCGGCTATCATTTAGTCGAATGAGCTCTCTGTGTGTCTGATGAGATGAGATGGAGAAACCCAGGGAGAGCGAAAGAGACATTTCAGAGGAATTCATTGACAGCGAATAACATCACTTAATCAAGAGCGGTGACACTTGTTTACCTTCCTCTCTCTCTCTGTGGCCTGTGTGGAGTGTATTATATGAAGAAATAATCGCATCCCGGTGGAGAATAAATATGGGCTCTGTATATTCGAAATCAGCATCAACGTTTATCAGCTTGGCATGAAATCGCAAGTGTATGAAGTTCTGATAGGCCATCGGTTGCTACTTAAAGCTGATTTTAATTGACCAATGGCAGTGTTCAGGACACTTGTTTGAAAACTACAACTATTATTGCAGCAGCATTCTACTGTTGCTGCAGTATATAGTATGTCGCTGTGCACAGTATGCAAACTACTACATTTGCCAAAATCTGCAGTATATGACAGAGGCTGACTTTGAAATATCATAATAGCATCCTACTTGGAATATTATTGTCATGTCTTATGGGAGAAATGGTGTGCTATTTCAAATTGGGCTAGAGATTACTGTGTGGAGTATTGCACCTCAATCTGAAAAAAAAAATAAAAAATGGATGTTGAAATATTTTTAATTCAGAAATTTCTAGTAAATTTCACAAACGAGTAAGTGTTATTCGTTTAAATGTGAAATTACAGGGTTGAAAAACAAGTCTAAAACAGTCTTTTAAATGGCAAAAAGTGTCCCCATCAACCTGAATTAACCTGTTTTCTTGTAAAATTTACACTAATAATCTTTATTTTATTTACAACTTCTAAAAAGCCATTTCCAGGATAAACCTAAAGTAATTTCGGCTGTGACTTTTGGTATATCTTTTCTGGCCCATTACATAATCAGATTGTCAACAGGTAATCAATTGTATTAGAAAAATAATAAAATAAGTGCTTTTCTTTCAATATAAAACTTTTAACATATATTCTTTTTTAAAAATACAATATTGTTTAATTATTAATTTATTCATTTATTTTATTGTATTAAAGTTCAAATTTGGCCTTTTTTAGGAGGCAGCATCCTCTAATACTTAGTAAACTATTGTATTCCAAAACATGGTCAATAATAATTTTTGCCCATTCCATTTAAATTCAATTTTTCATGATCTGACATGATGAATTGCCTTCTATCTATCTATCTATCTATCTATCTATCTATCTATCTATCTATCTATCTATCTGTCTCGTCTATCTATCTATCTATCTATCCCAAAATATATATACATACAGTATATACATACTGCTTATATAGTTGTCTCTGTGGATTAAACTGATGTAGGAGAAAGTATTTTAAGATTCATGTCTATTCTCTCAGGTTCCCATGTGAACATATCTGTACTGTGTTTCTTGGCATAAAACATGATGGTAAACGTCAAGCATTTTTGCGTCTTGTCTGTTCTCTATAAACTCTAATAATGTCAGTGGGAAACTCAACATTTTCATGTCTTGCATAATTTAAGGCTTTCTGGCTATGGACTGAGAATCATTGAAGTCTGAAGCGCTGCGGTTTGTGCACATGAGTGTCTTCTCTCCAAATAGCCTCTTGTGTTTAAAGGTCTGCGGTGGCGACCGAAGTCGAGTGATTGCCAGCCGGGACAGCCGTGGTGGGAAATGCAGGAAAATGGAATAGACAAAAGTTGGGTCCTCCTTTACTGTACACAAACCAATAATGAGTTCCAAATGTTTACTATGCAATCCCCAGGGGCGACAGCTTTCACTAAATAAATTCATGCATTTAGAAAATGCGCCTGTAATAGTCGGCAAACTGAATTTTAAAACATGGCCCATATGTTAATGTTCCTTAATGCAGGAAGTTTAAAGGAGTGAGATTTGTTTGAAGAGAAAGATGCATCGTAAACGCAGAATGAAGTATCCGGTTTGCTTCGGCAAATTGGGTGAAAACCACACGCAGCGAGCTGTCGTGTACACAACGCTTTAAAAAAACACTCTTGGTAAAAACGACGTGAGATCTGCACAGCTCCATTAATTAGCGATCTACCCGTTACAGTGGCCACAAACTTAAATTATACCATGTCAAATTACACTCTCTCCATTTATACTAAAAAAAGAGAAAAACACTTGTTTCCAAAATACATTCTCGTGTGGAATTGTTTGTACTTAATTTGTTTAGATTCTATTGCAGTGCATGTACAGCCTTTCACTATTTTGTTTAACAAGATTGCATCGTTTCCTCCTGTACTGTTGCGCTCAGTTCTTCTAGAGATGGCGGAGTTGCATCCACAGGCGGCCCAATAAACTGTTCAAACTGAAGAATCTACTGTGGCTTTGGGAAATAAAATTTTCAATTTGCACAGCCATTGGAGAGCTGTTTTCAACCCCGTCTCTGGCCCCTCTGAGACATCAGGTGATGTTTTTCTAGGCAGTGCTTTTAAATTATGAATAGTTTGTTATTAGGTTTAGAAGAGAAGAGTAAAATGTACTAACTCAGATGTCCAGATAATATTAACTAGTTAAATGGTAACAGGCCAACATAGTGCAGCTTTCTGTCATATGCTTACTTGTCCTGTCATTATGTGTGTTCTACGGGTCTGTCTGCGTTTATCAGGAATGGTTATCAGGTAATGACCCAGGAATTAATATATGGGTTCAAGGTATATTAGTTAACCCATACTGGTGGATAACATAACTTAATCTTTCTCTGTTGTCAGCTATTCAAAAGCATTGTGTACTGGAAATATTTTTTTGTAGCAATAAATATCTATATATATCTAATTTTAGTATGTATAAATATATATATTATAGTAGATTTTTACCTGAACCTCATTCATTCTTTCATTCTTTCTTTTTCAGTTGTTGGAAGACTCTTGAATGTATAAAATTGAAGAAACAGAATTTTTCATTTCATTTCATATTTGTCATTTTTTCCATAATCTTTCTTTTTTCCCATTTGCAATTCTTCATTTTCATTTTATAGTAGTTGTTTTGCCAGAACCCTATCTATTTATGTATTTGTTTTTGTTGGTGGAAGACACTTGAATACATGAAATTTAATTTTCATGAGTGCATAAATTATTGATTTTTGTCTGTTATCGCGGCTCATGGTAGTTGAAGGCTATTGGCTATTTAAACCCAACTGGCCTGACTTCCTGTTTCATTTGGGAAATACATCAATATGAGCTTTTTTATATGACATACTGTTCACATTTGACAACTTAGTGTCAAGTTTGTTTTAAAGAAATAGTTCATCCAAATGTCAATATTAGCTCACCCTCATGTTGTTCCAACTTGTTGTTTGTGGTTTTCTGAATTGCTATGATAGCTTTGCAGAAGAAACCGACAGAAAATTGAAGTACTTATTCACTTATAATCTCCTGCTGTAGTCACAGAAAAACTGTGATGTTTAACCCGGCAGCTCAAACACTCTGCCTAACATCTCCTTTTGTATTTTGTAGAAGAATAAAAATCACACAGGTTTGGAACAACACAAGGGTGAGAAAACAATGGCAACATTTTCACTTTAGGGGAAACAATCTCTTTTTAAAGGTAGTTGCATTCTCCCATTTCCTAAATTCACTAAATCAGATCAACTAATTGAAAAAGGTAAATGGCTAAATTAATATAATTTATTATTTTACATGACCTATTGTTTCACCAGTGAGTCATCAAGCTACTTTTAATCCTTTAGCCTGACTTAGCTTGAGTACTTTTAATTAGGCCTAATTAATGCACTCATGTATTCATTTATTTTGTGAGGAGTATCAAACGTCTTGAAATTAGTGATCTTCTTGATTTTCAGTTTACACCACTGCTCTCTAGTGCACTTTTTTTGGTAAATGTATTATATGATGCATTGGCCATGAGTTTATGAATTATGCTGCAGCACTTTACACAAATAAACCCACTTTAGTGACCTATTACTTAAAAAAACAACTGACTAAATAAATAAATAAATTCTCAAATCCTATGTATGTTTTTTTTCCTCCTGTTTGTGAGAATACTTAAATTATGTGAACTGTTGTCTTACACATCAAATGTGTGTATATATAATGATATAAATTATAATTTGAATCAATTAAATACACAGTATATATATTTTATAAATATATCTAAAAAATAATACGTTTTGTGTCAAGGAATGTACACCTCCCCCCTTTTAAAAATAAGGTGCTTCACGATGCCATAGAAGAACTTTTTTTGTCTAAATGTTTTCATAAAGAACCTTTAACATCTGAACATTCTGTTTGACTAAATGTTCTTTGTGGCAAAAGAAGGTTCTTCAAATTACAAAAACGCAAGAAAGAGATGGCTCTTTAAAGAACATTTGACTGAATGGTTCCTTGTGGAACCAAAAATGGTTCTTCCATTGCATCGCTGTGAAAAACCTTTTGCAGACCTTCATTTTAAGGATGTAGTTTTAAGAGTTTTTTAGGCGAGTATGTAGTTGTTTAGACTTCAAATATGTGGTTTGTTATTAAAGATAACATCTATTTGAAAATTTGCTTTGACGGTTTCGGAGATGTGAGCTCCAGGGCGTCAACGACCGTTCAGCGCTCATGAAACCGCTGAGAGCAGCCTCACCTCGACCAGATCTTCTGGAATTTACCGCTGGCACTGATGTCTCTATAGTGGTTAAACATAAGATATAATTTGTTTTGGGTAAATCTAACAGGCAGTCTTTGGTCTCAATCTATTATTTGTTTCAGAGCAAATAGTTTTGGCTGAGGGCAAGGTTTCATCACGTTATATTTTATGTAACTTCAAATCAGTGCGCTGCCTTTGTACTTTTGACTGAACTGTCTAGAAACTTTTATGATGGCTGTTGTTGTTGTTGTTTATTATTCAGTAAATAATATTTTATATACTTAATAGTAGTATTTAGTATTGGGAAACTGTGTGTGTGTGTGTATGTTTATGATGGTGATTTTTGTGACATTGTTCCGCCATTAGATGGCGACAAGTCATTTATATTGAAAGAGACTGAAACGGAAGTTCTTTTTTACTTTCAACAACAGCTTGTAAGATGAAGCCAAAAAATACACTGATCAGCGCTGTCATCAGACACCCTTAACAGATGATAGGAGAGTACGACAAAGATATATCGCTTTCCTCAGTGGACATTCAGACTAATGTTTTATTGTGAATATGAGATTGAGCTGAAAAATTAATGCTGTATCAGATTGGGGTAATCACGTTCACTCAGTCCATCTCTTTCACTAATAATACTCGAACATGAGCAAGAGCTTTAATCCCTTAATACAATAAGCTTTCAATGAAGTAACTGAATTTTCTTTTGTTACTAGTTCTAAAGTGACGTTTTCGAATTAGTACGGAGGCTTCAGCTCAGCTGTTAAACTGCCAAACTGAGATTTTAATCTGTGGCGAAAGGAAGTAGTTCTGCACAAAAGGGTTTTTAAAGACACTCCATTGTTGTTTTTCCTATATATTTACACACTTGTGCTGTCGAACTGTTGTATAAACGCAAGATCGTACTCACAGACGTGAGATATGGCTGTATATCAGCACACTGTGATTACGGCCGAATCACAGCCGTGCCGATATACAGCCATATCTCACGTCTACTCGTGTGATAATGCTCATGTAAATATTAAATATGTATAAATAAATATGTTTGTGTGTGTGTGTCCAAAAAATGCATTATGGCATTTTTCTGAACTTGTCAACAATTTTATTTATTTTACGTTCTCCATGTTGATGTCTAATTCTAAACTTTAAAATTTTTTGATGAATATTTATCCTTAGCAAATATTCTTTGACAATTATTTGAAAAAGAAAATCTCAAATAAATTTGTTTATACACAAAGAAATATGTTTATATATACACACACACATTTTATATATATATATGTTTTTCAGTCCCTATCTGTTGAAAGTACCAGTACTAGAGAAGAAACCCACAAAATGTTTAGTTTTTATGTGGTCTTGGATTGTTTTGCTCCTTTTTAAAGCATGATCAGTGAAAAAACGTGGGAAGATCAGCAAACAGAACATCAGCCGGTAGTCGCCATCATGTCCCCCTGAAAGCGCGCCTCAAAAATCACTCTAAATTCTGTCCTCGCAACATGGCGGAAAACGTTGCGGAGAAAAAAAAAACATCTATTAGTCTAGTAATTGCACTGTGATTAGCAGATGTGAGTGTTTGGCATGGAACAGGCTTTCCTGAAGTTTGGAAGACGTCGAGCTACTGCTGTATCCTGATACAATACAGCAGCCTCGGCAGCCATACATCCTTCATGTCTTCCTCTGTCTCTCCACCCACCCCCATGGGTCTCCTTCCCATCCATCCATTCGCCTCCTCTCCTCTCCTCTGCCTGTCTGGATCTCGCCCAGCTGGCTTCATTAGACTCTTCACCATCCCAGATCCGCTGGTTTTGTCTGTTGCACATTTTTTGACTGTTTTATCTTAAGCGCTGTCCATCCTGGAGCCTCATAAATATTTCCCTGGCATTTCTGCATCTGCTCGAACTGGCTGCTAATGAAACAATTCATGTGTCCATTGTACATTTGTTTTTTAATTAATCTTTGTGTCCTGCATTTATTATTATTTTTTTCCCCCCCTTATTTAGGGGGGCTGCTCATTGTTTGCGAGTGAACGGAAAAGCGTGAGGTGGAAGAAAAGAGGTGTTTACTTTTATAAATCATTTTAGCATTCGCTTTTTTTGTTGTTGTTTTCATCATGTTGGACATGACACAAATGTTGAGATGATGGGATATTTCAAAGCAGTGTCGACATATTAGTCTCTTTTTAACTTTGTAAAAATGAAAATGCTTATAATAGAGTACAGCAGACTTTTATAAATATGTTCTGGTCAAGCTGAGGCACTTAAACCTTTTGAGGCACTTAAACTATTAACTATAACTTGATTATTTATACAATTACACATATGAATGATTAACTATTAAGTGAACAGGTTTTGTAAAACATTTAATATTTTCCAATTTTAAGACATATAATGGAACATAAATTGCCTCAGGCAAAAGCCTGTGTTATGGTTTCTCTACAGAAACGTATCAATTATTAATTGTTTTCTCTCATTTTCACATTATATAACAAAACAGCCATCTTTCCCTCAATTTCCCTGTGTTAGCTCATCTTGTCATTCTGACAATCTAGTAAACTCCAGTATTTAGGAATATATATAAAGCAGTTTATAATAAAGACTGATCATTGATATCTGATATAAAAAATAACGTTTCTATTTTAATAACAGGTCTTGGGTTAAAGAATGGCACCCAGTTGGCTTCATTACACCACTGTATGTTCAACAGCAATAAGTTGAAACTACAAGAAAGATATCTGATTTCTGATATCTGATTGGTTTGCATAAATTACTCAGCTTTTTATGTAAATGCCATTCATTCTCAATTTGCAACCACATAGCATTTTGAGCTAACAGTTAGACATAGCCCCCAAAAAACAGTGAAGTAAATAAATAAATAAGTAAAATGATATTTACAATAGATTTTTGTACAACAATAATAATAGTAATAATAATAATGATTATTATTGTCATTATTATTAATTAAATATTATTATTATTATGATTATTATGTATTATTATTATTAGTATTATTATTTTATTGTTTTAGATAATAATAACAATTTACAACAACAATAATTTAATATTATTATTATATATATCATTAATTATTATTATTTTATTATATTATTATTATTACTATATTATATTATCTGTTTTTGGTATCTGTCAGTTATTTGCTATTGTGTCAGTAAGCAGAAATAAACAATAATTAAAAATATGATACGCATATTATCAGGAATAAAGGCATATAGTTTCACACACACACACACACATATTTTATATACAGTGTGTACGGAAGTATTCAGACCCCTTATTTTTCCATCTTTGTTATATTGCAGCCATTTGCTAAATCATTTAAGTTAATTTTTTCCTCATTAATGTACACGCAGCACCCATATTGACAGAAAACCCAGAATTGTTGACATTTTTGCAGATTTAATTAAAAACGAAACTGAAATATCACATGGTCCTAAGTATCAGACCCTTTGCTGTGACACTCATAGATTTAACTCAGGTGCTGTCCTTTTCTTCTGATCATCCTTGAGATGGTTCTACACCTTCTTTTGAGTCCAGCTGTGTTTGATTATACTGATTGACTTGATTAGGAAAGCCACACACCTGTCTATATAAGACCTTTACAGCTCACAGTGCATGTCAGAGCAAATGAGACTCATGAGGTCAAAGGAACTGCCTGAAGACACTCAGAGACAGAATTGTGGCAAGGCAAAGATCTGGCCAAGGTTACAAAAAAATTTCTGCTGCACTTAGGTTCCTAAGAGCACAGTGGCCTCTATAATCCTTAAATGGAAGACTTTGGGACGACCAGAACCCTTCCTAGAGCTGTCCGTCCGGCCAAACTGAGCTATTGGGTGAGAAGAGCCTTGGTGAGAGAGGTAAGAAGAACCCAAAGATCACTGTGGCTGAGCTCCAGAGATGCAGTCGGGATGGGAGAAAGTTGTAGAAAGTCAAACATCACTGCAGCCCTCCACCAGTTGTGGCTTTATGGCAGAGTGGCCCGACGGTAGCCTCTCCTTAGTGCAAGACACATGAGTTTGCTAAAAAAACCCTGAAGGACTCCAAGATGGTGAGAAATAAGATTTCTGGTCTGATGAGAACTTTTTGGCCTTAATTCTAAGTGGTATGTGTGTAGAAAACCAGGCACTGCTCATCACCTTTCATCACCTGTCCAATACAGTCCCAACTTTGAAGCATGGTGGTGGCAGCATCATGTTGTGGGGGTGTTTTTCAGCTGCAGGGACAGGACGACGGTTGCAATCGAGGGAAAGATGAATGCGGCCAAGTACAGGGATATCCTGGACGAAAACCTTCTTCCGAGTGCTCAGGACCTCAGACTGGGCCGAATGTTTACCTTCCAACAAGACAATGACCCTAAGCACACAGCTAAAATAACGAAGGAGTGGTTCACAACAACTCTGTGACTGTTCTTTGTTCTTGAATGGCCCAGCCAGAGCCCTGTTTTAAACCCAATTGAGCATCTCTGGAGATACCTAAAAATGGCTGCCCACCAACGTTTACCATCTAACCTGACAGAACTGGAGATGATCTGCAAGGATGAATGGCAGAGGATCCCCAAATCCAGGTGAAAAACTTGTTGCATCTTTCCCAAAAAAAAACTCATGGCTGTATTAGATCAAAATGGTGCTTCTACTAAATACTGAGCAAAGGTCTGAATACTTAGGACCATGTGATATTTATTTCAGTTTTTCTTTTTTAATAAATGTCAACAATTCTGTGTTTTTTCGTCAATATGGGGTGCTGTGTGTACAGTAATGAGGAAAAAAAAATAACTGAAATGATTTTAGCAAATGGCTGCAATTTAACAAAGAGTGAAAAATTTAAGGGGGGTCTGAATACTTTCCGTACCCACTGTATATCCCCTTTTTATTACTGTATTCTAGCAGTTATTTGTTATTGCGTCAATAAGCAGAAACAAACAATAATTAAAATAGGTTTTGCATATTATCTGGCATAAAAGCATATGGGCCAAAAAAAGTATAATAGTACAAAAATATTATATTAAAATAGTATATAATATTGTATAGATATAATAGTCTTTAAATTCTTATTATTGTCCACAAAAGCATATGCCCCCCCCCCCCCCAACAAAATTTAGCTAAACATATGCATTAGAAATAAAAAAATTCTATTTGTATTCTATCAGCAGATTATTATTTTGTTGTGTCAATATGCACAATTAACAATATTTGAAATAGGCTCTGCATATTATCAGACATAAAGCATAAAACACTAGTATTGTCCCGTTTAAAATGGACATTGGTTGTATACTGTAGTTTTAAAAAGCAGTAAAAAGCCTTCTGGGTACAGAGTGCGGTGGGCTGGTTGCCGTGGCACCGACAGTTATTCGCCCGTGTGTGTGGGTTTGTGTGTGTGTGTGTGTGTGTGGATGCGTGCAGAGAAGGGCAGCCAGATGGTGGAGGTGGTCTCAGGAGAGGGGAACTGGGGCATAGTTGCCACCGCTGGCATGCGTAGCCCCATCCTGACCTCCCTTTCTCTCAGAGTCTCGAACCGCGTGTCTGACAACGCACGCTGCGACCTAGGAAGGAAACCACGTGGATAGATAATGCATTTATGCAAGAGATTTCACCGATAGCATGCAACACGCATAAAATGAAAGTAGACCCATAATCCCTCCGCTCTTAAAACCTTGCAGCTCGGCGTAACGCCAGATTCTGTCATTTCTCAAGTGGCAAATCAGCCTGGCGCATTTGTCAAAGGTAGCATAATGCATAACACTTTGGAAGTGTTGTTCTACATCTTTATTTGCCGGATCACAAAAGCGAGCGAGGTGACAGGAAGAATGGGGCGACGTGCACATAATGTAAGGTCCTCGGTGGGCCACAGCTGCACCGGGCCAGGCTTTGATTCTTGCATGAGGTTGCTTTGTGAAATGATCTAATCCGATGGGTTATTTATGGAGTGTCATTATTTATTTATTTGATTATTTTGTAAATTATTTATCTATTGAATTATTAATCCATCCTCATGACAAACCCTGAATTATGCATGACTTAATTTGAGATTATTGCATTCAGATGCCACATTGTTGCAGTGGCGGATCACGTTCGCACGTCACACGTGGAAATTAAATCACCCTCCCAGGCCATTTTGTCTTCATTTGAAACAGAAGCTGAGACAGGTTGCTGCAAGAACATCAGCCTGTTATCAAAACAAGAGCGACTGCATTTATCTTAATGCCAGAGACATGCTCTGACCTTTTGCAGGCCGTTTCCACCTGATGTCCCTCTGTGCATCATTGCATCATTTGTCGGGAGAGACGAAGGTTTGGCTATCGTCACATGAATATTTAGCATGATTTTTTTTTTTTGGCATAACTACCTTATATTTAAAATCAAAAGAGTTTGCAACTAAATCTGTCTGTCTGGAAGTACAACCTTTCACATCAGCCACATAAGATGTGAGAAGTGTTTTCAACTCGATGAATATCATTTTTTTTTTTTTACCATTTAGGGTCTCAACCACCAGTCAAGAATGACTAGTTTAAAATAATTATTTAATTTCAGTGTTGTTTTTTGAGCATCTAATTAGCTGTCATTTTGTTGTGATATATCATTAGCAATGAAAAACCCACCAGATTTGAGCCAAAATAAGTTTATATTCATATTATTATTTAAATTCCAATGGGTTTTTCCTCATATTTATGCTATTTTCATTTGCAGTGTCAAATATGAGTGTATACTAATTTCTTCTATATATTAACACACTATTTGTGGCTTCAGCTCATTTTCAGATAAGTACTTACCATGCTGAATTTATCTTTGTTACATAACTTCCTTTATACTATAGTATGACTGTAAACATGCAAATTGCACATTGCCAGTAGCAGTTCACTTCAGTTGTTTATGGGAAGTGCATTCATTGCATGAATACTTGAGACATGGAAAATAAGCTTGCAGCTTTCTGTGAGTTTGGAAGCATTGCTTTGGTTTACATGAACTGCATCCCAGACTATTTTTTAATGTGTTTAGTGTGTGGACCAGTGAAATGCACCAGAGATCCCTTACAAAGTCGGTCTGAGATTCAGTTCAGAAAAACACTTTAATCCCAACCAAATGAACTGAACTCTGAGGTCAAACGAACACACCAAAAGTGTGAAAATGCCCAAACAATGGAACGCCAACTGAACGTAACATTGGTTTTATATTCACTACAGGTCCATCATTTGGAATAATTACGATTTTTAAAGAAATCTCTTATACATATACTTACCGATGCTGCATTTATTTGATTAACAGTAAAAAAGTGTATATTTATTGCAAGTTTAAAAAAACATGTTTCTGTTTGAATACATTTTAAAATGTAATTTATTTCTGTGATGCAAAGCTGAATTTTCAGCATCATTACTCTTTCAGAAATCGTTCTAATATACTGATTTGCTGCTCAATTGTTATCATTTAGTATTGGTACTCAATTATTAATAATAGTTCTTAATTTCTGACCATAAAAATACAAAAAAAGCATTACTTTATAATATAAATACGGTTTTATGTCAAATTAAGCGACATTATATATTTTATATTTAAAATGTAGTTAAATGTTGTAGTTTTTATTACACTAAATTTAAAGGCAATCAGATACTATGAAACTGCAGCTAACATCTGTATTCACGTATCAAGTGAGATCATGATGCCGTTTCTTTTACAATACCTATGAATACCTTTGGATTGTTTTGCACACAGGTATTGATAGCTTTTAAACAAAATCAATATTATATAATACAAATTTATTTTAATACATATGATATGTTAATAATTTAAGTACATATGTTAATATTAAATAAATATATGATTTTATATTAATATATAATATAGTTGCTATAATATATGATTTAATTATTAAGTTTTAAAATTAATATCAAATATAACTATTTTTAGCTTTTATTACCTCAAATAAACTTGTCAATTTACAGCTAACACCTTTTTTTTATAAAGGGAGAGTCAAGAATTGATATCTAATTATTTTAGCTTTTATTAAATTGAATTTAAAGCAATTGAAAATTAAAATAAAAAAAAATTAAAGCTAACAAATCCTTATTCTTAGCATTACTTTTTTACATCTTTTGATTTTAAACCTAACACTTTTGTATATTAGATCTGGTTTTTCCACAACAAAAGTAAAATAGATTAAGAAGCACAAATGTATTCTGCATTGATAATAACCAGAAAGGTTTTACATTGTAATAATATTTCACAGTATTACTGTTTTTACTGTATTTTATTAAATAAAAGCATCCTTGGTGAGCAGAAGAGACTTCTTTAAACAATATTAAAACATCTTATTTATTGCAATCTTTTGACTTTAGACTGGTAGATAATTAGAAAACATCAGCATTTAGCATTAAACATCAGCTGATGTTTAGATGGTTACGTTGGAGTGCATGTGCTCTGATAATTCATTTGGACCAGTTAGTTTGGTGTGCTATCAAACCTGTAACTTTTTCAAACGACTTAACTGAGGTTTTTACCAAACAAAGTATGACAGCATTTGTGTCATGAGAAACCCGGAATAATAACCCTGAACCTAAAGCAAATAGAATAGCAATTAACCCAGCCACATGGGGTTTGTTTAGTAAATTGCGTATAAGGGTCACGATGTGACAAGTAAAGGTGAGGCGTTCTTCTCCCAATTTTTGTCACACCACACCGTCGATTATCATTGTGGATTATTTCAATGATTTGGTTCTCAGAGGATGCGGTTTCTCTGCTACTTGTGGAGCTGAAGCGTCATGTTTGCTTGTCAGCGTGCATCTGTCTCTACTCGATGCTTAATTCAAAATCTGTGTGTCTGATTTAAAAGCACGACTGTGGGTCCTTCATCAACACTTAGCGCTCGGTTTAAAACTTGCGAGACTGTGCCTTACCTATAAAAAGTGGAGGAAACAGTAAAGCAGGAGATGTATTTTTAAGTGTGCTTCTCTCTTCTCACTCTTGCCGTAATGAAGCATTCATTATGATTATTTTATAGGCCTGAAGTTTTTAAAAACTACAAGAATGCATTACTCTGCATAATGAACAGCTGTTGTGGCAACAAGCACATACATTATGCATAAAAAATTATTTCAATTTTGATTGTAGATGCTGATTTATTGAGACAAGTCTAGCATACTGCCGTAATGGAGTTGGGATATGCTTCTGTTGTGTTATTTCCATAATTAATATCAGGAAGCGTGTTATATGCATGCTTCGTATTTATATGTCGAATCGCACTTGAGCCATAATAAATACAGGCTTGCGTTCAAGCTTAAAACCGAAGTGTGTTAATTATGCATCAGACCACAACTACAAAATAATAAATCCATAATCTTTCATATTTCGTGTGAGCCTTTTAAATGTATCCAGAGACGCGCTTTGAGGCTGTTTCGCTGCTATGTGCAATGCGCCGTATATGTACATGCATGTTCTTTTTTGAAGAAAGTGAGAACGAGTGGTGTTACGACGCAACTCTGTGGGGAAGAACTTGTCATTTGAACGAAAACTGTGAATTGAGCTGGCAGTGCCAGTTGACTGTCAGGAGGGTTTTGCGTGGCGTAATTGAGCTAATATGATGACTGGAAGTTCATGGAAAGCCGGAGAAGATGCCCACGTCTCGATCTCAAGGTCCACGTGCGGTTTTCGACGCATTTTACCGCCACGAGGGACAGAGCACAGTAGAATTAATAATTTGAAGACACGTCGTTGATAAATAATTTATTCTGGCCCCAAGGATGGTTAGGAGCAGAGTAAAATACTAATAAATCATTTGTGGCACTGCTAGTTGTCACTTTCGATTATTTCTGGCTTTGTGATAAACTGCTGCACCTGCCAGCTGCTGTTTTGAGTCAGAGCGGCCAACTTTCCCCAAAAGTAGTCACCCTTTCTTCAACCAGCACTTCCTTCCTGTGTGATGATTCATAGCCATTGCTTCCAAGCTTGTGATATTGCAGCGGCTGACAGTGGAGCTCTGTATGAGTCCTGTATGAGATGATATTCCCGGGAGAGTTTCCCAAAAGAGTTTAGGGATGAAGTGTGGCATATGGGTACATTTTAAAAATATATGACCTAACTGGGGGTCTATTATTCCCACAGGACCAAGACAGTCCTGTCAGTCACTTGTGCTTAATTGGGTTGTGTTTATAGGTAGCTAATGAAGTGGCTTTGAGTAGCGTCTTTATTCCAACTGAATATGGAGACCTAAGGATAGGCCCACACAGAATATGCACATATTTTGTGCTTTTCTATGCTGATTATGAGGGAAAATAGGGTTTGATTGAAATATGGTCAAATGTGTTCAGAGTTCTGGTATAGGAAAGATATGTATTTTAAACCCTTTTAAAAGCAATTAGGGATGTGTCACATTTTGATAGATGGATTGGTGATTGCATACACAGCATTTATATTTTACATATATTTATTTCAACTGTTAGAATATGAAATAAATCAAAGAATAATGTAATGAAAAGATTGTATTTTTATAAATATGACAGACCTGTATTTATTTCAAATGTAATCTACATTAATAATTTTTATTTAAAAATGTATATTAATGTTCATATTTTTTAAATTATTTAACTACCTTTAATGCTAAGAAAGATAATATGACACTGAAGCTAACAGTAACTATATGTGGATATATACATATAAAATTATTATATATATATATATATCACTGTATTCACTATTCAATGAGAGTCATGCCTTTTTTCTTTTAACACTAGCCTATAATACTACCTTTGGATTGTGTTTACCAATGATATTGGATAACTTTTAAACAAATCACTATTAATATAATACAACTATTTTATATCATCTTATATTTAATAAATTATATACATATTATATTAAATAAATATATGATTTTATATTAATATATAATATATATTTATAATTCATATTATTTAATTAGATTTTTACAATTAAATAGTAAATATAATATTTTAGCTTTTATGACACTCAATACAATTGTAAATTTAAAGCTAACACCTTTTTTTTATAAAGGTAGAGTCAAGAATTGATATCTAATTATTTTAGCTTTTATTAAATTGAATTTAAAGCAATTGAAAATTAAAATAAAAAAAAATTAAAGCTAACAAATCCTTATTCTTTTTAATATGGTATTTTAATTTCTGGCAGCATTTGCTTCAGTTAATCAAGTACCACTTTTGTACATTTTAATGTAAACTAAAAAAAAAAATAGTTTTCTGTTTTTAAGTAGCTCAGCTGCTAGCAATAATAATGTCAATGTCATGAGTTCGATTCCAAGGTAACGCACAGACTGAGTAAAATCTACAGCACCGCAACTCGCTTTAGATGCATAAATGTAAAAGTTTCACCCTTGTTAATTTCACATCTCGAATCATTATTTGAATATGCCTTGTTTTTGGGCATCGGTTACTTCTCGCCCTCAGGGATTCACGGCAATAACAAACCCTCGAGCGGCATCCAAACCCCGAGAGTTGTCGTCCTCTTGGGACGCGGCAGCCCGCCTGAGCACGTGACTCAGATTCTTATCCCCCACTTTTCAAAAGAAAGTGATTCAAATGTTAATTAACTGTTACTTATAGCCGACGACCTCCAGCGCATTTGCCACCTGTGCCAGAATGAGGCGAAATGGCCCTTGAAGCCTGGAAGTGTTGAGCAAACAGTCCTCCGCACAAGGTGCAATCACTGCACGAAGAGATCGGCGTACCACCGGCGGAAAAATACCCCTGCGTCTGCTGTGCGTGGAATCTTATTAGGTAATGACAGAGTAGGAGGTAATCAAGTTGAGATTGTGTCTTTCTCAGAAAGAGGACAAAAGGAAGCACTGGAATGGAGGAGCTCATTCGAAGAGATGAGATGAATGTATAAGCAAATTGAAAGCTGAAAAATTTCCACGTGGATCTCTATTGAAAAAAACGGCCCTCGTCTCTTCTCCTTTTCTTCGGCCCCCCGAATTAGTTCCTTCAAAACCTGTTAAGGGTTGAAGGGAAATAATATGTTGTGAATTGTCTTCTCTCTGAACTGATTAAGTCAATGCTTATAATCATAGCTCCTTAAAAAAAACATGTCTAGTGTCAACCCATCTCGCCCTTTTTTTATGAACATATAAATTACACTGATTAACACTGTTGAGCACTGGTATGTATTTTCACTTTTATTTCAATACAACAGATTGCATAGTGTAGCGATGTGAAAATATGTTACGAGGTGTAAAAATGTCTTTTTAATTCTGTGCGGCAACAACACATTGCCATTGTTAACATTCAGAGACGTGTCAGGACGTCCATATTTTGTCACACATTGAAATGAAACCAGCGCACGGTACGGAGCGACGGTGTGCTTGGCAAGCAGCCCATCGGTGTTTACCACGCCACCGCGACGCCTTTGTTTTTCATTGCTTTGCTTTGTTTTACGGCCCCCATTCACTTCCAGAGAAAAACTTGTGCCACTTTACCAGATGCCACTACTAGTTCTCAGCTGAAAAAACGACCATTTCTGTGCTGATCCGGGCCATTTGGGTGGTTGTTGAATATAATCATAGTATTTATTTCTATATATATAATTATTATTATATATAATCTATATATACTTATTCCATATTTAAAAGGCAAGTGGCACAAAGCTATATGTAAACATTAAATGCACTGATGGTCAGATCTGCATTTACAGAAATTCGGCTGTAACAGCAGTGCAGGACAGATGCAGGCCGATCCACAAGAGCGTCCCGCTGGTGTGTGCGAGTAAAAGCGCTCTTGAAGTCAGGGCCCGTTGGAAGTTGTGCATAGGCAGAGCTGCATTAATTGGAGGTGTCACGGCCTTCACCGCAGCTTTCACGCTTCACTCCCCGCCTAATGTAAATTAGAGGCTACACAAGTTATCCATTTGAGATATTGAGCTGGTATAGAGATAAAGCCGTGCACTTACTCTCCGCAGGTGCCCGGGGACCACGCTCCGTTTATCTGTCACCTGCATTACTGCACGCAGCCACCCGCTGCAGGTGCCATCAAATATTAAACGCTAACCTCCTTTCCTTAACTGACCAAACCAAAGTGGACACTTGGGCCCCGAGGCGAGCCGGAGAGTTTTTCTTCTCTTCAGTTTTCTTTTATTTCAAACCAAAACAAAGCGTGCTTGACTGAGGCAGGCTTGCTTTCAGAAACGTGATCTGGTATTTTTCAGCTCACAGGAGTTTCTTGTCACTGTCACCTTTGGCTTGCTTACTTGGGGTTTAAAAGACACTTGAAGCAGACATAGCACACACAGGTTCAGCCAATCTCATGTCAATCTTGAGTACCAGCAGAGTAGTATTGCATCCTTCATATCTCCGAAGAGTCTTTAGTTTTATCAGATTTCTAAAAGACAGATACAGCTTTACGCTTCTATCCAAAAACAGTCGAGCTCCTGGAGGCGTGCTGTGGGCGGAGCGAAAGAATCACGAGCACGTAAAGCTTTTGCGTAGAGATCGTCTGCAAGCTGTGACGTCGACATAAATAAAACAGAAACTTTATTGACTTCTATTTTATTTAAATTGTCTTATCAAACATTTGTCACCGAAATGCCGAGAATAAACAAACACACTTGCACAACGTTGCTGCCCCAGAGAAACAGACTGCATCCACTGTTTCCCAATGCTGGCTTCTTTGGGAAGCGGAACAATGTTATCTTTCCCTCACAACCAAAAACACACTTCTTTGGTGACATTGTTGATTTCGCGGTACAAAAACAAAATTACTAATCCTTCTCGAGCAGGTAATGTGCAGCGCTGTCGGCGACTACTGTAACCCGAATGAAGCACGTTGATGGGCTGCTCTTGCTCTGGTTGATGTGTGCACGCGCTCTTTCCGGGAGAAAGTGCTCATACAAGAAATCCCACCATTTATGATGTCATACAGGGCCATTAGTAAAAAAAAACTTTGCGGAACTTCAAGGAGTGTATTTGACACAGTAATACTCCGTCATACGTCCACCTCGTTTTTGAAACTTTGGCCATGTTTAGCATGAGAATCCAACTCTTTAGCAGTGTAAATACTTCAGAATGCATGAAATAGCATTAGACCTCCCCTTTAATATTCAGTAATATTATCCATTTGACTGCACAAACTTGAACTGAAACATTGACACAGTTATTGAACTGAATTAATGTGAATTGAAATCATTAATTGATTAACTTTACACAGTTGTTGAAATGAACTGAACAGCTCGAGCTGAATAACAGCACTATTCTCTTCTGTAGAGTTGCTTTATAGCTGAATCAAATGTGTTTCATGATTGATGAATTTTGCAGCATTGACACTGTTAAGGGGTGTTCACACAGAATGTGTTTTTCCATTCCAGTGCTCTACTTTTCCATTGTTTTTCTATGTAAACACAAGCTAGACAGACATGTGACCGATGCACCAGGGTCTCGTGCTTTTTGTAACGTCTCGCACACGAATGCCACATTTTTAAGACGCCTTGCCAAGTTAAAAAAATTCTACACGCAGCGCCGCTCATCATTGTCAGTTACAAAACACTGGACCAATCAGAAGACCCTGGTGGCTGGGCATGGATTGCAAGCTTTTGCTTACATTAGCTAGTTTTATTTGAAGGCAACATGGCAGAGAAGGCACTCAGATACCCTGAATTTTATAACATTTCTTCAAGCAATTATCAGAACCTGTTTCTTAAAAAAGGAGAAATACCTCTGTCACTGAATATACCTGGTTATATCACGTCTCAAAACCAGTGTCTCAAGTCAAGACCCTCACGTTCTGTGTTGCACTTTTTTAAAACTATTCCTGAGCACAGCGTCTGATGTTTTAAAACACAAAGACGCGTTCATTGTGAATGGCCCCTTACTGAACTTACTTAATCTGAATAACGACACTATTGTCTTCTTTAGAGCTGCTTAAAGCTGAATTGACTCAATAATAGATGATTACTTTAACTTTACATGATTACTGAACCGAACTTAACACTGAAATTATTTGATCTGAATAATGACACTATTGTCTTCTGTAGAACTACTTCATAGTTGAATTAAGTTTGTTTCATAGACCCACCCCACTTAGTTACTGTTGCTATGTTTGACAGGCCATGCCACTCTCACACCACACATCATGTTCTCACGCAGTGAAAAATACGTCTGCGGAGCAGAGGACACTGACAATGTGCAACAGACAAGACAGAGCAGGTTTCTTTTGGTATGAAACAAAGTCTCAGCTTTCAAATTTTGTATATTTTTTACGAAATTCAAACAATAAATACCATTTTGTGGCTCTTTAATGTGTGGTGACAGATCGCTGTAGCGCCTCAGTTCAAGCAGCACATGAACCGATCGTCTTTTCATATTTACTACCGTATTGACCCGAATATAAGACAATGTTTTTTTCTTGGAAATACATCTGAAAGATTTAACTTCTACTGTTAATAAGATTTTGGTAGGCTACTATTAGATGGATAGCCTAAATGTCCTAATTCAGATGGGCTACCTGTTTTTTTTTAATGGTATATCAAAAAGTGTATATTTGGTACATTTTTACCATTTTTTACCATACTTTCAAAACAAAAATTAAAATAGGAAAAATATGCAATATGAAAATAATTTAAGACTAAATGTGTTTTACTGAGAAAAAACAAGATTTGGTTTTTAAAAATCCTTTTTCCAAAAGGTACATCTGGAAAAAGGGGGGTCGTCTTATAATCAGGGTCGTCTTATATTCGGACCAATACGGTAGTTAAAGCCCGAAAGGTTTCAACCACGGAAAGACGTCAATACACACAATTTTTCAAGTTTAAGACCACCGAAATTAATCTACTCTCCTGTCCTGTCCTGGATTCGGCGTTATGATTGGTCAGATCGCCTGTCAATCAAACTCCCTGCGAAGGGTCAATTGACAAATTTTGCAAAATCAACACTGATATTGAACTGAACTGAATCAGCACTGAACTGACTCAAACTGAATAACACACTATGCCTTCTGTAGAAGCTAACTGAACTCACTTACAGTTATTGAACTGAATTGAATCAACATTGAATTGACTTGTATGACGACACTACTTGTCTTTTAAGAGCCGCTTTAACAGTGGATCAATTTGGTAATTGCGTATTTGCAGCATCGACAATTACTGAATCAACATGAACTGACCTATGAACACTTTTGTCTTGCGTAGAGGTCATGAGTTTCAGAATCAACGAATTTTGCAGCATCGACATTTATTGACTGATGGAAGCAACACTGACTGCATACGCACACGTTGCCTTCTATAGCTGCTTGAAGCTGAATTGAACTCACTAACTTTACAGTTATTGAGCTGAAGTGAATCAACACTGAACTGATTGAGCTGCATAACGACATTATTGTCTTCTGTAGAGCTGCTTATAGTGATAATTGATGAACTTTACAATTGTTGACCTGAACCGAACCAACTGAACTTGAGCTTATTTTCCTGGTTATCACAGTGAAGCTGCTTTGAGACAATAAAGTGCCATAGAAATGTAGGCGGCTTGACTTGACGAGAGTGACACTGGAGGGATTTCCACTGCCAACTCTGAGACCTACATTTAGTCAGCAATTTCAGGAGTTTTACCTCGGCTGTTTTAGTTTCGTGCTTTTAAATGTTGTCTTATCTCACACATGATCAGAGAGACCATCTGCCCTCAGGTCCGTCAGAAACGCGCCGTAGTGCCTCCGTTGGCTTTGGCTTCCGGCGACAGACACGTAAGTGACAGCAGGCCGCTTTACGTCTGCTCGCTGACACGCGCCTAATCTGATAACGAATGGGGACAGGTTGCGTTCCCTGTACCTGGCAAGTGCTTCCCAACCTGCGTGCATGGATTTCCTCGGATAAGACCCGTCTTGGCAACTGCTGGGATCCTCTGGAGAATAGTTCTAGGGTGATTAATCATTGTTTAGGCGCGGAGTGTGTGGGAAGAATGGGAAAGCGGCGTTTCACACCTCTGAGGCAATTAATCCCTGTGATCTCCACCAGATTTGTCTTGTAGATAAGTCAGGGTACAAAACTGTTCCTAATTTATCAACCCACTCATGCCATCCAGCATAAAACACACAATTTATTTCCAATCATTTATAGTCAAATTTTAAAAAGAGTGACTTTGCCACATCCAAGTGAGGCATATATTAGCTTCATATAAACTAAGTACCCGAGATTACAATGGGAATCTTGTTTTATTGTGCACATCTGGTCGAGTCACAATGCATTTTCTCATTTGCAAGCTAAATTTTGGAGCAAATGTGGCATAAATCATTTTACTAATAAGAAGCGTTAGTGACGTGAAGCCATCTCGGGAACAAAGGAAGAACATATGGCCTTAAAATCGCGCCGAGTAATGGCCTTTGTCATTCGCCACAGTGTCTACGAGGAATTTAATACTTTTATTAAGCAAGAACACAATAAATTGATCAAAAGTGAGAGTAAAATTTTTTATAATGCTACATAGGGTGTATTTTTTATTAAAGAATCATGAAAAAAAAGATATATATCATGGTTATATATTAAGCAGCACAACCGTCAGCATTGAGACTAATCAGAAATGTTTCTTGAGCAGCAAATCAGCATATTAGAATGATTTCTTAAGGTCATGTTGGACCTGAAGTCTGAGGGGAATTGATGCGAAAATGGCATCACAGGAATAAATGACATTTTACAATATGTTCACATAGAAAACCGTTATTTTAAATTGTAAAAAAACAAACAAATTCTACATTTTACTCCATAAACGACCTCCGCATGCTTTTCTTTGTTAGGAAAAGACCTTCCAGTAATGGTGTTTCTCATTCGCCATCATGTCAAAGAGGAAATTCTCCTTGACTCTCGATTAAACACCACATAAAACACATCGCCACTTAAACGCAGTCAATGCGGCCATTATGAGATCACAAAGCCTATTCTTCGAGCACATCTAGAAGGCATCAGCTCTTCGAACAATATAGTGATGGATGGACTAAAAATGACACCATGCGTTTCTTTATTATGAGCGCGCTCATTCCGGGTCTGTGCGCGTGGATTCCAAATCATATTTGCCTCCTAAAATAAAGGGGGGGTTCGGTGCACGTGCCAATAATAGTAAAATGCTTCGAGTTTTAATTGCATCATTACGTCCCCGATATCAGCAGCTCGCCTGCCAATATCAATATTGCCAAGGCATGGGTGGAATATAGATGGCCCAGGGTGAGCGTGGGTATCCTCAGAGCGGCCTGTCTGCCAGCTTCATCTCTCCTGCCCGCTGAGAAAGGAGAAAAGGAAGTAGGCCGGAGATCAGCTCGTCTTTCTATTGTCCCTCTGTATTCCCTTAATTACTTATGGATCTTGTTTGGCTTTTGATGGCAGCCTTGGATCTGTAGTTGCAACACAAAGGAATAGATGCATCCGGTGGGAAACATCGTATTACGGCCGTGCTTGTGTGTGTGTGTGTGTGAGAGAGAAAGAGCAAACAATTGAGAAAAGGAAGGAGAAGACGGAGGTGCTTGTGTATTGGTAGACGGCAGACCAAACAAAGGCGTCTGGAGGAAGGGAGCATGACGGTGCAAATTGCCGGTGTGATGATCTCGTGCGGGGCAGGGTTACACATCCGCTCTGTCTTCCCTGCTGGTGTCTCAAACAGGTCTCTTCGTGTGTATCAGGCTAGTGTGAGCTGGTCTCTTCAGCAGAGATTATGACAGATGCATTCTGGGATTGCACAGGAACCAACACTGCGTTTTAGGTTTAGACACAACAGGCCAGGACAACCTTAGGGTCATTCTCAAAACAACTGCTCCTTTGACTTTTCAATCATGAAAAGGATTTCAAATATCCATAAAAACCCCAATTTAAGGCATCAATCTATATAACCTTTTAGTTTTATTAAATGCCTTGACTCTGTTGTTTTGAAAAAAATTTTTTTAATTATGTGAATTTGCTGGGTACCTTTCTTTCTTTCTTTCTTTCTTTCTTTCTTGATCTATGTTAAGCATTAGTGTATGTATGTATATGTATGTATGCATATATCCATTTATATATTGGTTGGTTTGTTGTAATTATTTTTTTAATTATTGTTTACTCATTTTGTTTTCCCAGATTAAGCATTAGCGTAAAAAAGTATTTTATTTATTTGTTTGTTTTATTACTTTGTTTTCCCAAGTGAAGCATTAGAGGAAAAAATATTTATTTATTTATTTAAAATTGTTGTTGTTCATTCATTTTTTTTTATTGTTTATTAATATTTTGTTTTACTTACTCGTTTTTGGTTTGTCCGTGAAGAATTATAGAATTTGTGTTTTTATTTGCTTAATTTATTTATATGTATTATTTATTTATTTATTTAGTTAGTTAGTTATTATCATATATTTATTTATTTATATTGTTTAGGTCTATTTCATTTGGTTAATAATTAGTGCATAAAAGCACTAAATGCACATGTTGATAAAGTTATTAATCTCATTGAAATTTTTCTTCTCTATTAATTTACATGCTTCATTGTTGTTACGTTGATTTTCTCATCCAAATACATTTTCGCTAAAAGGCCCAAAATGTACTCAAGTATGTTTATGTAAACGCTTCTAGCCCCACAAGCTTGATTTTGTGTGTCGTCGTATTTTAAAATGTGTGAGACCATAATTTGTAATCATCACATTACACACTACACTCTCAGCGTGACCTCAAGAGGCGCTATTGCTGAGTAAACGCTCTTCTTCTATGGTCAGTTTTCTTGTTCAGGTCCACAACTGTCATGGCAGAGCAAAAGTTCAATTTTTTAAATATCGTTTTATAGCTAGCTACTTGAATAATAACGCTCCCAGTTTAATGCACAGACTCTAACACCCCCTTGAGTCCCTGAGCAACACGTATAATGTGTTGGCCATGTTTGCATATGCTTCTTAAAGGTATGTTTTTCATCAGTGCATCAGCTGGGAATCAAACCATGATTTTGGCGTTACGATCAATGCGTGAGCTATTCCAGATCATTCCATGTCCTTATTTTTTCTCTTTTGTCAATAAAAAGGCCAGTAAATAAAATAAAAGACAGTCGTCGCAAGATGATTCAGTGCTGAATGATGTGACAAGATTGACTTGTTTAACTTCTTTGTTCTTTTCCGCTGTAATGGAGGCTCTCGAGCGCTCTGTCACTCTTAATTAAAACGTTGTTTACATATTAATTCCATTTTAAACACAGTCATATAGTTTTGATGATAACAGATGGCACGGTGAGATAATGGAGGGGTTAGTGTGGAGAAAGATTGCACATGATTTATTAAGATTTACTTTATTAGCGAGGCCCAGACGTAAATCACATTATCGCGGCCAACCTCACAACTTTTTCCATGCTTATTGTTTCGCTGAGGCTCCCACATTCGCACATCTGCTCGTTTCAGGAGAAAACGCTCTCGGATGAAGTGTTTTTCTCGCTCGAGTTATAAAGGAAAGGGGTCAGCGATATTGTGATTGAATGTTTATCACGGCAAAATGATTTCCGAGCATGGATAGTTAACTTGGCGTGTTGCATTGTTCATTTAAATGCATTGATTTATGTTTATGTTTCTAAGGGATCGGCGGAGAAAATATTTGCACAAAAGCACCTCACTGTCTTTGTCTTTTTTTTAATCTTTCCCCCAATTTGTTTGATTGGTTGTCGTTTTACCTTTGTCTTCTATGGTTCGTCTGTGAGCTAACAAGCTGGGGTCCCTCAGAAAGGCTGAAGCATACGGTTCAAGGATCGTTTCATGCCAGCACTTGTTTTCTTTGTGACATTTCAAGAACGAATCAGGATTTTTATCGTTCAGTGTAATCTGGAAAACATCATTGACCTGCATAGCTCTGAGACGAGACGGCATATCTATGCATTCTAAATACACCCAATTACATAATATTTAACATAATTTTATCATAATTTTAGCATGATTGGAAATGAAGCATAAAATATTACAATATTTACCTTTACGCTTTAGTGTTCTTGGTAAACAAGTGCACAGACTTTTAATAAAACTATATTAGTGAAATAAATTGTTGATTGGGATGGAGATTGCGCCATAACTTTTAAATATGTATTTATTTATTGTATAAATTATAGTTTTTGTTATTTATTTATTAACTGAATATGATTATACATTTTATAAATAATAGAAAATATATTATTTATAGATACCTATTTTTACTCATATTTATTTTCCTATTTATCTCATTATCATGATTTAAAAAATAGATTAATATTTCCAGAAATTTAAATAGAGATTACGAAATTTAAATGATTAAAGTCATGTAAAAACGTTCAATGCGAACTTTAAAAACAGTTATTTATTTGTATAAAAATCTACATAAATCTGCCTGTGGTTGAAGAACATTGTGTGTCACCTGTGACTTTAACTAGTGGTTTAACAAGCGCTCTGAATTGGTCAGGATAACCTCTACTAGCTCTGCTGGTTTGTATGTGCAGACTGTGTTGCTGCTGTGATATTCCTTGCCTGTTGTTGTTGTGCCTCTGGATGATAGTATATGATAGATGGAGTGGATCCAGGACATCTCGATCGACAGCTGTTGATTGCTTTGAAAATCGACAAAAGCTTCCAAAGCAGAACAATGAGCTCATTGCTCTTGCAGTTCAGTCGCCAACTGAGCTCTGCAGAGGGGCACTTCATGAATTTCAACCATAGGCACTAACATGAACCCACGGACACAGCGAGGAGAGAGAAGCACAAACACACCAACCCTCTAATGTTCAGCACAAGTTGTTGTTTTAAGCAAGAATTTCCACACAAAATGTATTTGCATCTGCAACTTTTGACATTATTTCCTCATATCATGGGTTAGTGTAATATATTGATATAATTTGTATTTTTATTAAAATGAGTGTAACGCGTGATCTTGATTGGCTTATGGATTTTAAACTGAAAATATGTAATGAACAAATAGTTATTTTTGGCAAGGAATGCAGCAGTTTGATGCATTATTATAAAAGGTGAAAGAAATGGTCAAAAAAAAAAGTTTAAAACATATCTGCTGATTTCAGATATGTTATAAATTTAAACCATTTACAAAGTTCTTATGACTAAATATCTGTGACCTCTTAATAAAGACCCTTAATGAAAATTATTTTTATTTTCTCATTTAGTTTTACCCAGGCTAAACATTTATTTTATTTATTAATTATTTTTGTTTATTTATTTTATGTATTTATCTAATTATTTGTATTGTATGTGTTCACAGGTTAAGTATAAGTGCAAACAATTTATTTATTTATTAGTTTTGTTGTTATTATTATTCTTTTCCTGATTTTGTGTTCCCAGATTAAGCATTAGTGCAATGGTTTTTATTGTTTTATTTATTAAAAGTATTATAGTATTGCTATCTTGTTTTTATGATATATGTATATTTATATATTAATATTATTATATTTATTGTTTACTCATTTTTGTACAGGGGAAATGTTATTTATTTATAATTGTTTACATTTATATAAACATATCAGGGAAACATCTGCTCTTTCCCTGATGTGTTCATATAAATGTAAACCATTTGCAAAGTTCTTGTGTGTGATGTCTGACAGCAAGCCGAGTTTAAGCCACTTCTCTGCAACTTCACAGCGCAGCCTTGACACATCTGTGACCTCTTAATAAAGGCCTTAATGACGGCACGTGGGTGTCCGCATGCGTGTGTGCGCGTCTGCAGGGAAGTTCATCAAAGCAAATTAGCGGCGCCTCGATACTTCAGCACTTTTAAACAGAGCCCGTACTTGTTTGCTGTTTTTTATGAATCCATTATGATTAGAAATTAGAGACAGTGGAGTTGGGAGAAGAAACAGCGGATTGTTTTTAACAAAAATTAGCATTCTGTGAGAGATCTATCCCCAGGCTTAATTAAGGCAAATTCAGTATTCCAGTTCATCATTGGCTTTATGTAATGTTAAAAAACAAGTTCTGCTTATTGGCATCTGTTTATTTCTTATTAAAAAAGAAAACATTATACCGGGTGATTTGGCACCTTCGTAGTTTGTGCCTGGGCCTCATATTATGGGAATTCTCGGTTTGTGCGATGATTAAATGCTTAATAAAAAATTCATTGCTGTCGCCAACATCTGCATTGTAGCTCTAACGGCTCACTGGAGTGTGCACGGCTTGTAAACTTTCCAAACGCACCGGCGAGAACCCTGGAAAGTTCAGCGCCGAGTTTGCCTCGCTCATTACGGCGCTACTCCTGCGCCTGCGATTAGACAAAGAACATATTTAATTGCTTTAAAATCGGAATGCATGATAAGAACGGATTAATTTGATTTTTCTGTTTCTACAACTAGCAGATGGTTTATGTCTTAGCAATGCTCATGCTGTAAAATGAGATCCCAGCTCGCCTCTGATTGGTCACTGTTAATGAAGCGTGCTGTGCTGATTATTGATTTAGAAAATGAGGATGACACCGGGATTGTGTGTGTTGAGGTAATAAATTAAAAAGCATGGTGCTTCTTGAATGTAACTTGAATAACATCAAATATTTGATTCGCCATTCAGGTGGTCTCCGGCCTGTCGAAGTAATTTATTATTTATTGTGAGTTTGTATGATTTTCCTAGGCGCTGCTAACAAGCAGATGGTCGACTTGACTTATTTATGTTTTGTGTTTCTGAATGACCGATCAGGTGCATGATGGGAAATTCAATGAGCTGCTTGTCAGAGGAGAAACAATTCATTGGAGAGCCCACCAAAGCTGTGTGTGTGTGTGCTTTGTTAAGATCTGTCTGTCTCTCTCTGTCTCTCTCGACCCCCTCCCTCTCTCTATCTATCTTGCATTATTATTGGCTGTGGCAAGAGCAGCTGTTTCAGAGTGGCGGCCCTCTCTGCATTAATAACTTTCCACTGGTGATTAGCACGCAGAAGTGCGGTCCAGTGATGGAGCTAATGTAGTCCTCTCGAGGCCTGTCTGTCTCTCCTGAGGCCTGTCTGTGTCTCTGGGTGCTGTCTTACATCTTTACCTAGAGCAGGGACCGGCCCACGTAACAGATCAAAACCTTACCGCAAACAATGCATCATGGTGGCTGTTTAGTCGGCAAGTTTTGCAAAAAAAAATGGTAATTTAATTCAGCATCTTTATTATATCCCGAGCTGGCTTTCTGTTAATGTAGGTTATTTAGATGTCTAATGAATAAAATCTACTGAAGCTTATTTTTGCCACAGAATTGAAAGGTAATTGTGACATTTTATCTTATTAATTTTTTCTCACAATTCTGGGGGAAAAAAAGAATTGTGAGATACAAATGTGCAATTAACTTTGTAAAACACAATTGTGCGATGTAAAGAATTGTGAGAAGTAAACTCAGAATTCTGAGGGGGATAAAACAGAATTGATAGATGTAACCCTCGAGATTCAGAAAAAAAAAACAAACCGAGATTAAACCTCAGGACGTCCGAGAAAAAGTCAAATTGTGAGATGCAAATTCCAAGATAACTGTCAGAATTGCAAGATGTAAACTAAATAAAATAGTAATAGTTGCGAGATGTAAACTCAGAATTCTGAGACAAAAGTCAGAATTGTGAGATGTAAACTCAGAATTCCAAACAAGTAATATTTGTGAGATGTAAACTCAGAATTCAAGATACAGTCGAGTTACGAGAGTAACCTCAGAATTCCAAAAAAAAGAATTGCGAGATGTAACCTCGATTGCAAGAAAATCAGATTGTGAGATGGAAACTCAGAAATTTCCAAAAAAAAAAAGATAAATGATGTGAGATGTAACTCAGAATTCCAAAAAAAAGTACGATGCGAGATGTAAATCAGTTCGGAACAAAATTGTCAGAATTGCGAGATGTAAACTCAGAATTCCAAAAAAGTTATATTTGTGAGATGTAAACTCAGATTCCAGATAAAAGGTAATGATTGCGAGTATGTAAACTCTGATTCGAGAAAACAAGTCAAATTGTAAGATGCAAACTCCAATTCAATAACCACATAATTGCAAATGTAAACTCAGAATCTAAAAAAAAGGAATTGATGAATGTAAACTCAATTGCACGCAAAAAACAGAATGTGAATGTAAACTCGAAGTCCAAAAAAAAGAGAATGATTGGCGAGATTTAACTCTGAATTCTGAGAAAAAAAAGTCAGAATTGGAAGATCTAAACTCAGAATCCAAAAAACGAGTAATGATTGTGATATGTAAACTCAAATTCTGAGACCAATCAGAATTGCGAGATGTATAACTCAGATTCCAATACAGTTAATTGTGAGATGTAAACTCGGAATTCTGAGAAAAAAAGTCTGAATTGCGAGTTTGTATCATGCAATTCTAAAAAAGTCAGAATTGTAAGATGCAAACTCCAAATTCCAAGATAACCATCAGAATTGCAAAATGTAAACTCAGATTCAAAAACGAATTGTGAGAGTAACTCAGTTTGCAAGAAAAAATCAAATTGTGCTATGTAAACCCGAATTCCAAAAAAGTATATTTGGGAATTGTAAACGCAGACTTCCAAGATACAAGTCCGTTACGAGATGAAACTCAGAATTCCCAAAAAAAAGAGGGGGTAATTATTGCGAGATGTAAACTCTTATTCTGAGAAAAAAAGTCAGAATTGTGAGATGCAAACTCCAAATTCCAATAACCATCAGAATGCAAATGGTAACTCGGAAATTCCCTAAAAAAAAGAATTGCAGATGTAAACTCAGATTGCAATATAAAGTCCAGAGTACGAGATCAAACTCAGAATTCCGAAAAAAAAGTAAAGAGTTGCTATAATATAAACCTCAAGAATCAACAAAGATTGTAAGATGTAAACTCAGAATTCAGAGAAAAAAGACACATTTTTGAGATGTAAACTCAGAATTCCAAAAAAGTAATATTTGTGAGATGTAAACTCAGAATTCCAAAAAAGTAATATTTGTGAGATGTAAACTCAGAATTCCAAAAGAAAAGGAGTAATGATTGCAAGAAGTAAACTCTGAATTCTGAGAAAAAGTTCAGAATTGGGAAATGTAAACTCTGAATTCCAAATAAAAGTGAGATATATGAGATGTAAATTCTTAATATCCATGAAAAAGTCAGAATTGCGAGATGTAAACTTAAAATCCTCATACAAGGCTATGTCTGCCTGTATTTTTTTAGAGATTTTTTAGAGATTTTGCAATGCACTCAAAGTATGCTGTATGGAAAAGAGCAGCCTACAAAATATAAATAAATAACTAATTTTGACTCTGCCTGAAAGTCAGCATCTTTTGAATATTTTGCCACCTGTTACTGTCCACAGGCTAAGTTGTCACGCGGTGACGCCCGTGTGGCAGGTCTTCATTCCCCGCAGGAGGCGCAGAGCAGCAGTGCAGCTGTGGGTGAGGAGGAGGGAAGCCCCTTGTGGATTTTTTGCATCATTAACTATTTACGTGATGCCACTTCATGTTATTTACACTGGACTGATGGTAATGCTGTTTAGAACTACTCAGGAGAGCACAAAACTGTGTGCACGGCTCCTCGCTGCTGTTCAGAAACACCACCTGCAGATGCAAACACACAGAAGTATAGGTCTGCTTGCCCCCATTCATACCCGGTAATAAAGTTCGTAAAAACTGCACAAGGAGTAATATTTATCCATACAACAGCAGTTTTGGGTGACCACACCTGTCAAGCTCCAACACGGACACAACAGCATTAAAGTATTCCAAAACTATTGTATGACTTCAGAAGATTATAATGTAGTGCACACATCTTATGGTGATTATTTGTCCCTTTCAGAGTTTGTCCCATGTTGTTTTTCACTGGCGAAACTCTGTGGAAATTGCTTTACCCAGAAGGAAAATGTATAATTAAATAGAAAATTAACATTATTTAGCATTCAAAAGCTTGTAGTTTTTTTTTTTTTTAGATCTATTTTTTTTTTAGATTAGATCTATCATCTAATCTTGATAATATAAATTGTGCCATATTTTGTATTAAATAAGAAAAAAAGAAAAAAACATTTACATGAGCAGTCTCAAACTTTGGAGTTTATTTTTCATAAAAACACAGTCCACATTTGATCACGGGCCGCTATTTATCTAAAAAAAAATCAGACTTTCAATTTTGTCTAAAATAAGCTGTCAAGTTTGGGACCAAATGTTTGGGATGTTGGAAAAGTTCAATACATTTGCTTACTTTCACTTAGGAATTGAATTTTAATGTTGTTTACGTACAAATTTTAATATTTCTTTTTACTTATTTTTTTATAACTTTATATTATTTATGTATAATTAAAATGTGTTTATTTACTTTTTTATTATAAGGATTTTAAATATAGCGCACAACTTTTATGGACCACCTTTTTACGGTGCTTATTTGTCCCCTTTGAAGTCTTTCGATCACTCTGTTCATCACTTTAAAGAGGACGCAGGTTGAACCTTGTGGAAATTTCACCCCAAGTGCACAAAAGGAAGTCACACATTGCGTTATTAATAGTATTTTCCCCCACGCATTGCACATCTGTACTGAAACGAGAGTTCAGCTGTTTCAGAAGACAAATGCGTGCTTCACGTTTGCGGTTCTCTCTCATCTCTCCTCTTCTTGCCTGTGCACCACTCCACAGACTGCAAATGGAGCCGTGTGCCTAATCAAGCAGCTGTTCCACACACAAACACACACGTGTGTGTTCTCACTGTTAGCCCTATTATCATGGGCACATTATTGAACCATTATTACAATGTAACGGGGGCGCATTTCGAAAAGTTTGGTTGCATTTGGTCATCTTGTGTATTTGGAGCCCATTTCTAAAGCAGGCTTATGTTTTAAATGGGGCATATCATACATTTTTTGTTATATAAAAGTCTATTTATAATCAGAAAAGGTTTTTTCTGCTCTCAAAACAGGCATAAATTAGTTTCTCATGTCTTTTAAGTACACATACAGTAGATTTTTTTTAAAATGTCTGAATTTAATTACATTAGATTAGATCTTTACCAATTGGTCTTGAGGTCATTTTTTCCAGAGTTTGACATGCAGCCAAAAAACAATATTGCTTCATACTTTTAAATGTAACAAACTTTTTTAATGAAACAGTGTGCTAGATAAAAATGCTTCTTAGGCGTCCAAATACTTTTTGGGGCAGCTGTATATAAAAATATAATTGCATTTGTCTTTGTTTAATTGAGAAATCATATTCTTTATTTAATTGAGACAGCAGATCTGCCAAATACCAAAATTTCACAGGCCGTCTCATTTTGTGATTCACAACTGGCCACAGCATTCCAGGGGCTCATTTTTTTAGTAATTCTTCTGAATGAAACAGGTCTTATTTTCATGCCGAGTTGAGTCCCCCGTGTTTGTTTTGAAGTCATGATCCAAACACAATGGGAAACAATGGAGCATACTCTGACCACAGCCTCGCTCGTGGATGAGGTTCATTTTTCGTCGTTGCACTACGACTCAGTTTTCTGTTATCTTGAGCTCCGTCACATGGGATTCCTCTCAAACGGGGTAGTTTTTATTGAACGTCTAGCTATTTGTGGCTGCTGTGACACGCAGAACTCCTCCACCACGATAATTAGCCAGAAATGAACAAGGTTGAATTTTGGTTGAATTATTCTAGACATTTATTGTAAGATCAACTGTATCATACATGTAAGTTGACTGTGGAGGTCTGTTTCAGTAGTATTAACTCGCATGATGTTGGTGTCATGAATCCGGTCCGTGCACTTCCGCTCGCTCACCACCTGAGATCACCCGCTCACTACTATGAACTCTTGCACCACACTACTGTTGCACTTCACCCGGACTACAGTTCCCATCATCCATTGCACTAATTACACACACTCAGCTGAATCCAATCAGACATGCTACACAAGCTATGGACTTCCTCTCTCTCACTGCCGAGTACTGTATAGCGTTTATCACTCTCCTAACGATAGCTACATTACGGAGCCTTCTGCCCTAGTTTCTTGTTCACAGTTTCTAGTCTAGTCTAGTTTTGTCTTGCGATTACCTGTTACCTTTGGATTATCTGCCTGTCTTAGAATTCTCTCGTCTTGCCGTTCGAATACTGTTTGCCCCTCGCCTGGACCATAGCCTGTGTTTCGTATTAACCCTTTGGAAAACCCGGTTTGGACATTGTTCGCCGGAGATCGACCACGCCTGCTCACTGGACTACTCTTGTGTCTTGCCCTCTATATACCTGTTTGCCATTATCTGACCCTTGCTTGTTTTGACTCTGTTCTAGATTAAAAGCTTTGCATATGGATCCGCACGCCTCTCGTCTCGCCAGTTCCGTAACAGAATATTCGGCCACACAAGGATCCAGCGGCTTTCCTGAACGACACTGGCCAGGTATGGACACCGCAAGACTGTTATTAGCTCTCGAGCAGGGCACCCCATCACTCGAGAGCTATATTCAAGAGTATTTAGATCTCGCATGTTTCTCTGAGCTGCCGGACTGTGTGCTGATAGCTGATGCTTTTTTTTAAATTTTTTTTATGTATTTATTTTTATTTTGTATTTATGAAGTTTTACATTATTTTTTTTACATTTACTTATTAATTTTTTATTTTTATTTTAATCAAGCAGAACCGTACACAATGCTGTAGACACATATATGGTCAGTATTTATGACAACAGTATTTATAACATATTTGTGATGATCTTGGTGACGTATTCTTAAGCAAAACTGTGAATATTGCAGTGATTATGATAACATTAGATTATAAGTGCATTATATTTAGTCGTTCTGTTTTCTAAAGGCCATTTCATTTGACAAGTTTCATGTTCCTTCCTGTTTTCATATTAGTATGTGAGTGCTAAAATAGAGATGTTTTAAGTATAACATTCACTCTTAGATCAGAAGCATAATGAAGTTACCATTATGTTGATTTTTATGCAAAGTAAATCTTCCTTTTAGTCTTGTGATGTTTAAAATGCCCCCATTTGAACTATTATTTATATTGAATAATCACATAATAACCAGCAGTTCTCTTGTGATTTTTATAGTGATAATCAAAGTGGCCTATGAGAGGCAGAAAACCACAGCGATTAAAACAGACACAGTGGAGAAATGTTGTGATTTTGATAGTCAGAACGTCTCGTTTTTTAAGAGCTGTAACCTGAGGGAAGGCTGTAATCTGATGTCGATTCGTGATCATTGACTGAGCTCTGAGATTCAGATTAGCACGCATAAAAGAGAAGCGCTATGACAATAGTATTATGACACTTTGAAGGCCCATTATATGTAGATAAACTATCAGGGATGCTTTATCGGTGCGACATCAGCTCTTGGGTTATGCTCACGTTAATCCAATTCCCCAGCCGTGTCTGACTCTTAAGTTAGTTTTCTTTCTACATTTTAATAGTTCATTTGATACACAGAATGCTCCAATTTATCACATTTTCAGTTCACTATTTAATGTTTTTTTTCTGTTTATACGTTAACTTTTAATTGTTATATTAAGGACATATTTATATTAACAAAATAGTTGTTATATATATGTATGTGTGGTGCATATATATATTATAGATATCAATATTATATCATATCAATCATATATAATATTATATATACACATACACAAATATTATATATTTACCTCTTGTATAAATACGTTTTTATATTCATATATGTTCACATTGCACACCAAATTATATATATTATATAATACTCATTTCATAATATTTTATTTATCTTAAATCTACTTATTTTTGCTGTTGCTTTTTTTGATAAATATACTTTCTATACGCTCTCTTTAAGTACCCACCTATAGATGCTCACTAAATATTATATATAATATTTTGATAATTTACAATATATCGTTTACAATTATACATTATATGCACAATATTTATTATGTATAATAATTTAATGCATATCACATCATATCAATAATTAAGCACATCATTAAATATCAATTAAATAGAATATATTATATATATGTGTTAGAGTGTGTGGTGTATACATACATATATACACAACCTAACATAATTATTTTATATAGATTTTCATATTTTAATCATATATAGATTTTTATTTACATATATTATAGAATATACACACACACACCACAGTGTAACACAAAATAATATATTAATATTAGAACCTTTATAAATGTTAAGATTATAAGTTATAAATACTAATATATATTATGTTATAATATAAATATTTTATTTTTATTTATATTACATGTACCCATTTTTGCTGTTGATTTTATAAAGATACTATCTATACACTTAAACGTCCTATCAATCGATCATCTACTATCTACTCCTATCTATCTATCTATCTATTCTCTCTATATCCATCTACTATCTAGTGCACACAAAAGAGTGTGTGTGTGTGTGGTGTGTATCATCTATATATATATATCTTTAATTTTAGATATACAGTATCCATTATATACAATACCATTCACCGATTAGGAACAAAATTACCATGTACTTTTTTTTTATTATATCATTTAAATTTAAATTTAAATGTTTTATGTTCATTTGAATTGTTTTAGCAGCGCAAAAGGTTGTGGGTTCGATTTCCAGGGAACACACATGCTGGTAAAAATGTATAGCCTGAATGCAGTGTAAGTCGCTTTGGATAAAACCGTCTGCTAAATAACAAAATTATTATACATTATTATAAATGATTATAATTTATCTAATATCTCACAACAAAAAGAACATGGGATTTGTGCCTGCTGAAATCTTGGATGGCTGGTGAGAGAAGCCAGCGGTGGCAGAAACACAGACTCTGGTCTTAACACTCTTCCCGCTGTGAGCTTTGATTGACACTTCTGTCATCTGAATTCTTTAGCATGGCAAATGTTCTCAACCTAAACCCTGTTTTGTCTGTCATCATAATTTATTTAATCATATTTTACCATACCTTCCACCCTTCCCCCATCCTCTCTTGCCACAGATACACACTTTTTTTCTCTCTCTCTCTCTACACCATAACGTAAACTAGCCATTTTTGTGTGGCATTTATCAAAGGAACGGCTGTGTGATGTGAATTAAGACAGATTATTGGTCAATAATTCAGAAGATGCCGTAGATGAACTGGACCCACCAGACCACCTGATGCTGGCGTGAAGATCTGGAATGTAAATAAATAATAGCATTCTTTTCAGTTGTGCTTTAATAACATAAAATATTTAGCTATTTGGATGATTGAAATTACAGGTTGCCTGAAGATGCGGTGAGGGAAACGCCGGCCGATGTGTGTAAGCGGGAAGCTGTCCAGAGCAGGAACATCACACACACTCAAGCCCCAGGTGACATCTGCTGGAATATTTACAGAGAGAAGCGACAATGAAATACTACTTCCTGTGCAGTATGCACTGTATGCTCCTTTTATTAAATATAACATATGAAATAGTATGCATTATTCAAAGATAAACATTTCAAAAGGCATTATTCCACATTGTTGTCACATGACCTCATTGCTTGCTTTTTTTAATTCCATGAGTGGTACACAGTTATCTAGGAAATGAAAATGGCTATTTTTAATCTGACTATGAAAAAATGTCCATTATTTGAAGTTTTCCAGCATACATAGTACATACTGCAGAAATAGTAATTGTAGGTGGTAGTATTTTATGCCGAACAGCCACAAGTTTAGACACACTGGACATGCATACACTGATTTTTCAAAGAATATTGGAGTGAATTTTAGAAGAAAATACTATTTTAGTCTTTCTTTGATTTGATGTACTAAAATGAGTAAAACTATGCAAACAGACACACCACACAAACACACACACACACACACACACACATAATATATTATATATATATATATATATATATTAATATATATATATATATAGAATGTATATATATATAATTTTAATTGAAAATGTTCATTTCAAAAGAGATTCATTCTCATAAAATCTGAATTAAAAAAAGCCTAATTCCTTTTTGCTTCAGAGAAACAATAAGCTGGGTATCCTAAAAAACATTATTATTATTATTACTAATTACAAAAAAGTCTGCTATTTCGATCAAGATGACATGCCATGAATTGAGTAGTAATCTGAATAAATTCTTCTAATGTTTTGCTCCAAAGGTTTATTATTTTTGGAAGTGTGCTGAATACATTGATATTTCTATCCAAAATAATTATACCGTAAACATGCTGGCACCCATTCTCTTATTACAGAAATGGTAACTACAATGAGAAATGGAGCAATTAGAGAGGTTCACATGCATTATTTAGTCCTCATTAGCTTCCTGTGACATGGCCGGCTATGGACCAATGAAAAGTGTTGGCTGCGCCCGGGCAATTAGTAAAATTAGTGGTGCAGGATTTGGCGTTAGTTCAGGCCACATGGCCTGCGAGATACCAGCCTGGTGTCAGTCCACTAATTTATAACTTTGCATGCGAAATAATGGGTTTGAAAAATCACAGACAGGCCGCCGACGCGATATCTAATGGAAAAGGCTTCGCGGGCCGGCGTACGGAAGGCCAGGTTTGTCCGAGGACGCCGGCCAAGAGGCAGGCCCCACGCTAGCCCGCCGATGATGAGGCGCGGAGACTCCAGTGTGTCTGTAATTAGCAAGCCGGGATGTGTTTGTTTTCATCTCTGCATGTTTGCGCTGATAAAGTTTGACTTGCCAAAAACGTCGGTCCCATGTTGGAGGCGGCTCAAGCTGTTTCCCGGCATCCTTTAAGGATGGGCCCAAACGGGGCTTCGCTATTGGTCAGCGGCATCGTGCACCTGTTCAAAAGCGATCCATTCGAACACGATCGTGCCACCAGGATGATACAATGCTGGAAACAATTAACATGTAGTAAAAACTGATTTGTTTACTTGGCTCCACTTTTTCCAAAGGGTGGATAAATACGGCCTTCCCCTCTTTGACTTCAAAACACCCACATGTTGGCGCTGTACCCCCACTTAACTTTTAGTTGAGCAGCCATACAAAGTATTTGTAATTCAGATTATGACAAGGCTTGACAAGTTCTCATCGTGTTTGTGCAGAGCTGTAGGAGGACATGCAAGCAGCCTCTTATTAATATGAGAGAGAATACAGGAGTATAAACAAAGTAAGCAGGTGCTCCCAGCTTTAGAAAAAACACAAGTTAACGTGTTCCAGAATTGCGGGCCGTAATTATACTTTCCCGTTTTGTGGGGGGGAGAGCTGTTTTGCATTTTAATCGTGCCAGGTAAGTTGGTTGATTTCCTGTTCTAATACTTAAGTTTGACATTAATAATTCATATCGCTGCCAGTTTTCCATTTTTCACACACCTGTGTTATTGTTGGGTGTAATGACGAGGGTTCGGCGGGGCCCTTTCGGCGGTGTCATCGCAGGTGAGAGCTGCACACTTGATTATGTAAAACAACTTGTCAGCCTTTTTATTTTTATGTAATGTTTAGTGTCAAAAATGTTGTGATTAATTACTCCTTAACCTCGACACAAAAAGGGGACTCAATCAAAGAGCATTAAAACGATTTCTAGCGACCCGTGATCAAACGCGGACTGTATTTTTATGAATAATAAATGCCAAAGTTTGAGACTGCTTGTGTAAATGCTTTTTTGCTCTTATTTTTTTCTTATTTAATACAAACTATGGCACAACTTATATTATCATCATCATAGATAGATAGATAGATAGATAGATCATCTGTACAAAGGAGTGAAACATAATTTCACAAAATTGCTTTTTTGATTAATAAAATAAATAGTACAGTTAATTTTTTTGTATTTTATTTTGAGTATTTTATTATAAAGTAAATCTTATGAACCAAGTACAGACATTTTTGAGTATGTTTGAATATGATATAAATAATAACCAAGGAAAAAGTACAACCATTTTTAATAAAGTATAAAATCTGATTAAAAAAATTAATAGTATTTATTATCCTAATATTTTATTTATAAATAGTTTTATGTTTTATTTGTTTTAACAACATTTTCAAAATCAATTTGTATTATATAAAATGTAGAAATCTGTTTTTTTTACTTCATAGTATTTATTTATTTTTGTATTGTTGTATTGTTTTAAAACGTTTTAAAATCCTAAAACGTTTTAATTTTAAAAAAAACAAAAAGCATGTACAGTTGAGAAAGTTTGAATATGAATATAAATATATAAAACTAAAAGGTAAATAAATGCTTTTAAAATGGAAAAAGAAAATGTAAAAATTCAAATCAAACCTTTTAAATAAAATGTGGTCATTTGGAATCTTCCAGGGTCATGACCTAACTCGATCTTTAGTGTAAATGTCCCGCATGTGACCCAGCAGCGTTTGAGCTCTGTTAACATGCTCACGGTGCATGTAATCAACTCATCATCATGCTAAAACCGAGAAAGCCCCTCGTGTTTCCGCAATCAAGTTTGTCCTTGAATATTCCACACCTGTGAGACAACAGATCCATTTATGATCCCCCCCCCAAATACATGTTTGTCCGGCATCAACTGTATTGGTGTTTACTCTGTCACCCTTCCAAACGTTGTGTTTGTTTTTTCTCTGTGGCTCTGAAACGCTCAAATTGCATTTCTCAGATGCTGGATCCCCGGAGGAGTGCATTCAGCGGCAGGTGTCTGAGGGAGTCAAATCTCTGCTCCTGTTGTTCGGTAATACATCTGCCACACACACTTCTGTGAGCCGTGGAAATGCATGCCGATGCTGCTCTGAACGTGTGCAAACTTTTCCCCGCTGTTAACTTCCAGTGTTTTGGAGGGAGAGAGAATCAAACTAAAGCGCACACAGGGTTCCTTATGGCAGTAAAATGTAGTTCTTGGTTTCCAGTGCATTGCATTTCATCTAGCTGTTGTTATTTCTCTGATAATTATATAACTTGTTTTGTTTTTTAAGTTTGAGCAACAAAGCCCGACACAATAGCGCATTTGCTCTGTGACGATCCCCCACTGGAGGCATTGACTTGCTCTTAATAGATGTTGAACTGTAAATCTGAATTGAAAGCCTGGGTCACTGTGCCTCATTGACTTAAAACCACAAAAAGCAAATGATGTCTTAGTTGAGAGAAATATATCAAAGGATATCAACAATTATGAGTCATAAACAGGCTTGGCGCCGCAGCGGTGGGGCCCGGAGCAGCGGGAATTAGCATGTTGAGCTAATAAATATGCATGTAAAGATTCTCCCAGAGGAATAACACGCATGTGATTGATAGCTTTGCAATTGAAGGATGTGTAAATTCACCCTGTTTTTTCCCTCCGTTCTGCACTTCTGCTGTTGTACCGTTGAAATCCATTTCACTTGTTAAAAGTTTTACCAACTTTATAATCCTTAATGCCACATCTGCTTCCTGCCTTTATAGCGCCTGTAAAACTTCATTAAATTATTACCACCAGCTGGCCTCATCGCACAATAACCTCACTTATCTCTCATTCGCTGACAATACTCTTGATTTATAGACCCTATTAGAATAAATGATATTTTATACATATGTGTATATGGGTAAACAAGAGGAAATGTGTTGTTTTTCAATAATTCATGAGCGGCGTCAATTTTGGGGGGAGTGTTTTGAGAAAAAATTATTTGTGGGACAGTGATAATAGTTGTGAAGAAGGATACAATTCTCTCTATATAACTCTATAATGTGTGTGTGTGTATGTATGTATATATATATATATATATATATGTGTAAATTTATTTTTACTAATTTATTTATTATTTTATTATTTCCCTATTTGTGGAACATTTACCAGCTGTGAAGAATGATAAACTTATCTATATATATATACATATACATATCTAAAATTGCATTTTTTTACATTTTTGTTATTTATTTTATTTAACTGATTTTTTTTGTGTGTAAATAGTTGTAAAGAATTATACAATTCCTCAGAAAAAATAATCCTTTGTAAAAATAAAATACAATTTATTTTATTAAAAGTTTTTAAGGCTTTTTCTTAAATCCTTTATAGATAATGCATTATAAAAATAGTTTTAATGCATTAATTATGCCTTGTTATGAACCTTATAATGCATTGTATGATCTCATGAATGCACAGTTATAATACTTATCTATTCATTGTTACACCTTTAGAAAATATAATGCATTCAAACATATGACAAACAAACCTTCAAATATTAGAATGTATTGTATCTTTGGTTACAATTAGCATTGAAAATATATAATATAGTAGATTCATAGATTATGAATACCTTTATAATGAATTATACATAAAGGCTTTAAGTATAAGTGTTACTAAAAGGTTTAATTTAGTAAAAAAAAAGGATATGTCATATAATTAAATTTTTAAGATTTAATTTTCAGTGTATAAATGAATGCACATTTAATGCATATTTGATTTTTTTTTTTTAAAAAGGCTGCATTTCCACATATGCAAATATCAATGTTCTCCTTGTGCTACTTTTACAATACACACTATTATAAACTAAAGTTGGTCTCTCAGATGTTGTCCTCTAAATTCTTAATTTTCTTTTCTCAGGTCAGCGCTGGAAAAGTTGCTCTTCCGACTGACGTGGAAAAGTGGGATAGATCTCGGAGAAGCCTTGACGTTCCCATCCAGAAGAATTCCAGCACCCCCTAATGTCACAATGGAGTTACTGAAGAACTCAACTCACAACAGCACAACAGTTTAAAAGCAAAAAAACAGCCAAGAGGTACTTGCATTTCCAAACTCTGGTGGAAGCTGAGAGGAACGATGTTAGAGTAATTGTCAATAGTGCCGCCAAAAGTTTTAAAGTTGAAATGGAGCAGTGAGTAATTTGGCTAAATCGGTTTCATTTATGTGGGAGTACACAAAGCTAGAAATGTACCCTCGAGGTGCAATAAGTCATTTCCATGTTTTAAGTTTGTTTTAAGTGCTCACACTGAGAGAGGAATGATGTGTTATTGCCCCGAGGTAAAGAGACAAACTTCCTGCACATGTTCTCTGAGGAGACAAGAACTTCCTGAGGTTAAAGGTCAACTCTGACTGTGTTTAGGATGAAATACTTGCTTACTAATTACTGAATATTGCTTACAATTTGGAAAAACATCAGTATTTATAAAGCAGTATGCATAACTGTCATGTTTTTTAATATAGTTCTATGCAGTCCAATCAATAATAATGACTGAATTGTTGATATTAGTGCAGAAGTAGTAATATGGTAGTACGCTTTCCAAACAGAACCAGGATGAACGATACAAGCACCATCATTCCTCTGTTTCAGCAGCATCTTTGGGGCATTAGTTAGTCACAGTTACATTTAACGTATTTAGTCTTTCTTTCTGTCATAATTTGGCTTTGAACGTGTTTGGCATATTCTCTGTTTAACTAACAGCTTGAGGGACTCGATTTGGAGAAGTGTAATAGAATTATGAGCTTATTAATATGTGTGTTTGCGGGTGTTGTGCGAAATCTGGTAGACATTGTCATTTGCCCTGCTGCCTTTCCGCCTTTGCTCAGGTGTTAATAAACCTCTGAGAGATATGCAGAGTGATTTTTGATGATACATATGATGGGTGTCAACTAGTCTCATGCAACTAGTTCTGCTGCATGGAATATGCAAAGTACAGTAATGCTCAATTACAATTACAATATTATTCAAAATAATCAAAGTTTTTTTTTTTATTGTAGTTTTACGTTCTTGTTCTCCATGTTGATGTCTCCATTTTCAATCTTTTTTTGTCCTTTATTTAATTATTTATTTACTGACTAATTTATTATTATTATTTTACATATTTTATTATTTAGTTATACAGCATTTTCGTTTCATATTTCCCATAAAAATTGGGGGGAAAAAAAAAAAAAAAAAACCCTTTTCAATATGGAAAAGTCATCTTACATATGACCCACTTATATAGGATACCATAACTCTGAAATAATCATGCATTATGAAATATAGTTAATGCATTATGTGTCTGAGCATTGCATCAACCCGCCTGCCTGCGTTTGTTTGCCTTTTTATCTCGTATTTCTACGGACTCGTCAGAAGTTGGCGGTGAAACGGTGCATGATTAGTATGCATTAAACGCCGCTGCTGTAGTTGTAAAAGTAGGGCCTGTTTGTACGTCCTATAACTGTGATGCTGATGAGCACGCGGCCTGTTTGTTTTCCCTCGTGCAGTAAACAGACTCATTTGGAGCGCGAGCTTGATTTCCCCTGAGCGTGTGCTGCGGCGTGAACACTACCTGTCAGCATCAGCACACCTGAGCTGCTGAGCATTAACCATCAGGGTCGCTGACACAAGCCAGGCGCACCCAAATGAGCGGAACGATCACTCAGCAATAAGACACCGGCTCCAACATACGAGAAATATCATGTTGGTCACCACATCTATGAATGTCTTGCCCCCCTAAAGAACTACATTGCATACTGTATTGTGTAATGCAGGAAATTTTGAAGTTAACTTCAACTTAATGGACAGTGCATAATAGAAAAATAACAATGACTTGATATGATTCAACTGATTATGGAGAATTTGCATGAATGTTGGCAGGTTTTTAGCGTTTATGGTGTGAGTAGGTGTTTTGAGCGATATAAAAAACCCATGATTGAACCTGTAAGACAGCTGAAGAAAAGAGCTTGTCAACAGAAGGATTGCTATGATCACATTCAATTAATTACAAATGAAATTAATTAGCATTAAATTAATGCCACGCTTGCTTTAAACATGTTGGTACATTTTGCTGATTGGCAAGAATTTATATATTACAAATAAGGCAATAAAGTACTGCCTACATAGAAAAATATCAAAAGGTATATTTATGAACAGCCTAATCAAAGAAATGAACTCAATTTTTATATCATAGGTGTGCATTTGATTGCCTGAAATAGCACTGCTTTTGAAGATCCGTCAAAGCGATGTCATTTCTGGGTGATAATCAAACAGTCGTCTGATTTTATGCTGTTATGTCGTTGCACAACAGGTCATAAGGCCCTAATTACACTAATCACATTTGAGGCGACACTGCGGGCACGGCCCTTGACCGAGTCTTCATTATTCCATGTCACCTACTTTTATCCTCATCGGCCAAGAGGCTGATTCTACAGAAGACCATTTTGGTATAAGATCCATGGAGAAGTGTGTTTGGAGAGAGAGAAGAGAGAAGGAGAGAGAGAGAGAGAGAGAGAGAGAGAGAAGAACGAGAGCGTTTGAGACTTTATAGAGGAGAAAAAGGGTGAGTATATGGCACTGTGCAAGAATGGGGTACAAATGCTCATTCTTAGATAGATAGATGAAGTACAGCTATAGTACAATTAATAATTAATTATATATTATTATTTTATATGTATAATCTCTCGCTCTCTTCTCTCTCTCTCTCTCTCTATATTATATATCTATATATATATATTATATATAAGACTGTAAATTGAATATTAGTTAGTTATATATATATATATATATTAATATATATATATATATATTATATAAATTTAAAGTATATATATATTAGAGAGAGAGAGAATACGTAATGTAGAAAAGTTATTTATGTATATATATATATATAATATATAATATATATATATATATATAACTTTCATATAAATGTGGGATAGATGTAATGTACAATAACGGGACGTAAGCTAAATATAACTTTTTTAATATTATGTATTTTCAACAGATTTTCTAATTCATGATGTATGAGTTCAAAACCTCAAAGATAGGACAAAAAAAAAAAGCTAAAATAAATATTTAATTTGTTCAAAGGTTATTTTTCATGCAGTGTTAACCGTATGTTAGCTCATAGTTTATCTAACATTAGATGTATGTATCATATGCTTTAATGAAAGTAATGGGACATCAAACTGTATCGTGTGTGAGGAAAGTGCCATGCATGTTTTGTGAGGTTAGAGACACATCTCCGGATATATGTGAGCGGTTTCAGGCTTTGTTTGAAGGCACTAATAGAGCAAGCCTGTTTGGAAGGCAGCACGTGTGCGCTTTCGCCTCATCACAATGAAACAGACCTAACTTCTGTGCGTAGAAAACTAGAGCGTGACTGCCACATTTGAATATGAAATAGCTAAAGATTTCTGTTTCAGACACCTTGTACATTGTGCAAACAAAGCCACCAATTCCAGGGAAGAAAGACGAGTGAATTTAAAGCAGGCCTTTGTCGTTGTTTATAACTGTGTTGTCTTTGTTCCCATTTTTCCTCTGCAGGCAAAAGAATGGGCTGAAATATTTTTAAACAGTAATTACCTGGCCGGGATCCGACAGAGGGGGATTAATGGAGGAACGCGGAGCATCAGGTTCCAGAGATGTGTGCTGGAAGGTACGATGAGGGAGCGACGCGCTTCTCCGTCACACTCGGGAAATGAGGAAACGGCAGATTTCTGATGTCGAGCTGTTTCTCTGTTCTTTTCCACCAGCACAAGTCATCAGCTCACGCCAAGCCCTTCACAAACCAACAGGAGCCATTTAGTCTTTCAAATCCAGTCTGGGAGATGTTTCAGGATTTCCTTTTTTCTTCTTTTTTTGTGGTGGTTAAATTAAATATATTAGGTGCTAGTTAACACTCAGCATACGTTCATATAAACCAGACCTCTGGACTTTACATTTCTTGGAGTGATGATCTACATTGACTTTCACAAATGTGACCCTGGACCACAAAACCAGTCTATTTGTAGCAATAGCCAAAAAAAACATTGTATGGGTCAAAATTATCGATTTTTCTTTTATGCCAAAAATCCTTAGGATATTAAGTAAAGATCATGTTCCATAAAGATACTTTGTAAATTTCCTTTCAGTAAATATATCAAAACTTAATTTTTGATCAGTAATATGCATTGCTAAGAACTTCATTTGGATAACTTTAAAGGCGATTTTCTCAATATTTAGATTTTTTTTGCACCCTCAGATTCCAGATTTTCAAATAGTTGTATTTCAGGCAAATATTGTCCTATCCTAGCAAACCATACATACAGATTCCGATGATGTTAATCTCAATTTTGAAAAATTGGCACTTAGGTGGTCCAGGGTCACAAATTAGTTGCAAAAGGCAAAGCAGCTACTTTTGAGGTCTTGCTCTTTTTGACCGAATATTATGGAAGCCCGTTTCTGCCACTGAATAAAAAATCTAAAAAGATAATTGCAACTATTATCTCACAATTTAGTTCACGTCTCACAATTCTGAATTTTTTTCTCAATTGTGAGTTATAAAGTCAAAGGCTACTTTCTTAAAATTGCGAGTTTATATATCTCGCAGTTCTGACTTTATTTCTCAGAACTGCAAGTTTGAATCACACAATTCTGACTTTGTAACTGGCTCTTTTGTAACATTTGTAACATTTCTATTGTAACATTTCTATCAGGTAATTCTGAGAGAGAAAAAAGTCAGAATTGCAAGGAAAATGAGATTTGTGAGGTTAAACAAGTTATCCTAAGATTCCGTGGTTGGATTGGACACGGGCTTCCATAGAATATTTATGTGGATGCAAACAAAAATGTTGACTAATGTGAATGAAAAGTCACTCAAAATGAAGTCAGACCCTTTAAACTGAACTAAACTCAGAAACATGTATTAATCCTGCACTACTACACATTAATTCTACTTAAATCATCATAACATTTTATTTACTTTTTTTTTTAAGGAACATTTCAGTCAACCAACCTTCCTCAGACTTATACTAGAATTGTATCCAATGCAGCATTGAAAATGTCCTTTAAGTTTATGGGTGTTTTCTTTCAAAACTAAACTCTGACCCCTTTAAAGCTGAAGTGTAAAAGAATATATTTTATCTAGTTTAATATACATCGTCAACTATAAGTAAGCCATTTGAAGCCAGTCTTTCTGAAAATAGTCAACACTATGTCTCTATGGCTGGGGATTTACACAGTTTCTGGCCCTAAAATTGGATTTAGATCTTATTTTTGTCGATTTTATTTGTAATTGGGTGAACTTTCCATTCACACTTGTTATATGATTTGAGTTCAGTTCACTTTAGAAAATATAGTGCCGCACACACCTGAATCATACGTAGATGCATTTGATAAAAGTCTAATATAAGCCTGAAGTTGACCGAAAAAGCTTTAAAAAGAAACAAATTTCAGTTCTCTTCACTTTAAAAGGGTCTGACTTTATTTTAAGCGTTCGCATTAGTCAGCATTTTTGTTTGCATCACATAAATATTCATAAAGTCAAAAAAGGAAGACTTAATAAGTAACTTCTTTACAACGTTTTGCAACAAACTTGTAAAAGTCAATACAGATCATAAAAGACAGTTGAACAGGAATCATAAGGTGACAAGTAAGTAATGGGAAAGTTAAATTTGAAGTGCAGTCTATAATTTCTGTGTTGCCAAATGGGATTTTTATCCTCCAAACACTGCTTGTCTTCCGTTGTTCAGAACAAAAATGAAAAACGTTTATAAAAACCAGTTACTTGTAAATATTCATATGGTCAAAAAGAGGAAGTAGTTTCTTTTCAGGCTTTTGAAACTAACTTGTAAAAGTCCATGTAGACCATCACTTCAACAACAAGTAAAGTCCTTTAAATGCATATCAGTCACACATTAGTATAGTGATTTGGTTGGTGGCACGTATGCTTTATGATATTGATTGCAGTATAACCGTTTTGTGTTTTGAGTACAACAAGCACATTGATCACTGGTGCCTTAGGCTTATGTGCAGATATTACAGAGAAACCCAACTAAAAGTGCCACAATTTCATCGTCAGTTTCATCTTAATAGTCTCTTCTCATTGCATTTGTGTACAAATGTTTTGACGCTGTAAGCTCCAGTCTATCGGCTAGCTTTTATTTGCGAGATGAACTCAAATTGAGGCTTGAATCTCAGTAAGGCGCATCAAAACATGCTTTTCACTAATACAGAGGTCTGTGGTTAATTGAGAGCGCTTCATAAATGTGTCTGATTTATAATAGGACATAAAGTGATTCCTTCCATAAACCACCAGTGCAATCTATGGTCTAATTACAACAACACCATAAATCACGAATAAATCTGCGGAAAACACAATATAAACAAACAAAACTTTGCTGGAAAGTAAACAGTGTTAAAACTATGAAAAGCAGCAGAACGGAGTCATAAAAGCTCATTTAAAGGCTGATATTATGAAGATCATAGAAAATTACAACATTCTATAGATAGTAAGCAATCCATTATTGGTGTGTAATGGGCAGGAAGCTGTGTTATTATGTCTGAAGTTTATCAGTCTAGTGGCTGTCGCTCGATGAAGATGTCATGTGACTCAAATGCAATGAGAAAGTTGAACAGGAATCGTAAGGTAACACAATAAGTAATGGGAAACCTGTGGCACCAAATAGGATTTTACGATTGTTTCCTGACAGGTTTCTTCCTCAACATCCCATTGTTAAGAAAAAATAGACAAAGGTCTATAAAAAACTGGTTCTAGTAAAACTACTTTATAATATGATATTTTTTGTGATTTATGTTTCAGTGGAAAAAGATGTCCATGTTATGGTTAGGCCAGGGAATTCAACCAATGAGATACTTATATATGCACAGTAAACTGGGAAAGCAGGACACATTTTAACAATGAAAAATGACACACTTCACTTTTAAACTTTGTAGAATGCAGTCACAAGTGTTTGTGTATTTCTTTGAAACAGAAATGGTTGTATCCTCCATACATGTGATCCAGTTCTGCTGTCCTTCTAACAGCTCTGTGTTTCAGATTTGTTGTTTTGCGTTCAGATTTGCCATTTGCACTTCCTAGCAGTGTTATTTTAGTATCATTTATGCACTGTTTTAGTATTTATTAACATTTTTAATTAGCTTCTATTTTCTATTTTCAGTTTTCATTTTAATTTTTGTTTGCGTAATTGGATTTGTTTTATTAAAAACATTTTAAATAGCTATATTAAAATGTTTTTATTTCAGTTTTACTTTTTCTAATTGTAGTGAACTTTTCAACTTAATTTTCATTTAAGTTCTCTTTTATAGATTGTATAATGTTATTTCAGCTTTATTTCAATTAACAAAAATTCTTTTCAATCATTTTAGCTTTACTGCTAAGCAGATTGAGATATTATTATAGTGATAATTCATATTTTAATTGGTTTTTATTTTTATGCATTCTGTTTTTCGTTTTTTAATATTAGTTAAGGTTTTAGTAATTGTGTTGTGTGTTGTTGTTTTGTTTTGTTTTGTGTTGTTTTTTTTCAGTGTTTAGTTTCACTAATTCGTTATTTTAGTATCAGATAAACTAAATTAAATGGGAAATGTTGCCTGCCAACGAGCTGAATCAGTTCAGTTTCTATATTTGACCCTGGACCTCAAAACCAGTCTTAAGTGTACATTTTTCAAAATTGAGATAATATAAAAACTGAATACTAAGCTTTCCATTGATGTAGGGTTTGTTAGGAAAGGACAATATCAAAGGGGAAGTCCGTGGCCTAATTGTTAGAGACGTCGGACTCGTAACCCAAAGGTTGTGGGTTCTAGTCTCGTACCTGCAGGGATTGTAGGTGGGGGGAGTGAGTGTACAGCACTCTCTCCCACCTTCAATTCCATGACTGAGGTGCCCTTGAGCAAGCACCGAACCCCCAACTGCTGCGGCCCCCAGGCGGGCCTCGCAGCATAAATGGCTGCCCACTGCTCCGGGTGTGTGTGTGTGTGTGTGCACTTTGGATTGGGTTAGTGCCTAGCACTAATTCCAATTATGGGTCACATACTTGGGCCACATTCACGTCACTGTGAATATTTGGCCGAGATACAACTATTTTGGAATCTGAGGGTGCAAAAAATCGCCTTTAAAGTTGTCCAAATGAAGTTCTTAGCAATGCATATTATTAATCAAAAATTAAGTTTTGATATATTTACGGTAGGTAGTGTATGCAGTATCAAATCTTTACATAATATCCTAATGATTTTTAGCATAAAAGAAAAATCAATAATTTTGACCCATACAATGTATTTTTGGCTATTGCTACAAATATACCCCAGCGACTTAAGACTGGTTTTGTGCTCCAGGGTCACATATTCCAAGTCTTCTGAAGGAACACAGTAAAAATAAGTTGTTATTTAGTGAAATACTTTCATGCCCCCCCCCCCTTGAAAGGGAGTTTGGACATGATACATTTCTTCTTTTGTATTCCACAGTCAATAATATTCAGTTTTGAAACTATTCCTTTAAAAACCAGAAACATGCATTTATACACAAACGTCAACAACAACAGCAACAGAGATACAAAGACAGACCGAACCATGAAACACAAAGATACAAAGTCGCATTATTGTGCTGTAATCCTGTTAGCGCAGTAAACATGCTGTCATTGACTTCTCCACCCCACCATTCACTCCAAACCAAGAGCATCCAGCACAACTCATTAATGATCCATGCTGGGACAATCCTTTATTATCCGAGCAATATTTAATATTCAACCAGCATGGGAAATCAATGCTCGTTTGCGCTAAACTCATTTAACGTGATATACCTTCTCTGAGCTCGTAGAAGAACAATAAAATGTCAAAAACTCAATGATGGTTGTCTCATTGTGGAAATAGATGCACATGTCCATCTATAAATGCTGTTCAAAGTGCTCCATTATGCAGTCTCCTGTATGATTGACCAAATTCAGATCATCTTGCATCTGGAAAGCAGAAAATGACAATGTTCTTGCCTATATTCAGCTCCTATTAGCATTAATACCATCTGTTAGTCATCAGGAGAAGTCACTCATGCCTTAATAGTCTGTCTTTATGTATCATAAACATTTTAAGCTCAAAGCTGTCATAGATGATTAAGTGTTCCATTATCTTTGCTTTTCTTCTCCAAGTTTCTGAGCTTTCGAGAGAGTTCTGAGGATGAAGGTTTATTCGATTAAAGCGATACGCTGCCACAAGCTGTGCGTTTTACCACAGGAAATGCTTTAAAAACCCCTGAACCGTGGTAAAATCATGGTAATGCACAGCCTTGGTTGTTTTTTTTACTTTTAGAATTGTGGTTTATCAATGTGTTTTAATATTAAAACCATGTTGAAAACAGATTTGGATCCTCTTGTACTCCAGTTATTTGGGAAACGAAGAATATTGCGGTCCATGTGGCGAAAAATGAATAATCTGTAGAACTGTGTGCGAAGCCTGTTGTTGAGTACGAGAGCACCTGCTCATCAAAAGAGTAATATGAATGCACAGTGGGGTGGTGTGGGTTTAGCTTCACCAGCTGCCATCTGCTATCAATATCATTAGCATTCGCCATGACCAATTGTAATATTAGATTATTGAATACCCAGAGGGTGATGAATACAAGCACAAAATTCTGCATATCATTACAGCATGTGAAATGTAGAGAAGTATCTGTTCGGGCTACAGCCTTTTACATTTGAAATTTGCCTTCAAATCATGACTTGGGATGTGATTTAGGTTGCATATCTTTTGTAGTGCATGTCACAAAGTGAGCTTTAGCGCAATACTTTTCTGGAGTTCTTATTTATGGTTCGTATCATGTAAATATCAACTTTATTTCAAGTGTTGTTATTTTTAACTAAACTAATTATAAAGCATTTCTGTTAATCAACAGAAAATGTAATAAAGAGAGAGAAACTTTAAAAAAAAAAAATTTTTTTTTAAAGTGGCCTTGTCAGCTAACTGAAATAAAAAAAACATTAAATAAAAATGTTAACGCTAAATAAATATAAAAAATATCTAATAAAAAAAACCTATAAATTGCAAAAAAGCCCATAAATTACTAAAACTAAATATATAAGGTAAACAAAAATATAATGTTAAAGTGTAAAAATATTAGTAAGTAGTATATACATAATACTTAAATTGCTGAGAAATGCAAATAGGAAACAAACTTAAAAGTAAAAGTAAACAACCAAATCTGATACAACTTTTTAACCCTGATATAAAAATATTAAACCTAGATAATATTAAATACTACCTATTTAAAAAATGACAAAAGCACCATCAATTAAATATGCTTTCATTAAACTCAAAATTCCAATGTTGAAGTAAAGCTAATAAAACTATTAATAATAGGATATAAATAATACTAAACTCACGAGCAGTGGCAAAACAATCTGAAAATATGACAATGAAACCACAATATGATGTACAATATATTACAATATTAATTATTAATTTTAAATATTTTTAAAACGTTAAAAGTACTTAACAGAATTACTAACCTACATAAAACAATTGAAGTAAAAGCTAATTAAAAAAATATTAATAACAGTAATCATATACATAACAGTTCAAATGGCGAAAACAAACTGCCCAATCGAAAGTAATACAATAAATCCCAATATTGTTTATATTTTTTAATTATATTAAATATAATATATCAATATAAATATACACATTTTTCTAAAACTTATAAGAGTTAAAAAATGAATGTGGATATCAGAGCAAATTGTTTGATCTCGCAAGAATTTAATTAGAATTTATTTTGGCAAATCTGAGCACAGTTTGAGACATTTCTGAAACTCCAGATGAGACACATGTAAGATCACTGGAGTTATTTTCGCAGGAGACAAACCTGAGAAGCATGCTGTCTAGGTGGAACAGATGAGATATTTGAGATCTCATTGGTATTTTTGTTTTCATACAGATATCTATATGAGCATATACAGTCCACAGTCTGTTTTTTCAGATCAGATTAACAACACTGAACGGAAACATTTTTTAGGTTTGACACACATAGTAACGAAAACAACTCGACCACATGGTCTTTTCACATTATGCTGTCTGTCACCTAAACCCAACTCAGACCAAACGCTTCACAGTGAGTGGCTGAACCTCTTCCTGTCATGTAGAAGAATTTGTGCTCCTCAGACATGTCTGAAGACACATGATCAGCTTTTGAAGAAAACCTTTGACATGCCCAGTATTCACCAACTGGAGCAAATCTGCTCTACAGGCCATCTATAATTCAGATATTATTCAGGTTTTGCATTAAATATGCACCACTAGCCATCTGCTGCACTCTTCATTGCTGGACGCTGTATGGCCTACTGTTAGGGAGGGGAAACCACACCAAAAGGGGTGTCAGTCGCATCGCAGGATTCTCAGTTTTTGAGCATATGAAAATTTTATCAATACCACACAGGTTTTTACCACAGTAATCATCCATAAAAGCGCTGGGGGGAGGTTGTACGGAGGAAATTTAAAAACCTCACGCAACTGAAAGAGTATTATGTTGTTAAATTTATTTTTTTCACATAGTCATAGGTCTACATGTTATGCTCCTGGTAACCGATCCCCATAAATTCCGTATCCACACTGTTTGTGATAATCTAACCATAAGTTTGATTTTCAGACAGACCACTACAGGACAAAGTCCCTGTTTTTTATGGACTGGTCATATATAGATATTATAGGCTACTTTGTTTGCGTAACTTATTGAGCTAGAGGAAAGAAAGCATGCAAAATAGATTGATTACAGTCTTTTACAAATGCTATTTTGTAAAAAATTACAAATCTTTAAAGTCACTGAGTTTTTTTTTCTATGCCCTGAACCAAAAAAATCTCAAATTCAGTAGCACTTACATACACCAAACTTTGCAGTTTTATTCATATCTATATTCTGACGATATTTGCTGAGAATAGGTTTTCTTATATACAGGATGTATCTGATATTGATATATGACCGTCAAGCATATCAAATATAATATTTTCAGCTTCATCCAACCATGATTATTTTATTCTGTGTTGTTTTAAATAGTAAAAAACATACAGAAACAATAATAATTGTAACCCGTGACTTAATACCAGGTGTTCAGATTTCTATTCTGGAAATGTAAGCAAAATAATGCATATTTAATTATATAATGCCTCATTTGCGTATTTCAATTTATTAAAAAAAAAACTTGTAATACAAAATAATTGTCTTAAAGGTGGGGTATGTATTTTTTCAAAAACGCTTTAGAAAACTGATTCAGGCAGAGTAGCAAAACAAACTTGTAGCCAATAAGCAGTAAAGGGGCGTGTCTACTCATGATGTGGAAGAGAGAACGTTCAGTGCACAGGACAGACAATAGTGAGCCGAGCGACAGAAAGATAGAGACAGCGGATAAAAAACAAAAGAGGAAACTCAGCGGACAAAAAAAGGCTTACGATAGCAAGACGTAGGACCCGTGTAACTATTGGATCAGCTTTCCAGCGCTGGAGAGAACTCAAGGAGCGGAAGGCCTGCGATCAGACGCCGATGTTGCTTTGTTTCTTCTAGATATGTGCTAACACCGCGTGTCTACAACGGACGTGACCGTTGTCCGGGTCGCCTCACTTCAGGAAAAACGAGCTAAAGTCCTTCTAACACTGGCACGGCGAATTAGCAAGCCGTATGAAAATCATTTGAAATTTGTACATACTCTGAGGGAGGGTGAGAACGCAGCCACGTTAGAGTCATGTAACTGAGAGCAATTGAAAAATGTCATGTCACGCCGGAAAAAAAAAAAAAAACAAAAAAAAAAAAAAAAAACAAAAAAAAAAAAAAAAAAAAAAAAAAAAAAAAAAAAAAAAAAAAAAAAAACAAAAAAAAAAACAAAAAAAAAAAAAAAAAAAAAAAAAAAAAAAAAAAAAAAAAAAAAAAAAAAACAAAAAAAAAAAAAAAAAAAAAAAAAAAAAACATCCAGTGTAGACAGCATCACTGATTATAATGAATTCTATCGTTAAGATTGGTCGCTCCACCGCCCTCGCGCCAGTTGGTAACATTGGTTTTGCTTTGTTTCACTGAACTAATCATTGCCTGGGTTGCGTACATATGTGTGGGGTGGAGCTATCAAAATAGGGGTGAGACACTTTTTGGGTAGGGGCGTGTTTGTTTTTGGTGATTTGAAATATCAACATGGCCTCCCAGAAATCCCTTACCCCACCTTTAATAGTTTTGTAAAATACTGACCTGGCCTTGTGATGTATGGTATATCTAGATTAGTAAATTGTTTTACCTTATTTCACCTAATGAAGTCTTACCGTTTATATGCTTTTTTTTTTAAATATGTAAATATTTAAGTTTAATATTTTCATATGTAATTTTTACATGCATTAGTTCAATACCAAATATTAATATTAAAATTAATAAAATTGACAATTTAACAATTGAATATTTCAGTTTATGCTTGCAGAACAGCAAGATGGCCGGCTAGGCTTTGAGAGTGCACAACAACACTGGCCATCCTGTGATTGCTAATGCATGTGCAATGCAATACAAACAGGTGATTTCAGTTTTACCAGCAATATTTTTTTTTCAGCATAGCCTTTTGTGCTCAATATGTGAACTTCACCCTGTTGAGCCTTTGTCAGTAATTGTGCCATTCTCAATACAAATATATTTGCAGCCTGCTTTTGTCGACTGCAGCATATATCCCTCAAAACCACATGGGTGTATTGCTGACAAATCGACAGTTTGAGGCTTTCATTTCAAGGGGCTGGAAAGAAGTCGATCTGGTGGTTCTCAGGAAGTCAGTCTGTCAAACCCTTTGAACTTCAAAAGAGCCGGTGTGCTGGTTGAACAGTAGCTGATGTCTCGTGATGTCAACAGGACACACAGTGACCTTTAGAGAAAGCAGACGCTGAAGGTTTTCATTTGCATTGCTGAGGGTGAAATTTTCTATTTTTATTTGCATGTTTATGTACAGTATATAAACTGAGCTTAACAAGTACATACAAAAGCACCTGCCACTTGACTTAACGCCACTTGAATTTCAATGTGAATACTGAAAAACCAGGCCAAAATATTTGATATCTTCAAAAATTGGTCTTTTAGAAGGAACACTAAGGAAAAGTTCATTTACATTGCATGTGTGCCATAAAATCATGATCAGTTTTTAACCTGAGTAGCACATTTTGGATGTTACAGTATGTACTAATAGCGAATATCTTAATAGATTTGTAGCAACAATATGTAGCAAAGGTGATTTTAAATGTCCATCTATTCTCATTACCTTCATAGCATACTGTATGTTGATAAGCGACCCATATTAATGTATGTATGTATGTATTAGGGGTTTGTAATATATTATCTATGATAATAATATATATATATATATATATATATATAGAATATCATAATGTATATGTGTTTGTGTGTTGTGTGTGTAAAATGGTTTTAGTTTTTTTTAATTAATTATAATCACCCTGTTGAGGACTAATTTGCTTTTTAAGGTTTTATAGGGTTACTGTAGGTTTAATCTATAAGCTAAAGCTGAAGTATAAATGGATTGGCCTAAAAACAATAAAAGTTTATGTTAAGTTCCCATTGAGATAGCCAGCTAAAACATAAATTACTAGCAATCCATAGCATCATGTCATGGCCACCTGCCAATTTTGCGAAGATTTGCTTTGCTGCAAAGTGAGTTATCAGTATTTCTGGTCTATTTTCTCTGAAAGACTGTTATTTTAAATGTGTGAATCTGCTAGAGGATAATTCTGTCAATGTTTCGCATAAAAAATTTGCTGTAAGTAATTAATCAAACTTCCTTTTGGGGTAAGTTTTAAGCTCTCAAAGTTTTTATTTTTTCTTATATAAGTCTAGGGTTTAATCTAAGATAAAGCTAAAGTAGAATTGGCTTGAACTAAAAATAATAGAATGTATGCTCAGCTAATCTTGAAAAGATTTGCATACACGCTTCAGGTGCGAGGTGAGTTATCGATATTTTTGGTCTATTTAAATGTGCAAATCTGCTAGAAGTTAATTTTGTTGACTTTTGTCATATAGGTGGAAAGCTAGCAGCCATTTTTGTCATGATTTCATGGGCGTCCTCCATCATTGTATGTTGAAGTAGAGTACAGGTAGATTGTTATCCCAGGACCTATTCACGTATTTGACAGCGTGTCTGAATTCAAGGCTGAGGGTTTTATTGTCGCATCGGCTTCTCATTGAAATAATTTATGTGGATTGCACAGATGTTGTTCAGATCCTTGTTTTTTCCACTCAATTACAGAATCCATCTTGTTGTTTTAATTATCCTATGAAAAGCCCATCTTCCTCTCCCACTCCTCTTTTTAAGCTCATATTAAGTCCCCCTGTATGGTCTGGAACTCTTTCAATGTGCCATCACCATCTTTGCGCCTTCTCTCTCATAGCATTGTGCATTGTTTGTGTTGGCACCTCAGGTTTGTCGAGGGGTTTGATGGAAACGCTTTGTCGCCGCTTTTTGGACGATGCTCAACTGAACCGAAAGCAAATCCATCATGTTATGTTTTACTTCAAGACAACATGAAATCAAAATTGCCCATATTTACTTTGTTAATGCATGCTCCAGAACTTATTGTGCACAAGTTATCACATTATTCACTACAAATGACTTTCCTTCTCTGGTGATGTAACAACGACTTCTTATTTTTCAATCCCTTCTATCCACATGACATATAGAGACCACTTTTTATTATCTAAATATTTCTATTCAGACTCTATGACTTTTTAACTATTTAAATATGATTGTTAATGGTGATTACCAATGGAAGCTATTATATAACAGAAGGTATGAATGGTAATTTGCATTTATTTTATTTTATTTTATTTTACTTTACAAAAGTGAAACTTTTTAATATCAGCATAAAAGTGCTCATGCTTTTCAATGAAACTTTTCCCCTCACTTGCAATTTATAAATCTATTTTTTCAATATGAACAGCATTAATTACTTTTTACCACTGCTTTTTTATTTATTTTATTAGTTTGTATTATTTATTTTATTATTTATACTATTTTATTTTATTTATATTATTTAATTTATTTAATTTTTGACCGTCTGATTTTTGAATTTCTGAACATTATTAAAATTTTTAGCACTTAAGCAGAAAGGGAAGATTATTTTATTTTTTATGTTATATGTTATGTCATGTCATGTCATGTCATGTTATGTTATGCTACATTCTATGTTATCTAATGTTTTATGGTAATTTTTTCTGTTATATTGGGTATTATGTTATGTTATTTTATGTTATGTTATGTTATGTTATGTTATGTTATGCTATGTTTGTGTTATCTTTTTCTATTGCTATGTTATGGTATGCTTTATGCGTGGGCTGTGCTAGCTATGCTATCTATGTTTGTTATGTTATATGTTATATGTTATGTTATATGTTATGTTATGCTATGCTATGCTATGCTATGTTATGTTATGCTATGTTTTATGTTATGTTATGTTATGCTATGTTTGATGTTATGTTATATGTTGTTATGTTATGTTATATGTTATGTTATGTTATGTTGTTATATTATGTTATGTTATGTTATGTTATGTTATGTTGTTATGTTGACCATGTATATCAAGCTCCAGAATGAGTGAATGAAATGCAATTTTATTTTTGTTATACGAGATTCAACTGAACAAGATTTTCAATAAAATCAAATGAAATGTACAGCCAATTTTATTATACTTTTTTTTTTTTAAGTTGAATTAGGTGGAAATGTTTACAGTGTGTGCATTCCTGCCATACTACTTCTCTATTTTAACTTGAAAAGACCTAAAGTTTGTTCTCCACTGTTTTTATTTTCGTTCTCCCCAGTCATTACAGGAGAGCTGCTGTATTTCCATATTCGACTTGGAGACTCCAGCGTGAGCTTGTCATAGCAGGAGACGTTCTCTCAAGTACAGTACAGAGCCAATGTTCTTGCAGCTAGCCATGCTGCATTGTGGGAAAAAACTGTGGTGTACATTCAAGCCTCCAGCTAAACACGACACTTTGACGGCTCGCTCCAGACCGTACCTGACATTTGTCCCCAGTCCGACCGGCTGCGGCATGAAAAATTCACTGAGACAAGGAGCTGGAAGAAATTGAAATTTCTCCTGCGACTTTCACTGCGGGGAGAGCAAGGTGAGCAAAACTCACGCTTGTCATGGATGCACGCTCCTGACAAACATAAGTAGATGCTAATGGCGAATTCGTGACAGAGCAGAGTCCCACCACCATATGGCTAATTGCCACAACAATATCTTCAGTGTTATTAATCACGTTTTCATAGTGTGCCATGATAATTGGAATAATTAGAGCGAGAGCAGACACAGGCCTTGCTCTCTCTTTTAACATCTCACTGAGACCGGGCGAAGTTAAAGCTTCCCCACCTCCCCCTCCTTTGTATGTGTTCTTTATGGATTTTCTCCTACATCCATATGTTGTGCTTCTTTTTCTGTTCCCTCCTCATCTCCGATGATTCGCTCATCTCCCGGCATTGTGTACGGTTGTCCTCTGGAAAGCGTTGAGTATAATTAATGGATGAGTCTCGTCTCAGGGTGGGGTCGGGCTCATAGGTAGCTAAATGAGGCCATCGCACGCCCCGCTGCTGATTACCAATGGCAAAAAGATGCTTAACTTGTCCTTTCAGTGAAAGTAAAGGAATAGTTCATACAAAAATTAAAATTCTGGAAGTATATAAATGTCGTTCCAAAACTGTATTTTGTTGTTTTTGGGGAGAATTTTTGACCATGTATCTATTTAGCTCCAAAAAAAAAAATCTGCATAAAAAAGCTTGTTCATATTATAGCTTAGTGTGAAGAAGAGACTCAAATTTTGGTTGAAATTCACTGTAATTCGAAAATTTCATTTTCGAATATGAATATGAACGTGACTGAATTTATTAGAGTTTCAGCAGAGGAGAAGAGTAATTTCCTTTCTGCATTTTTTTGTTTTTTAAGCCTTTTATTTTATTTTACATTTTATTTTATTTTCAAGTCTCAGCCATTTTTATCAAGCTACTGCATAGTTTAACAATTTCTTTATAGAAAAATGGCATGTTCAAATATAAATTTTGACCATGTCTTTCAAGCTCTGAAATGGAGATTTAAAAATCAAAATCACCATATAAGTGCTTATGTGTGCTTATGTGTAAAGAACACAAGAGATCACTGAAAATCTTCCCCTCAGCAACTTTTAAATCTAATTTTTGAATTTGAACATGAATTATTTTTTAGAGCTTCAGCAGAGGTTAAGATTATCACTGTTAACACTATTATTACACTAAACAAAATTATAAACGCAACACTATTGTTATTGCCCACATTTTTCATGAGCTGAACTCAAAGATCTAAGACTTTTTCTATGTACACAAAAGGCCTATCCTATCTCTCAAATATTGTTCACAAATTTGTCTAAATCTGTGTTAGTGAGCACGTCTCCTTTGCCGAGATAATCCATCCACCTTACAGGTGTGGCATATCAATATGCTGATTAGATAGCATGATTTTTGCACAGGTGTGCCTTAGGCTGGCCACAATAAAAGGCCACTCTAAAATGTGCAGTTTTATCACACAGCACAATGCCACAGATGTCGCAAGTTTTGAGGGAGCGTGCAATTGGCATGCTGACTGCAGGAATGTCCACCAGAGCTGTTGCCCGTGAATTGAATGTTCATTTTTCTACCATAAGCCGTCTCCAAAGGCTTTTCAGAGAATTTGGCAGTACATCCAACCGGCCTCACAACCGTAGACCACGTGTAACCACACCAGCCCAGGACCTCCACATCCAGCATCTTCACCTCTGAGACCAGCCACCCGGACTGCAACAATCATTTTGCATAACCAAAGAATTTCTGCACAAACTGTCAGAAACCGTCTCAGGGAAGCTCATCTGCATGCTCGCCGTCCTCATTGGGGTCTCGACCTGACTGCAGTTCGTCGTCATAACCGACTTGAGTGGGCAAATGCTCACATTCGATGGCGTCTGGCACTTTGGAGAGGTGTTCTCTTCACAAATTAATCCCAGTTTTCACTGTTCAGGGCAGATGGCAGACAACGTGTATGGCATCGTGTGGGTGAGCAGTTTGCTGATGTCAACATTGTGGATCGAGTGGCCCATGGTGGCTGTGGGGTTATGGTATGGGCAGGCGTTTGTTATGGACAACGAACGCAGGTGCATTTTATTGATGGTATTTTGAATGCACAAAGATATTGTGACGAGATCCTGAGGTCCATTGTTGTGCCATTCATCCCGACCATCACCTCATGTTGCAGCATGAAAATGAACGGCACCATGTTGCAAGGATCTGTACACAATCCTGAAAGCTGAAAACATCCCATTTCTTGCATGGCCAGCATATTCACCGGACATGTCACCCATTGAGCATTTTTGGGATGCTCTGGATTGGCGTATACAACAGCGTGTTCCAGTTCCTACCAATATACAGCAACTTCGCACAGCCATTGAAGAAGAGTAGACCAACATTCCACAGGCCACAATCAAAAACCTGATCAACTCTATGCGAAGGAGTCTATGCGAATTTAGACAGATTTGTGAACAATATTAGAAAGAAATAGGCCTTTTGTGTAGAAAAAGTCTTAGATCTTTGAGTTAAGCTCAAGAAAAAATAAAAGGGGGGGGGGGCATTTATAATAGTTGGTGCGTTTATAATTTGTTAGTGTATATAATTTTTTTTATAATTTTTTTTTTATTATTTGCTTTTTAGTACGCGCAGTTTTTTAGCTAGTACCGCAATAGTTTTAACAATTTCTTTATAGAAAAAATGCCATATATAAATCTTAAGTTTGACCATGTCTATCAAGCTATAAATTGGAGATTTTAAAACATTACCATGAAACTACCATGAAAAAAAAACATATTATAATATTATGTGAACAGAAGAAAATTTGGTTGATATTCACTGAAAATCTACATCTCGCCGCAACTCTGAAATCTAATTTTTGAATTACAACATGAATAACAAGATTTTGTTGGAGCATCAGCAGATTTTAGGTCTATACATTTTAAAACCATTAAAGAGCAACCAGTTTTTTACAATATATGTGTTAATTTTGGGTTTGGTATTTTCTGAACTCCCAAATCAGATTTTTGAATCTGAATGTAACTAATTTTTTTTGTTTTTTTTTTTTTTTAATCTTTAGAGTTTCAGAGGGGGAGATTATCCTAATGATTAATTTATGTTCGATTTTATTTATTTTATTATTTAACTTTATCTAATTACTGCATAGTTAACGTTTTCTTTAAAGAAAATGCCATATATAATCTTTCATTTTTTATTTTATTTATTTAAAATTTGAAATATTGTATATCTTAGTAGCGGGCAGGATTATCTCTGTTGTCCCTATTATTTTGATTTAATTATTATTTTTTAATTATTCTGATTTTAAGTCTCTGCAGTTTTTTTGTCACATTACTGCATAGTTTATGAATTTTGTTAAATAAAGTAAAAATAAAAACATTATCAAAACCTGTACCACACTTCATTTTTAAGAATAATATCTATTCAATATCTATATAACACATTTTACTGAAAATTACACTGTTCAATAAATATCCAGTTCCTCATGTTATGTTTTAGAGCAGTGGTTCCCAACCACGTTCCTGGAGTACCACCAACACTGCACATTTTGCATGACTCCTTTCTCTGACACACCAATTTCAACGTGCAGTGTTGGGGAGCCTCCAGGACCAGGGTTGGGAACCACTGTTTTAAACCGTAACCAAGGTGGTCAACGGCCACAAAATGAATCTCACTGCATTCTAATATTCGTAGCTCTATCATGTCCAGTCTTTTCCAACTGTACTCCTCCTGAAGGCGAACATGATCTTTTTCCTGCAAACAAATGCCGTCTGGTCTGTGTTTCATCTTTAGTATGCAATACGTTTACTAATAGAATTTCTTCCTCAGAGAAACCAGCTGACACGCAAACAACGAGACCATCAAGGACAAAGTCAGACGCCTGGTTGCTTCCGTTGCTCAAGTGCTGAAAACAAGACGTTAGAGGTGGGCGGTATGACCAAAATCTTAAATCACGCTATGAGTGATTTTATATCACGCTAACAGTGGGATAAACAGTATAGCAAGCAGTCACACCATCCAACCCTAGTACACGCAGTTCACTTCCTACTTGATTTATGTAGTTTGCACTGATGGCATCAGATTTTTTATGCCTGTTATCATCTCTCCATTGCTCTTATTTACCACATCGCACACACTCCAGTCAGGCCTTGTGTTTTCATCGATGGCGGTTTGCTGTGACAGGTTATGTTTAGAGCTGAGTAAGTGGGCACTTGTGCGGCATAAGCAGAAAGCAGCGCTCCGTTAACAGCTGGCGGCGCGCGCACAGCCTCTCCTCTCCTTCACACTTCCTCCGACAGTAATGTGCCCGGAAACTGAGAAAAGCAGTTGCTTGTCTGACCATAAAGCCGGGAGCATGGGCGTTAATTGTTTCCCCACTGAGAAAGAATTAGTTCAGGCCAACCACCAGCTCAAACTCCAGGGAGAAGCGAGATGGGTGGTGGGCCGTTTTGGCAGAGCCAGAGTGGAGAGTGGGGGCAGGCCCAGCCGAAACTCGATTAGACCGTGTGGGGAAGGCGTGGAGATTTCGTTCCAGGATGTCCACACACATGCCCAATCCAATCTCAGGTTACTCCAACAACAACGGAAAGCAAGAAAGATAAATAACCAACCCAGACAAAGATAAAGAGACTTTGTAAGTGGTGGATTCCACCTATAATGACTCCATATTATCTATTATAAAACAAAGTTCCAGCACTCAAACCTGTAAAGTAGCTGATATATGCAACTGTACAGCAGCTGAATTTCAATATTTTGGTGTAAACAGCCTGCAGTTGAGCTCATAAACTATGGCATAATATTTTATCGAAATCATTATTAATAAAAGAATGTGACTAGTTATAGAATACTAATGTCTTTTATTGGATAAATATTACCAAAACAAGAAAAATAAGTAATTATATTTTACATAAAGAAAATTATGCCTATTTTTATATATATTTTTTGCATTATGTAATTGTTTGTATGACAAATAAACCCATTTCCCCTCTGATTCTCATTACTAGAATATCCAGATGTTTTTCTTATGCATGTAATGTTGATTCTCATTAGATTCTCATTACTGTAATAACGTTGTCTTATTTAATTTATTTAACATTCCTAGATTTATTTTTTGGAAAATATATCATTATGTCATTCATTACATTCTTTGCATTCCGATAATGAGAATTCAGGGAGGAGATTTCCCCATTTTCCCCCTCTAATTCTCATTACAATAATATCTAGATGTTTTTATTTATTTTTTGGTAAATCACATTATTTTCAGTGTTGATTCTCATTACTGTAATGCAATTTTCCTATTTAATTTATTTTAAATTTCTAGATTTATTTTTGTTTGTTTATATTTTGAAAAATATATATTGCATTACAGTAAGGAGAACTGGTTAAGGAAACAGAGAAATTATCATGAAATTAATATTAAATTGCAAAAAAAATCCTTAAAAGCCTTTTTTCTTTATGCACTTATAATTCTTATTTCTTCCCTTTGATTTTGGGGTCAAATATGACTTTGTGAGTTTCGTCCTTTCATTATCACTTGAGATTGTGTATTACAGTGATTGTTTACCACTGTTAAGAGAGCTTCAGCGTAATTTAAAACCATTTTATCAGGGCATTATCATATGCACATGATGTATATATGTATATAAATAATTGTCTCCCCTTTTAAGATCACAGCTAATATTCAGGAGAGAAAACATATTCTCACTTACTGGGGTCTCGGTGGGTGGTCAGGGAAAATGAGCAATGACAAAATGTGTCAGCTCTGAAGAGGCGCATGATTGGCTCGTTCTCTGGAGGTGACGGTAAGGTGGCTCTTCATATTAGTTTGCTTTGCACTTAATGAGGCAGCGGGCCATGAAGGTCCAAGCACTCATAAATGATGTATTCATTAAATCAATGGTGCTTAATGATGACTGTAAAGACACAAGTGACCCGGCTTCTCCTGTTGGGCAGCCATAACCGTGGAGACTACCAGCTGGGTGACATGGACGTTTCCACAATTTAGACTGTCAATGAGATGCTTAAGACTAATAAATTACTCCACTTCAGCTGTGTGGAGGTTTTTACAGGGTGGGTGGAGGAGGAGGGTCTCACCAGGTCTGCAGGTGGAACCATCGCATATTTTTAGAGCTAAATTATGAGTTTGAACACTTTTGAAGCCATTACATCATTTAACACCAACCTACAAATCACTAACAAATATCTATCTAGGCTCTATCTATTCTAGCGTCTATCTGTCCCCTGTCCTGTTCTGGTCCCTGTCTGTCTGTCTCATTATATATAATCGTCCTGTCTGTCTGTCTGTCTGTCTCATTATATATAATCTGTCTGTCTGTCTGTCTGTCTATCTGTCTGTCTGTCTCATTATATATAATCTGTCTGTCTGTCTATCTGTCTGTCTGTCTCTTCTATATAATCTGTCTGTCTATCTGTCTGTCTGTCTCATTATATATAATCTGTCTGTCTGTCTGTCTGTCTGGTCTCATTATCTCTCTAGTCTATCTACTACTATCTATCGATATGTCTGGGTCGGTTCTTTCTGTCTTATACTGTCTCATTATATATATCGTGTCTGTCTGTCTGTTCTGTTCCTCTTCTAGCTATCTATCTATCTATCTCTCTATCTGTCCTAGCTTCTGTCCTGTCTGGCTGTCCTGTCTGTCCCCATATATTAATCAGTTGTCTGTCTGTCTGTCTCTCTGTCTGTCTCTCTGTCTGTCTGATTATATATAATCTATCTATCTATCATATCTATCTATCTATCTGTCTATCTGTCTGTCTGTTCTTTCCTTCATTATAAATATTATCGATTTTGGTGTACGGTCTGTCCCCTCTCATCTCTGTCTGCCTGAATTATATATATCTATCTATCTATATACTCTCTGTCTATCTGTCTGTCTGTCGGTACCCCCATATATCTAATCTTTCCTGTCTGTATGTTCTGTCCCCTCCTTATCCTATTCTATCTATCTATCTGATCGTCTGTCCTGTCTGTCTTCCCCTGTCCCGTCTGTCCTTTCTTACTGTCTCATTAATTATAGTATGTCCTGTCCTGTCTGTCTGTCTCCTCTATCTTTCTATCTATCTGTTCCTTTCCTGTCGGTCTGGGCTTGTCCCCTGTCTCATTATATATTATCGATTTGTCTGTTGTCTGTCTGTCTCTCTGTCTGTCTGCTTATCTAATCCTATCTATCTATCTATCTGTCTTACTGTCTGTACTCTCTGTCTGTCCTTATTATATAATCTATCTATCTATGTATCTTCGGTCTGCTGTTCCTGTCTGTCTGGTCCCTTCCTCGGTCCTGTCTGATTATATATAATCTATCTAATAATCTATCGGTCCTGTCTGGCTGTCCCTGTCTGTCTGTCTCATAATCTAGCTATCTATCTTCTACTATCTGTCTTCGCATTATATAAATCTATCTATCTATGATCTTATCCTGTCTGGTCTGTCTGGTCCTGTTCTGGGCTGTCCTGTCTGTCTGGTCTTCGTCTGTCTTGTCTGTCTGTCTGTCCTGTCTGTCCTCCCTGTCTCATTATATAGTATCTATTTGTCTGTCCTGCTGGCTCATTAGATATAATCGATCTATCTATCTATCTATCTATCTATCTATCTCTCTGTCTGTCTGTCTGTCTGTCTGGTCTGTGTCTTTCTCATTATATATTATCTATATATCTACTGTCTGTCCTCATTATCTGTAATCTATCTACCTATCCCGTTCCATCCATCCACCTGTCTGTCTTTCTCTCTATCTCATTCTATAGAATCTCTCTACCTATCTATCATGACATTTTAATCTTAGTTTAATTCATTCTAATGTATTGCATATTTCAAACAGATATTAGAGGTCAAGGAAACAGCAGGACCTCAATGTCATACAGATTAATTCAGATGGCCTGTTACCAGAGAGATTCCAACTGGGACGGTGGAGAAAGCGACACCTGCTCTTAATTGTAAGTCTTTAATACAGACATTTTCAGATGCCATAATTTATACGATTGAAATAATTTGCGCTCAGTTAATTTTAGGGCATTTGCACATTCTTCTGCAATGTGTTACCTTTCCTCTTTCCTCTGGAGTCATCTCTCCCTGTGCATCCCAGCCGAGCACATTAGAGGTAAAATAACTCCTCTCTCCTCTCCTCCTCTCTCTCGGCTTATGAGCGTCACTGAGCAGGTCTGCAGGCATAATATCTAAGCTGTCAGGAGCGGTAAATAAGCAGACTGATATGTATTATCTCTGTAATGGCTCCAGACGTACATTTCAACACTGGTCCTGATTCTGTCGTTAACGCCAATGATTTCGATTTGGTGACAAATCCCCAAAGGTACACAATGTATCCTATATCTTTGCCAACAGATGTTAGTTTTTATTTTTAAGATGGTAACAAGATTTTACGATTTCTTATCATCACACAGCCTTTTTTTAAATGAGGCCTTTGCCGGCAGTATAATGGGAGAAGTGTACCACCTACTGGTCACAAATTGCTTTTGAACACCATCATTAGGTTGCACCATAGTATGTCAACATTAGTACAGTACACAGATAAGATGAAATCATCTTTGAGAGGAGCAAACTAATGGAATTATGTCATTTGTGTATAACCTGTGGTGTTTTGATTGAGGAAAGAGATTTACTTATAATGCATGGAATATTTCACCATTTGACTTAATGTATTTCTTATGATTTGCTGACTGTGATGCATTTTGATCTATAGAATATCAAGTTATTAATTAGATTTTGATCATTATTTTGCAGTGATATATCATTGCTTTTGATTGGATGCACTTATAAAAGCTTGATATGGCAGTTTATTTTGCTATCTTAAATATGGATGATCAGTTGCCATTCATTATTCACATTTAGTCATTTTTAGTGCTATTGACCACGACTCATTTCTTGGGTTGCGACTCTGTCTTTGAGAACCACTGCCTTTAATGAAAGCATCACTTCTTTTGCTATTATGTGACGTGTTTGTGACTCTGTCTGTCCCCCTACACTAAGCTTTAGTGTTCTTGTAATAGGAGTTTTATGCCAAATTTATGTTAAAATGTAGTTTTATGTAAAAAGAAGAACGGTCACAGGGGTTAAATAAAGGCTACATCCCAGTTTGCATACAGTCCTTCCTAAATAGTTTGTGAGATTCGGATTATTACATCCCAAATTGTAGTTGTTCAAAATAGTACGCTGAAAATGTCTGGCATATTTTCAAAGTAGGCCTTTTGTTGCCAACCATCACTCATTTGATGTGATCTGTTTCTGAAAAATGGTAAGGCATCCATATTGATGTTTAAACCAAAAAGTGAAGTCATTTAATGGTTATTAATTTATGTGTTTGATTGTATCTATGTAAACACGACCAGGTGCTCTGTTGTATCAAGATGCAATTTTATGTGTTAAACTGTCATGCCACTAGATTAATAATAAGTCATGATCAGCTTCTTTATTAATTCTTAATTATTTTATCTTGCCTATGGCACCAAGTGAAAGAAAAAACAGGTGCATGATGCCTCTGGAAGTGTGTGAATTGGGATTCATCCTTGGATTATTTTGAGATACGAGCAGAGCGTAACAATACAGCCCCCTCCTGTTTTCTCTTACTCTCAGACAGGAAAATGAGACTTGTTTACTTTTTTGAAATCAGGAAGCATGCCGACCTGTTCTTTATTCATACATGTTAAACATTAGACCTCGGATACTTCACTGATCGGTTCAGTGCTGATAGTCTGACCTGTGGGCCTAAATTCTCAAGTTGTACAACTCATTTTCATGAATCTTAAACCATACTCTACACTACAAAGTTTAGGTTTGGTAAGATGTTTTAATGTTTCTGAAAGTCTCTTATGCTCACCAAGGCTGCATTTATTTGACCAAAAATAGAATAAAACAGTAATATTGTGAAATCGTATAACAATTTAAAATATCTCTTTTCTATTTTAATATTTTAAAATGTAATTAATTCCTGTGAGTCAAAGCTGAATTTTCAGCATCATTACTCCAGGCTTCAGTGTCACTATACCTTCAGAAATGTGAGCTTTCCATTGGTGTATGGTTTGTTAGGATAGGACAATATTTGGTCGAGATACAACTATTTGAAAATCTGGAATCTGAGGGTGCAAAAAAGATATAAATATTGAGATAATTGCCTTTAAAGTTGTCCAAATGAAGTTCTTTGCAATGCATATTACTAACCAAAAATTAAGTTTTGATATATTTAATGTAGGAAATTTACTAAATATCTTCATGGAACATGATCTTTCCTTAATGTCCTAATGATTTTTGGCATAAAAGAAAAATCTATCATTTTTATCCATACAAAAAAAATTTCAAAACTTTTTATTAAAGGGTTAGTTCACCAAAAAAAATGAAAATTCTGCCATCATAAACTCACCCTCAAGGTAATCAAACAGTTTCTGGTCCCCATTGACTTCCCTACTATTTCTTCCACACTATGGAAGTCAATGGGGACCAGCAACTGTCACATTCTTCAAAATATCTTATTTTATGTTCAACAAAAAAAAAGAAACAGGTTTGGAACAACTTGAAGGTGAATAAATGACCAAATTGAACTTTCCCTTTAATAATGGTGTTTATTATAATGTCATGTGTCCTAATTCAGTTTGGTTGCAGCCATGATTCATCCCATAAAAGCATTGGGAGCCTAAATATAATTTGCATTTAAAATAGACAATGCTTTTTTACTCATTTTGTCTGATTTGTGAATGAATCATTCAGACTGGTTTTCATTGAACTGTTGCTTTGATCTGTTTCAGAGCTGGAGAGGACGAGAGGGCCGCAGTAACTCCGACAGAGGTTCATGGAGGACTAAGTGATCACTTTATAAATGAAAGCAGATGCCTGGAATTATGAACTGTCGCTCTGCAGATGGAGGACGTCGTTGATGAAGCGCTTCCCGACCCCACTCATGATCACTCACTTCTGATGCTCGCGTGTGTTCCGCCGTCACGCGTGTACCAACACAATCACGCTTGAGTGAACGGGTTAAACCTGCTCTCAGACACATGATTAGGGGCCCGTTTCCCCCGTTTCTTGCGATGCTTCGTATTTTGCGCCCGAGCATCACGTTTGATTGATCTGGTTGTTGTAGCGTCTGTGATTGATGACGGTTGTTGCACGGCAAAAGCCCGCCAGCACTCCTCCGAAAGCAAGCAAAGAAGGGCCTGTCAGTGTCATTGATCTTCTTATAAATGAAATGTTCCGTTTCCCGCTGCATTTTATTGTTAAATGCAGTTCATTAGCGACAAAGAGATTTATCACCGATGCTCTGTGTCGAGTGAATCACTGCACTACAACACAGCATGCCACGCTGCCTGGTAGGCCAAGCCAACCTGAGGGCAAAACCATCCATCTCATGTGTGATCTGTCACAGAGAACGATGCTGACCCAAAATATGCTATATTGTCCTTAGTGTATGTGACATCGGTAGGCTACATATCAAATGGTTCAGAGCTAAGAAATGAGTTGATCTTCTCTTAAGCTTCGTATGAACACTGGCAGTCAGAAGTTTGGACACATCTACTCATTCTTGATTGACTATTTTCCACTTTTCAGAATAATATTGAAGTCACCAAACTATGAAACGACACAAAAGGAAGCATGGGAATTATGCAGCAAACAAACTTGTTAAATAGAGGAAAATGCTCTTATATTTGCGCTTCTTCTTGGTCTGGATATTTATCCTCTAACTTAATATGGATCCTGGGATGCTTTCAAGCATTAGTGAAGGAGGAACATGTGATGAGCACTTCATGAGGCTTTTCTTTCACAATTAATATTTAGAAATAATTAGAACGTTTTTAAGACATCAAAAGCTCATGAGATACAGTGGCGGCTGCTGGAAACATTTGGTAGGGCATCACGTCCAATAATTTTAGCATACATCCAAGCGGAGATGCCAACAGACCACTATACCAGTCGCCTTAACCTGACTGTAGATAAATATACAGTAGTCAACATTTGAAGTGGATCAAAAAAGTTCATCAAAGTTGTCCTAAGACAAGAGTGCATTTTTGTTGTAAGTTTTAGGACACCTTTGATTAACTTTTTTGATCCACTTCAAATGTTGACTACAATATACAAATCCATTCAGAATTATTAAACAGAGCAAAACACAAATTAAAAAAGCTAATAAAAAAATTCTTAATTTGTCGAATGTGGTGATCTGAAGGCAGCTCAACATGACCAGTGAACGGTTCCTCCTTCCTTATTTTTTTAGTGACGTGACATGCGGCCAAGTATGGTGACCCATACTAGGAATTAGTGCTCTGCATTTATCCCATCCAAAGTACACACACACACATGAACCCCTTAAACCACGGTGCCCGACATTTCTAACATAAAAAACTTACCAGACATTTGACCATACTGAAATGTGCTTGTGCAAAAAGCTATCAAAGATCCACATACATGCTCTGTGAGTGAATGAATTGTGACAGAAGACACGACCGATACAGTTACCTCCATTTGTACCCTCCGTTTTGTTTCTCTTTTTACTCAGTTTTTACTCAGGAGCATGGGGAAAATTCGCTCGAGGGTCATACCAGACTGTTTATGGCTGTGGCCCATCTCACCACCTATCCGGACGACGCGCTCTGCGCGTTCTATGATGCCAGTCTCAACACCACGTGCAGAGTGCCGCCGTCCGAAGATGGCCCTCGAGCTGAATTCGCCACCATTGTGGACTATGGACTATTCGGTGTGTTTTTGCCCCTGTGACCCAGTTTCTTCCTCATGTTGATTGTGTTAATTTGATTCCAGGTGTGTCTCGTTCCTCCCCAATTATCCTGCCTTTAAAAGCCCTAGTCCTTTCAGTTCTTGTTTGTCGGGTCTATTTGTTGAATGTCCTCCTTGTTCTCGGTTTTCCTGTGAATTATTAAAGACTGTGTTATTCAAGTACTCCTCATTTCCTCGTTCCTTGCTCCTTGCTCCCTGAGGGAATTGTGACACTCTGTTTGTTTGCACATTAATAATAGCAAACTCGCCTGTCTAATAATGTGCATCTCCTATATGTCACTGTAATCGTCTTTACCTCCATTACAATTGCCATCCATCAACATTTTACTGGTAAGATACTGGTTTGCTTTATTCATGCAGTACAGACTAGTCCTGACTTCAGCTTAAAGATAATTAATAGAGATTAATATAATTAATGTTTGTTCCCACCAAACGTTGCACATTCGATTTTTTTATATTTATATTTAGCTTTAATTTATGTAATAAAATATTTAAAAACTAATAGTTCAAGTTTTAGTAATTGTTATAGCTTAAATTTATTTATACAATATATGTATGTAGCTTTAATTTATAGAATCTATTAATATAATTTATTTTAGTTTTAGTAATTTTGGTATTTAGTACTTTAATACATATTGTTTTCATTTACTTGCCAAGGCCACATTTATACACTGATATTTTTATAGATACTTTTCAGTATAGAAGTATTTATATTTATTATGACATGATTCTCTCACTTCATCTGCCAACTTGGATGGATTTTTTCTTTCTTTCACAGATACCTGCAAAGCTGCCAAAGGATGTGGTTAAATGAAGGCCATCATACACTATCAAGGTATTGCCATCTAAAACCATTACTGTACATTGGTACCACCACGTGTGTATTCTGTAACTGCAAAGTTATAACGTTTTACCTTAACTATGCAGACTATGTACTTTGCTTCTGAAGTGACAGACTTTCTGCTTTGTGTTTCATCTTTAGTCTACAATATTTCCAATTATGCATTAATGCATTATTTCCATACTATCTCAAATGGTGAGCACAAAGCTGCGCCTCTGTTTACCGCTGTTAAACATTGTTTGTGTGTGAGTGATTAGATGGCAAACTTTCCTCTCAATGAGACGAGGATTTGTCCTGAGCATCGCGTGAGATGTCACACTGATGCATGAATACAGTAACAAAGATGAATGAGTCACTGACCACAGCGTAGGATTGATTTACTGTTTGCATGAGATGACCTGCTGAGGTTTGATGATATATGCATTGTTGACACCCACACAAGTAATATTTCCGTTTTTTCTTTTGCATTCATTTTTGCATAGTACTTCATTTGTCAGAAAAGTTGTTTCCACTTTTTCTGCACCGATTTTGAGAGAAAATCTGCAGAATGAATTTAAAAGCACTCTTATTGGTCAGTGAAAGCATTTATCAGATCACCAAACTGGTTAAATTCAACAAGAGATAACTGGTCTGGAAGTGGTCAGAGAGAACCATAGGAATGCAAAAAAATCAGGGTATTTTAAAAGTGTGATTTTTCAAGCCTGAATGAGACGGAGAAATAAAAAAAAATCTAGTAAAAATATAAATAGTCAATATAATTTTCAGCTAGTTAAGCTTAGTTCTAACATATTCTTCCACTAGAAAAAAAACTCTTTGTGGGTGTAATCCAGGGTTAATATTGTTAACTTAAAACTACAACCATAAAAAGTGAATTAAAATGTTAACTGAAATAAACTATATAATATGAAAAACAAATTTATTTAAAAATGTAAACAAATGTATTACTAGTAAATAAAAATGAATGAATACTGTACAGACATATTTTTAAAAATAACGAAAACTCACAAGACGATTACTAAAACTTTCAAATTCAAGTGAAAACTGAATTGTTTTTTAAAAATCCCATCATCACTGGAAAAGTCATGGAAATTACTCAACTTAAAAATATGTGGTAATTCAGTTGCGTGCCTGACGGGTCAAATGCATTTCTTGGTCAGAATGATTAATTGTTCATATTTATTTATCTACTAATATTTACGCTATTATAGTTTACTCTTCATACTCCATTAATTTCAGAGTTAAACAAAAACTTATTTAGCTTCAACAATGGCCGTCTGCTAACAATGTCTGTTAAGAATGACTCTAATCTGCCTGTCAGCCAGTATCATTTATTAACTTTTTTCTGTTGACAATAGAGGGATGCCCTTCATAGACATGGAATGAACTACTGTACACAAGGGTATGTTATCATACACTTAGCCTGACTGTAAAACAGGGCAAAGGGTTATTCGTAGTCCTACAGGTAGATTTGGCTTCTATTCGGAGATGCGAGAGCAGCTCGGCTCTCATCCATATTCATCTTGTGAAATCGGGGACTGTGGCATATGGTTGGTACTCCTGTACACCCCATAGAACGAGAGAGACAAGTTCAAAATTGGATTTAACACTCCAATTCCCCACTGACCTCATGGGCTGACACAATTACTATCCTGGAGGTGTTTAAGGCAGGTCTAATCTTATTACAATAGCTGCGATGCACACGTGACGCTTCCAAATGCGTATCTATCCCAGTCTGGACTTTTTGCAGCCTGAAGAAATAGCAACTCTTCCCCACGATGCTCAAGTGTTTTACAAGAACAGCTGATGCTGTTCGGTGTCTTTGAATATGTTTAAACCTTCTTTGAACAGCACCTACTCTGAAAGGATTGTAAGGTGACAACAAGTTTGTGAGGATTGTTGACGACAGGACAATTGGGAACGTCGTTTTGGGCCCAAAACATACTCCGTGCATGTATATAATGCTGCAGGAATGAGTCCTAAAAGTAATGAGTTTTAATGGGTTCATCATTCTGAAGTCAATGGATTTTTGGTTAAATGCCTGAAATAAGGTCTGTGGTGAACACAAGCACAAGATATTTTCACGTTTTATTTCACAACATAAAATACATCAGTAATACCCCAACTGTGATTTTTTTTTTTTTTAAGCTTTTACTTGTCTTGAAAAAGGAGGTTGTCTGAATATGACTGCAGCGGTTGTCTGGGACATTAAATGCCATCAAACTAAACAGGTAAACTCATCTGCTCACAAGTTGCTTTCACAGCCTTGTTGTGTTTCTAATTACATTCTTGCAAACTATTCTAACTCCGGGAAAATAAAGACTGAAAGAGTCGGAAGCTTAATGGTGGTGACGTTGAATTCAGCGACCGTGTTGTAGTTTGTTTTTAGCCCAAATGTAGCTGTTTACTTCTGGTGATTGTATTTAGGCCTCAGGGTTCATTTGTGAAGATTATCTTTATAAACAAAATGTGTAAAAGTCATAAGCTTCTGTTATTTTCTGCATTAATCCAACAGCCAATGGAAAAATCCTATTGGGTTTTTGTCGAACCAGGAACCAGTGTGATGTGAACCTCTGAGGTGGCCTACAAAAACACTATCACTGTCATCACTACAGTGCTCTATGTGAGCACAAATGCTTAAGGTGATTCAAAACACTGTAAATCATAATTAGGGTTAGCGTATGTGTACATACAATTCTGCATCTGCAAAATGTTATTATCACAGACGTGACAGAATGACACAAAGACGACCGACCCGAACCACTCAAATTAGAAAACATTACTACAAGCTTACCGTTGTGAATCGGGCTAAGGTAAGGAGAGTTTTGAACAATGATTGGTTATGCTCAATAATTGATTTTGGATCATTTTTAACCAAATAAAAAGTTAAGGAATGCAGCTTTAATTATACTTCTTTTACGGAATGAAGTATATTGCATGGCATAAACTATATGTTACCCAGAGACTGACATGTTAGGCTTGTCTTAATGTTGCATTCAGCTGTCATAAATCCGTTGACTTGAAAATCAAGTTAATTTTTTACCAGGAAAGAAAAGGTTTTGATGCACAAAAGCAAAAATCTAAACTTTTTTTTTTTTTTTTTTTTTTTGCGAAAATGTAAGCCTAAGTATGTCCGTCTGGATCCACATCCAGTATACTGACTATAGGTGATACATATAGGATACTATATAGCACATCCAAACTGCCTGATTTTATGTCACGCAAAAGGGTTACTATATTATCCCCAGCTCTTTATAAAAGTTTGTATATATAAGTATGTCCAACTTTTTTTGGAGAAGTAATGGGCCTAAAGTGGAGGCGGGACTCGAAACCCAAAGGTTGGTGTCGCAGTCTCATACCGGCAGGGACAGGTTGCTAGGGGGGGAGTGTAATGACAGCGCTCGATACACTTCAATACACACGACTGAGGTGCCCGTGAGCAAAGGAACTGAACCCCCAAACTGCTCCCCGGGCGCCGCAGCAAAAAAAAAGGCTGCCCACTGATCCGGGTGTGTGTTCACAGTGTGTATGCACTTGGATGGGTTAAATGCAGAGCACAAATTACGAGTATGCGGTGGGTCACCATGCTTGGCCACATGTCACGTCACTTTTTCTGCATGCATACAGTTACTCACATAAGGTACAATATATGCAATATATGGTAAATCTAAACTACTTGATTTCTTGTATCGTACTATATTATTGCCAGCTCTAATCTACTAAATGCAACTATAATGCATGAAGAAATTACAATATTATAAACATTATCACTATCATGAATTTCTGCAAAGCTGCTTTGAAACAAGGTGTACTGTGAAAAGCGGCTATTAAATACTTGATGGACCCCCCACCCTCTGTATTAGATTATCTTTTAGCACTTCTAGAATAAGAATGCATTAAAACTACACTGTAAAAATTATTTTTCAAAGTTGTAAATAAAGATTATTGAAGTATATTTACATTAAAACACAATTTCACTTACTACTTCTAAATTTCCTGTATAAATGTGGTGCTGTTTTCAGCAATTTATTTGTAAAATTTACTAGCAATTTCTGAATAAAACGTTTTTTGTCAGAGTATGAAATGACACAATTGGAAGTACGGGAATGAATGACAAAAAAAAAAATCTGACCTACCTTCTGTTTGTTCTAAAAAATATTTGGTGAAGACTTCATTGAAACTTTTATATAAAGATACTGTAGCCTCTATATATATATATATATATATGTCACTGTGATTAAATATTAAAGTAGCTCAAGCTCCTAATATATCAGGTCTGAAGTCAGTGATTTGTAACCACCTTTAGTCTGGGAATAATTCTTTGGGTGTGTTTCTCTGCTGATTAAGAGCTCGGGATGTTTCCCTCTTGCCGTCTGTCCCAGCTGGGCCGAGGTGAGCGCAAGGAGGCAGGTATCAGTGCTGACAGATCGCACTGTTAATTGCTAATTGTGTCTCTCATTAGGCGCTGGGGTGACAGGTGTTGTTAGTGTGTTGTGAGTTTTTCTGCTCTCTCTCATGACTTGTGCTGGTTCCCCAGTGCTTTACCACAGATCGAAGCGCTAATGGCTCCCCAGAGATATCCCATCAGCCCCTTGGCACAGCGCACCGAGAGTTCAGCGTTTGATACTGTGTTGCACTCACTCTGGAATTCCCAGCAGAACGGGATTCGCTGTCTATCTCTGCCTGCTGCTCTCAGGTTATATGGAGAAGTCATTCTGAAGCGACGTGTTTATCTAGTCATTTGGGGTGAGTGGAGTATCTAATATCAGGCCTTTTGTGGATGAAATATGGTTCCCCAAAGGTCTGAAAAACTGAGTATCGTTTGGTGATTAATAGGGAGCTTTTGTTTCATTCATTTATTATTTTGTTTCATTATTGTTCATTTACACTGGATTGTGTTTCAGTCCATATTGTGGGTGTATAAGTGGCATAAATTGTTATAAGACAAACCCCTTTTAGATATTTTCATTTTTAGTTATGTAAACTGATTTTTCAGAAAAAGTTCAGACACTTAAGATGCATACAGTAGCTTGATTTATGATTTTTGCAGTAAAATAGAAATTTGGCTTGAACAGGCCCTAAAGGCTTACTGAAGTTCTTTGGTCACTCAGTTTGCTTCGTAATAGAAAAGTAAATGCAGTGATGATTGTTTTCATGATTGATAATTATTGTTGTGTCTCAAGTGCTGATGTCCCTGTTTACCTTGCTGAAACTCTCTCTCTCTCTGGTGAGCCGTGTTGTCACCGGCTACTAATTACAGCCTGAGGTGCTGCAGTTCAGGGTCTCCCCAGACCACCTCGACCCTGCAGCTCTGCTCTCTGATATTACTCCCCTCTCCTGTCTCAGCTTCTCTCTCTGTGGACATTAGCTCATCTCGCTGCTGAATATTAACACCGGTATTAACAGGCTAGCCCACCTGGCGTCAAGCACGGAGTGTCTCCGTATATTAGCAGAGGGACTGTGGAGAAGGACCACTGGTAATAACTCCCCTGCCGCCGGCTCGCTAATGAAGCAGTCCCGTCGTGGGATCTGTGTGCGGGCGAATTTGGCTCAAGGGACGCGTACCGTCCTGCAGGAGTCCTTTTGAGTGAGAGCTTGAAACTCTCCTCTGAGAGAAACATTCTCCCCATCTTTCAGGTTTTGTTTCCAGTCAGGAGAATAGAAACAGGAAAATCCATTGTTAATATTATTATTCATCAATGTTTATGGTTAATCTATAAAAAAATGTGTGTGCATATATTAGCCTTATTAATTTTTTTTAAAATAGAAATGAGAATTTATCATATGGAAAACCAAATTTGTCATAAAGGTAACTGTAAATGAGTAAAACAATTTTTTTTTAGTTACTCATTTGCTAGAAAGTGCCTCTATTTATAGTTATTTTGGTTATGCTGCTACAATATATAAATGTTATGTTTTGCAAGGCATTTGTCTTGAACATTAGGGGGTATAAAAATAAAGAACAGTGAAGGGAAATCTAGATTAAATTCTAGTTAGAATTTTATCATTTTTAATTATTTGCTAATAATATTTTAAAATATGCATACATTATTTATGTGTCCAATATGTCGAAAACGCAAAACTTTGTCTTGTCACATTCAGTTAGGAATTACATGAATCATATTGTAAACAATACCATATTTTCAATTCAAAACAGTGAAATTTGAGAAAAGTGGAGTAGCCTAGTTTACATCACTGTATATTACTGTCAGTCATTTAATGTTTCAATCATTAAAACAGTTGTCAAATATAACATTTTTCATGATGTCCATCTTGCCTGACTCCCTTCCCGCTGGAATTTGCATGCTTCTGTGAACAGCAAACCCCACCCACTTTGATTTAATTGGAGGAGTTTGCAAGAATTTCAAATAGTGGGGAGGACAATTTGGCCATTCCTATTTACATCAAAACAATTTGGAAAGCAAAGTCAGTATGTGTATTGCATTCTCAGAATAGCTGAATAAAGGTACAGTCAAATTTGCCTTTTTTGGCAAATTTTCGTGGGCAAAATCCAGTTATTTCAATTATTTCAATAAATTAATTATGAATTATGCATGAGGGTGAAAGATTTCCTCATGCTGCTTTAGCAACGAGTTCAAGTCAAGTTGGTCATGAGTTTTTGCTAATTTTGCTATCTTGATATTTACAATGAAATAAACATCCAAATTGCAATATTTAATCTTTATAATTTATATAACAACCCCTAACCCTAAACCTAATGTACAGGGATAGTGATAGCTTATGTTAAATGGGTCATGAACTGAGAAATCAAAATTCCCTGGATCTTTTGACATCTAAGAGGTCATTGTACTATAAAAACATCCTGTAAGTTTTAGAACTCAAAACTTTCTCATTAGTCTAAAAACAGCTTATATTGAAGCCAATCTCCCAAAACGACAGGTTGTGGAATGTGTCACTTTATGACGTAATAGTGTGGCTAAACCCCGCCTCCGCAGGAGAAGATCAATGCCTGCTTCTACATCACTGCCTGTTTAGCCCCGCCCACCAATTCTACATCACTGCCTGTCTATTCACGCATGCAGTGTAAATAAGGGGAGAGCCAAACGCAGGTCTACACAGAAACCAAACGATAAAAATGTGTTGTGAAAAAACTTATGATCCTTAATGCCCGCGGTTCAGACTACACAAAGTTGGTCGGTTCACGATATAGTCACTTTTTTTTTTTTATATGTGTCAGATACACGATTTTGACTCTTAAAACTATTGGAGTTGCCATGGACAGAAACTGTAAAGACTACACGTTGCTTCCCGACCATCCATCCTGTGTCGTCTTTAACGTCGTTAACGCGTGATGTCTTCGAGAAGGCGGAACTTCCGAAAACAAGAGTGTAAACACTGCTGAAGCGCCTCCGCTATAGTTCGCCAGCATTTTTCTTTCTATGTTCTGTTGTGGTAGTCCCTCGATGACACACCATACAGGCAGGAGTACTGTTGCCACAGTGCCACGAACCTTTCCTCCATCTCATAATTCCACCTAGCAGCACCATCATCTCTCAGTCGTTTTGCCATGTTTGAAACCTGTGTATGAAAGAGCTTCTGTGCTGCTATTGGTCAACGTCACCAATGTGACAGAACTCGTCGTGGACAACGGAGAAAAAAAATGATGAACTTTATTTTTAGTGAAGTTCCAGATCGCGTCAATAAGAACTCGGTCCTTTGTTCACTTCATAGACAGTAGGCCTAATGTTGCACCACACAATTGTGAGGAACTGTTTTTACTACGTGTTAAATATTGCTTTGTCTGTTATTATCATTTGACATGTACTGAGTATTTATGTGTTTTTAATCTAAATCACAGCAGTGTCCATCTATGAAGGATATCGGCTGTCAAACTAGAGGTCCGCACAGGCTTTAAACTGAAGCCCGAACCCGACCCATACCAGAGATCGTCTGACCCAGCCCGACCCGACCCGAAATCTTTTTTTTTTTTTTTTCACAACGAATAGCCAATTTAATTTAAAAAATGCTGTATTTCACGATTGCATGCAACAGTCAGTAAACAAATACATGTAAAGAAACTCTTTAAATCATTAAGGCTCGGCCAGTTCACAAGGCAAAAGAAAAAACACTTGCCAGTTATGAAAGTTTATGAACATCAAGTGCAGCAGTCACATAAATTCTGCCGAGAGAATGGTTGTATACGACAAGACGATAATTCTTCCATTGTGCAAATTATGGTCATTTTCGTCAGTTAAGGCTCGTTAGCATTAGCTTTAAATCAGACACAGAGATGCAGTGCGGTAAGATCGCATTTATTTGAATTAATTAATTATATAATTTATTTGAATTAATTTTTTAAAAGAGAGAGAGAGAGAGAGGGGGGGGGGATGAAAGTTGCGTGTGTGAACCTGCTTCTGCGTGCCTCTCTCTACAAGCAATGAGGCTTACTTCAAAAACAGCGATTTTTACCCCCTCATTGCAGAGAAATATAAAGTTGCGAGTCAGTCTGTCGAAGCTATTTTACTAATAAAAGTTTCCGTGCTGTGTTGTCATTGTCGTGTGCACTAATGTGCATCTATAAAAGCAGCGTAGCCTAGGCTACTGCATATAGTTTTAGTTTAGCTATAAACCCGAGCCCGACCCGAACCCGAAGCTATTCATTAAACATTAACCAGAACCCGAACCGAAACCCGAAAGTATTTCGGGTAGCAGACCTCTGTCAAACATACACAACTGTTAGCCAATCATAGGACGGTCAAAATAGGACAGAAAATAGCCTATTACATCTAAATTATGATGTTTTTTGATGTAAAATCTTGATAACATTATAAGTGGACCTCAAAGAACAGTACTAAATAATTTTTAAAAAATGCAGTTCATGACCCCTTTAAAGAATTAACCCTTTAGGGTGTGGTCTCATTTACCTTTGCTTGGTTTGAAAGTGAATTTTGCCTGAGCTGAGCTTCATACTTTTCTACACTATTGACAATAGAAAATTGACCCTTTTTCCTCTCAAAATGTAGCTAAATTTCACTAATGTGACCGCACCTTTATGAGCCCTGTCTTGAAAGAGCGCTTCGCTTTAAAAGCATGTGTTGGCGTGAGTTGCTGTGCACATGTGACTATAGCAGAGCTGTGTTTATTTATTATAATAATCAGAATCAACAGCTCTTCACAAACAAAATATAGTTCAGTAGACTTAATGTAGGGTGCTTACAGATGCCAGTCAATGTACCAAATTGATATAATGTGTTTTTATCAGAAATGTCAATGACTTTGAATGTGATTCCAGGAAAGTCAGAACTATTCGTTTTACAATGTGTACTTTGTTACTGGTTTATTATTAGTATCAGTTGTCTCTGCTGTCAACAGCTTCCAGCAAGTTCCTTCTACTACACAAATGGAGAACTAATAGTTTATGGATATATATAGTTGTCATAGGAACTAGTATAACAGGCATCAAGGCCTTTATTTGAGATCATTTCCAATTATTTAAACCCCACATTTCCACTCTTTAAAACATTGTGTTTTAGGATTACTGACTGACAATAGGACGGACAGATGGATGTGGTTGTGATGCTTTATGAGTGATAGATTTGATCACTATAGTGGGGTTGGGATTGCTCACCCTGACACCAGAAGTGGGGTTTTTTTGTCATGTACAATGACCTGTTCAGTCCTCACAGTTTAATAGTCTGTATTAAAGTGCTTTAAACAGGCCTGTTCCTATTGGATTTATCAAATCAGATGTGACAGGACGTCATTTAGACACAAAGCACAACAGTCCTGTGCTCTTTTGTGTCTAAAAGAGAGGGAGACCACCTGGGAAGATATGGAAATGAATATGTGTCACTATTATCTACTGGACTAGTTATCCATCATAATAGATTAGCGATTAGTCTCATTAATACTCAGGCCTTTGTCAAACTGAGACAAAGGTGTCATGTAAGAGTTGAGAAGACTAGATAGATAGATATAGATATTTGAATGTTTTACCCAGCTCCTCGGATATTGATGCAACGTGACTGTTTTTGTGATGTAAACGTTGCAAGGCAGAATCTATCTGTTGCCACACTCCTCCGTGTCTATTAATGGTCACTGTGGGTAAAATAAGGAGTAGGCGTTTGACGCTGCGTTGACAGCCGTATGATTTATCTAAACCTGTCCTTTCTGTTTGCACCACCATGCTCGGTTTTGCTCGCGTCAGTCATAATAAGCGTCAGCGTGTCTCTCCGCCGAGGCGAACGCTCCCACAGCCAGCAGGTTTTGTTCTCCTCGTCTCTTCTGGCAAACTCTATTTAAACAACCTGGTAAACATGCCTGTCTTCATTCATTATTTCATCCCTCATCATGATCAAGCTTCTCAATTTAATGAGGCAAATAGATATTTCTGCAGTGATTGTCTCTCTCCCTCCAAGTATTAAGAATATTAAACGGACACATCTGTTTTTAATTAGCCGCTAAAGTCACCTCGACGCTGCCTTCCATTTTAATGTACTTCGTGGGCTGTGTTTTTATATCCGAGTAAACAGCCGAGTGGTTGCATCAGCAGCTAAACGACAGAAAACCAGGCAGTCGTATCTGTTGTCCTTTAGGCCTGGTCTAAATTCCTGTTCCTAGTCTTAAAAAGACACATGTATAAAAGTGAAGGTCTCTCAAGTCAGAATCCACACCGAAAGGTGAAAGGTCACCATTTAAAGCGAGATGTTTGTCCTCAGGAGATGCCACAGGCTGTTAAACGCTCCGTCAAGCGGCACACACACAGCCTGAGGGAATTATGGGAAAGGTTACTCTGGTGTTGTTGTTTTTTTGCAGACGTTGCATATTAGGGTGCTCGCAAACGGAGTGTCTGGGCTGGGAATGATTTGAGAATAAGCACAGACAGGTGTCCGCGTACTCTCAAGCTCCCTCTGCTGGCCCTCCGGGGACCGGAGCCATAATTACATACACACAGACACTCAGATGCCTGCACACGTGCAAACAAAAACACACATGGTTTCTTGAGCTTCACCTGCCCTCTAGTGGAGCATGAACTAAACAAACTGTCTGCATCCTTCTAGTTCACAATAAAGTGAGTTTTCGAGTTAGTATGCAGTTTAATTGTTTAGGTTTTATTCTAAAATTTAAAAGAATAATAATTTATTCCAAAATTGTATTGCTCATCTGTTGATCTTTCATAGCTCAGAAGACACAATGAAGTTGCTAATGTGGTTTCTGCTCATTTTCATTACTTGAAATAAAATAAATGTTAACTGAAATAAAATGAAAGATACAGAAATGTGTTACTATCTATAACTAAATATAACTAAAACTGAAAGAATTAATCAAAACTATAGACATTTAAAAAAGCTAATAAAATTCCAAAAACACCACTAAACTACAATAACTAAAATTAAAATAGAAAACAAATCTAATTTTTAATGAAAGCTATAACAGTATCTCATTGATGCTGAAACAACACTGGTTGTGTTCAGCACAATCTATATTTATTTTTGTTGCAAATTAAGCTGTATTTGAATTCATCTGCATCACATGATCTTTTTTTTCTTGTGTTGATTTTAATAATTTTTGAGGATGAGGGCAAGTCACACAAGCTGTTCTTATTGGCATATGTTTGGCCGTTTCTGCTACGTGACAATAAAGGAAATGGGAAATATTTTCACTTCTCCTTATACAGTTACATCTGTTTATTCTGCTATCCAATTTATTATTTGCATGTAGTGTTGTATTTCCCTGCCGACGGAAACCAGGGTTTATTATAGTTTACCAAAAACATTTTCCAAAGATTATACTATATGGGCATATTTAAAATATGGACAAAAAAACAACAACAACAAAATTACTAAAACGTGTGAGACAATAGTTGATATAAGTGTGGATAGCATAGTCCAGATGATTTGGCCTTGCATGGGAAAAGGTTATATTTGAGTAGCCTACGTAATTAATGTTGAATTAATACATTTTGCAGACTCAGGCAAATCTGAACACAATTTGACAGATCGTTTGCCTATACATTTTAGAGATGTGAGAATCTTTTACTTATGAGACAAACCTGAGAAATGGGAGACTTCAACTAATTTGTGCTTCATTTCATCTCATTGGTGAATAGGAAAAACAACTGAAATATCATCATTATTATTATTATTATTATTATTATAAACAGAACATATTCAAATCTTGTTTGTTTGTTTATTTACATCCATCCATCATATACATGCAACTGAAAACTATGCAACCAAATATGTGTACAGGCCGATTTCAGTCCATGCAACATCTTGCAATCCAAACTGGATCATTTCAGCAATTATCTGAGTTACTTTCCGATTTAATTCATAAGTGTTAATGTTCACAAATACACTAAATATAATATTTATGCAAAGCTTAATTTTTGTAATGCTAATAACATCTTAAAGGCCCATTTATTGTGCAAATATTCAGATATATTCAGCCTCTGTATTTATAAATATTGTTCAGATTTATTCATATATTTCTGCATTTGTTCTAATTATGTACTGAGGCGTGCCTAACATATCAGAGCTGCTGATAACCATCTGAAAGCCTTTTATGTATATGCCCTTTGAAATGTTTCATATGTTGCAGAACCCTCAGTGACCACCAGAATGCAGTATAAGATCAGATGAACGGTGTGAACTGAAGAAGCATGTGCTGATCATCACTGGCACACAGTAAGGCTGCTATGTTCAGAATAGCATGCTAACATAGTATGTATACTGTGCACAGTATGCATATTATTCACATGAAATTCTATAATCCACAATGCAAAAGCGCTCGACTGGATCTTCAATTTTATCATGCCTATTTTGACTTTTAATTATTTGACTGACAAACATGACAACATTTTTCCCTAAAATTGGATTCAGATATTTTATTTTTATTTTAGAAATGACAGCTGGATGTCACTCACTGAATTAAACATGAAATGTAATGAGATAATGTGACTGTATACTACAATCGTTGCATAATGCTTACCAACAGTACACTTACTATTTTTAAAAAGTAGTAGGCAGCATATGGAATATATTGAGCAGTATTCAGAGAAGCAGTCATGATCATAACCTAAGGCTGCGTCTCAATTTGCTCATGCAGCTTATGCACTAAGAGTATGTGCTAAACTGTTGCCCTTAAAAAAAGAAGTTTATTCAAGTGTGCTATTAGTATACTTCTTTTAAACTAAAAATAAGTAAGTAGGCTATAGTTTCAGTCCACTTTACTTCTCAGAAATATACTTTTATGTACTTTGTAGTTGTAAATTAGTTGCGTACTACTGTTACACTTAAAGTATACTTTTCTAAACTAAAAATTGACCAGTTTAGTCCCAAGTGCTATTGAAATAGTACACTTACAAGTATAATACTAGTACTGTTAAGATTAAATCAAATTAGTATACATGCTAATATTCTTAAAATTATTTGAAAATAGATTTGAGGACATAGAGAGTATGTCAGTAATGGGACACCATACTGTACTGTACAATGCATGTTAGCCTTAGCATATAGCTAAAGTAATAGATGAACACTTAAAAAATCCACATGAAAAGTACGTTTGGATTACTCTTTTCAAGGTGCAATAATTCGGGATGCACTTTTGTAATCCTGCTGTTTAGGATTCTTAGCATGCAAATAGGAATGCATGGTCATTCTGAGTGCTGCTCAACTTGCTTTTTCAAATGAGGGCACATCAAATCTATTCATGAAATTGTATTCTAGTGAACTGATACAAACAGGATGTGTATCTGTATGTGTAAAGGCAAGTGGAAAAACAATAGTGTAATTTCGGGGACCACTATACTGGCTCCAAAACCTTCCCCCACCTCACACGGATCAACAATAGTCAGTGCAGAAGAATACATACTTGTCTGTAAGCAACCATGTGCAAAACTAGATAATGCTAGTACAAGTAAAAATGGATGAAAGCTAGATATGAGAGAGATTAGATAGATGATAACTAATAGACAGTTTACACTGACCTGTCTAGCGGATAAAGGGGATGTTATTACCAGCAATTGTGAGCTGGAAAATGTTTATGAAAGCAAATGAAAACTTCCTGTCCCAAACACTGAGTTCATCTACATTTAAGCTGAATAAATGCCCGACCCACAGTGTTATTGTCAGTATTATTATATACTATACAGTATATTAGCTATTGAGATCGTAAATTAGCAGTGCCTTTAGATTCCAGTTTGGCATTTTACTTTAGTTTGTAGGGACTTTTTGTGCTGCTTTATGAATAATTTATTTTTATTTCAGTTTTAGACTGGATATTTAAACTTTTTTTTTTTGCCAGGACTTTCCGATTTTTTATTATATATTTTGATTATAATTCAGTGTGTGTGGTGTGGTGTGTGTGTGTGTGTAGTGGTGCGGCGCGCACAACCTAGTGTTTTACATTGCTTTACATCTGTATATGGCCTCTCATGACTGGCATAGGGCCATGATGAAGGCAAGAAAGAAATGAAAGCAGTGTACTTCAGAGGAATCGGATTCTGAGGAAAGATTATGAATATTGCAGTTTTCATGTTAGTCCTTAAGAGGATTCAGATATCTAAAAATTTAGATGGTAAATCCTGAACAATGGTAAGTTTTTTTAATGTCACAATTATTGCTGAAGAGAACGTAGAGGTAATTGTGTAACCCTCCGATTACCTGAAAGGAGAGGAACGGAGATGTAGGTCAGTGACTGACGAATTGGGATCTCACCAAAGAGCCCAATCACCTTCGAGTGTTAAACAAGCCAATGACAGTTGGCGTGAGTGTTTCGCCACGCGCACCCCGCCCCGCAGCGCGGGTAAAAAAGGAGAGTGAGCGGTGCAAAAGCACATTCAGTTTTTCGCTGAGGAGCCAAGACTACGTGCCCCGGCCGTACAGCGGTTGTACAGCAACTGTGGCAACGGAACGTCACGTCTCCGTTCCCTCCTTCAGGGAAACGAGGGTTACATGCGTAACTGAGACGTTCCCTTTCAGTCAGTCACGTTCAACGTTACGTCAGTGACTGACGAATTTGGATCCGTATGGAAAACGCCACTATTGTTGACCCCCTCCAGTGCCCTGCGGAAGCGGCAAGTCCCCCCACATCAGCTGGAAGATAGCAGAAGATAGGGCAGCGGCTAGGCAGAGGTGTCCGCACTGCTGTTCCATACAGTGGTGCATTAGATAACACTGGGAAAGCGTACCCAGTTGGGACGCTATGGAAGCCACATCCCGCACATAGGAGGTTTCATGTGGAATTACACATATGGACTGTCCCAGGGCAGTACTACATATGGAAGTATCTGCGGTAGACTCAACCCCCTGGGGTGAGATCACTACACAGCAGAGATGGCAGTGAACGACTGCCAGGGAAAGACACGGGCTCACCAAGAGGGGAGCCGTACCGTGGAAGAATAAACATGTGGGATCACCCGAAGGGAGAATCACTACACACCGGCACCTAGCCCAGCACAAGGGCTGAACTTGGGCATGCACACGAGTGCTGAGACTGGCGTCTGGAGCTCCACCACGCCTGACCGCCGAGGGTACGGGAGGAACTCCACAAGGGTTCGCCAAGGGGAACTGATTGAGGAGCACAAAAGCGCACGTATCCGGTCCGTAGAGGGGAAAGGCGCAGCAAGCGTGATCGACACCGAGCAAGTCCGGTGTTACTGCCTACCTGAGGCGAGTACAAGAGAGGACACGGGCTCTACACAGAGATAGAATCTCGCAAACGTGTTAGGTGTCACCCAGCCGGCAGCTCTACATATGTCTGCTATCGAGGCACCCCGCACCAATGCCCAAGAAGATGCCACTCCTCACGTAGAGTGAGCTCTCACTCCGAGGGAGCAAGGTAACCGTTGGGCCTGGTAAGCCAAGACTATAGCCTCCACTAACCAGTGGGCAAGTCCTTGTTTGGAGACAGCCTTTCCCTTCTGCTGTCCTCTGAAGCAGACAAAGAGCTGGTCTGAGTTCCTGAAGCTCCGCGTACGGTCCACGCAGAGCGCGATTGGGACAGAGCAGAGCGATGGCTGGGTTTGCCTCCTCCCGGGGCAGCGCTTGCAATTTCACCACCTGATCCCTGAAAGGCGTGTTGGGAACTTTGGGCACATATCCGGGCGGGGTCTCAGGACAACGTGAGATTTACCCATACCGAATTCTAGGCACGAATCATCGACAGAGAATGCCTGCAGGTCCCCTACCCTCTTGAACGAGGCCAAAGCGGTGAGGAGCGCTGTTTTTAATGACAAAACCTTAAGCTCTACCGACTGCAGAGGCTCAAAGGGCTCCTCCTTCAAAGCCGTCAGGACCGAGGGGAGATCCCAATAGGGTAACAGGTGAGGGATTTAGGATTTAGCCTCCTTGCCCCTCTGAGAAACCTAATGACCAAGTCGTGCTTCCCCACAGACTTACCATCTACTGCATCGTGATGTGCGGCAATGGCGGCAACATACACTTCAGGGTGGAGGGAGACAGCCTTCGCTACAAGCCATCCTGCAGGAAAGAAAGCACGACTGCGATCGGGCATATACGGGGGTCTTCACGGTGGGAAGAGCACCAACCGACGAACAGGTTCCACTTCAGCCTGTAAGCGTGTCTGGTAGACGGGGCTCTAGCTGAAGCGATGGTGTTTACTACCGCTGGAGGTAGCCCACCTAGAACCTCCGCGTCCCGTCCAGGGACCATAAGTGGAGATTCCACAAGTATGGACGCGGGTGCCAGAGGGTGCCCCATCTCTTAGAAAGCAGATCCTTTCTCAGAGGAATCGGCCAAGGAGGGGATGTCGCGAGGAGCATCAGTTCGGGGAACCACGTCCGACTGGGCCAGTATGGCGCCACCGAGAGGACCTGCTCCTCGTCCTCCCTGTCCTAGTGTCTTTGCGAGAAGGCTCACTGGGGGAAATGCTTCTTTGCGTAGGCCCCGAGGCCAGCTGCACGCCAGTGCGTCCGTGCCGAGGGGACCCTCGGCCAGGGAGTAAAACCACTGGCAATGGGACGTGTCCGGGGAGGCAAACAGGTCTACCTGAGCGTCCCCAAAGCGTCCCCAAAGCGTCTCCAAATAAGCTGGACTGTCTCGGGGTGGAGTCGCCATTCTCCCGGAAGGGCGGGCTGACGTGAGAGCTCTTCGGCTGCAAGATTGAGCTTGCCTGGGATGTGAACTGCGCAAAGCGACCTCAGATGCTTCTGACTCAAGAGGAGGAGATGGCGGGCGAGTTGCAACATGCGAAGGGAGCGTAGACCGGCCTGGTGGTGGAGTACACAACAGTAGCAGTGCTTTGTCCCCCCACACCCCTCCCACTGTACGGACCAGTACGTGTTTGTCGTGTAGCAGCGATTTGAAGCGCGCAGAGCCAGCCATACTGCTTGCAACTCGAGGCAGTTGATATGCCACTGTAGTCGGGGCCCCGACCAGAGCCCCGCAGCTGCATTCCCACTGCACATGGCACCCCAGCCCCTGGCGGAGGCATCTGTTGACACAAAAACATGCCTGGATACTCGCCCAAGGGAAACCCCTGTCCGAAGAAAGGCAAGATCTCTCCACGGGCTGAGGGTCTGACGGCAGAACGGGGTAACAGAAACCCGGTAAGTGACGTGTCGCCATGCCCATCTCGGGACCCGGTCGTGAAGCCAATGCTGAAGCGGTCTCATATGAAGCAACCCGAGCGGCGTGACAGCGGCTGCGGATGCCATATGACCCAGGAGCCTCTGAAAAAGTATCAGTGGGACCGCCGTATTGCACTGGAAGGAACCCAGGCAGTTCAGCATCGAATGCGCACGCTCTACTGAGAGACGTGCTGAGAGGTTTACCGAGTCCAGCTCCATGCCGAGAAATGAGATCTTCTGCACCGGAGAGAGTTTGCTCTTTTCCCAGCTGACCCGAAGCCCCAACCGGCTGAGGTGACCGAGCACCTTGTCCCTTTGTTCGCACAACTGCGCTCGGGACTGAGCCAGTATGAGCCAGTCTTCGAGGTAGCTGAGAATGCGAATGCCAGCTTCCCTCAAAGGAATGAGGGCTGCCTCCACGACCTTAGTGAAGACACGAGGCGACAGGGATAGACCGAAGGGGAGGACCTTGTACTGATATTCTCGCCCTTCGAACGCAAAGCGGAGAGAATCGAGGGAGAATCGAGACATGAAAGTAAGCGTCCTTGGGGTCGACCGCTGCAAACCAATCGAAAGGACGGACGCATGGAAAGATGCGTTTCTGCGTCAACATCCAGAACGGGAGCTTGTGAAGGGCCCGGTCCAGTACGCGCAGGTCCAGGATCGGTCGTAACCCACCGCCTTTCTTGGGTACGATGAAGTATGGGCTGTAGAAGCCCGACCTCATCTCGGCTGGAGGGACCGGCTGTATCGCGTCCTTCGCTAGCAGGACCGCGATCTCTGCACGCAAGACAGGAGCATCCTTGTCCGGCACAGAGGTGAACCGAATGACCCTGAAGTGGGGGGCGCCGGGCGAACTGAATCGCGTAACCGAGTCTGATGGTTCTCATGAGCCAGCGAGACAGCCTGGGGAGCGCTAACCAGGCCCCCAGCGACTTTTTTTATTCCGAACTAGCGGGACTAGGGAGACCACCGACGTACCCGCCGTGGGGCAGCGAAGTGGAACACAGGGACCAAACCCGGGAGGCCACGCGTCCCAGGGTGGGGTCTGAGTGCGCAGCGCGCGACTTACCTGGCTCCACTGCTGGGCAGGGGGCTCGTGAGGAGGCGTAGCGTCCTTGAACTGAACCCTGCTGCCCACTAGCGAAGGGAGAGGGGGCCGGCTGAGTGGAGAATGGGTCTCGTGCACCGCCGTCCTCACACTCTTGGGACCCGGAGGCAAAGGAAAATGCTCTTTTAATGAAGTTTTGGGTACCACTGACTGAGTAGCCAGTGGCGGAACAAAAACAAAAGGGAACATAAGACTCTCCACCCGGCCCTCCTCCGGGGGAAGGAGTGGCGTTTTGCGGTCATCCTATCTCAGAAGAGCAGGATCAAAGGGTCCGGGTCGACGTCTCTAGGGACGCGCCTGCTTGGCGATTCACTGGGCTGGGGGAGGGGCGGAGGCGGGATGCGCGACGGTTTCATGCGGCCGGCTCCACGCTGCAGGCCGTTGTGAAGGATTGCTGTTGTTGGCCGCGCGCGAGCGGAGGTGGATTGGCGCCAGTGAGGGAGGCCCTCGGCGACGCGCAGACAGAGGGCTGCAGCGGCTGAGTGGGGTGGACGCAGCAGGGACCGCGGCGGCAGGATGGTTTTGAACGCATCGTCTCTTCTGTGCGGTGGAAGAAACTGTTGGGCAAAGCCCTCCACCGCTTCGCCGATTAGGCCGGCCTGGGAGATCGGGGAGTCCTGGAAGCGATGCTTGTCGGTCTCCCTCGTATCCGCCAAGGTCAGCCATAGGTGGAACTGCTGGACCACCAGTGTGGACATCGTCTGACTCAGGGCCCGCGCCGTGACTTTCGTCACCATAAGTGCGAGGTCCGTCGCCGTGCGCATTTCCTGCAGCACACCTGGGTCAGCACTACCCTCGTGCAACTGCTTCAACGCTTCTGGTGGACTTGCAGGAGGGCCATGGAGTGCAGGGCGGAAGTGGCCTGTCTAGCAGCACTGTAAGCCTTGGCCGTCAGTGCGGACGAGAACTTACAGGCCCTGGACTGAAGGCGTGGACTACCTCTCCAGGCGTTGGCGCTTTGCGGGCAGAGCTGCATGGAAATAGCGCGCTCAACTGGAGGGATGTCCACGTACTCTTGGGCCGCCCCCCCGTCGAGGGTGTTGAGGACGGAGGAGGCACCAAGTCTGGTTCGGGCAGAAAAAGGTGCCTTCCAAAACTTAGTAACCTCCTCATGCACTTCCAGGAAGAAAGGCACAGAGGCGGCTCCAGCGCCGGCATGCATCCTCAAGGAACCAATCATCCAGCCTCGAGCGTTCGGGAGGAGGCTGAGGCCTCCAGTGCAGCCCGACGCTCTCAGCGGCCCGTGAAAGCATAGCGGTCAGCTCTGGATCCGACTAGGGCAACGCCACTCTTCCTGACGGTGGTAGCGCAGCCGAATCATCATCTCCAGAGACTAGCTCGCCCTCCGATGCAGCGACCAACATCCTGTCCTCTGCCTGTGCCCCACACAAGATTCTGGACCCCGCCCTGTCCGAGGACCCAACACACTCGTCCGGAAACCCCAGGTGGAGTGCCATGCTTGAGGAATGAGAGGCCCACAGAGACGTACTCGACGGGGAAGCTCTCAACGTGATCCTCAGGTCTCCCTGACCATGAACCAAAGTAGCCCTCCGAAAACCGGAAGAGCTAGAGCAGGGCATGGCAAGGGGGATAACCCCCCCGTTTAATGAGGAGGTATCTAAACCGCAACATCGTGATGGTCATGTTCCCACACTGAGAACACGACTCATCCAGGAGCGCTGCTTCAGCGTGCTGTAAGCCCAAGCACGAGAGGCAGTGATAATGACCATCAGATGGAGGCAGGAAACAACCACATCCAGAAACGCACGAGCGGGAAGCCATCTTTAAAAAGACGCCCGTCGCTCGTGAAGCTCTTTTAGAATTTGCTCTTTTAGAAGGAAACAACACTCTTTTAGTGAAAGCGCTGAAGCGCCCAGGGGAGGTCGCGGCGAGCCCGCCGAGGTTTCAGCAGCCTGGATGGCAACCCCCGCTGATACGCCGTCACACAAACGCCAGCTGTTTCTCGAACACTCGCGGAGATTCGTCCTGTAGAAGGCTCGGCTCCGAAGCGAAAAACTGATGTGCGTTTGCACGCGCTCTCCTTTTATACCCGCGCTGCGGGGCGGGGTGCGCGTGGCGAAACACGCACGCCAACTGTCATTGGCTTGTGTAGTTAACACTCGAAGGTGATTGGGCTCGCGGGCTAGATTCCAATTCGTCAGTCACTGACGTAACGTTGAACGTGACTGACTGAATGGGAACCACTGATGCCTATTAAAACCACCCTAAATGTTATGACTAATTGGAAGGATTATGAACACTGCGTTGTTTATGAGAACGTAAGGCTGACTAATGCTTATTATTTAAGATTTGTACACTTTCTGAATAAAATGAGTGATAACAGCCTGTGCAAAACTCAATTCAACAGTGATACTAAAGAGCGATACTAGCTGTAGTAAACACCACTAATGAAACACTAGTGTTCAGTGGTTATTCTAAGAGTGAGAGAAGTGCTCAATTTATTGCACAGCCTGTATTAAACAGACTTTCTCTGAGATTAGTGAGTTCTAGCAAAGCCGTTCAAACACAAGCCCCTCGAGCGTGATTTAGCATGCACAAAAGATGAGCATCTTGAGAGGCAAATTAAATGAGTAATTATGTAGTCATGCTCCGTAAATGTACAAAACACTGGGTGCTTTGGGGTCAAATGTTTCTTTTGTTGTTTCAGTTTTGCAGATTGAAGAACACATTATTACTGGGGAGCGGCACAAACTCACACACACTCAGACTAAAGTTCCTCGCAGAAGAAAAAGCCACACTGTTGGTTGACCAGAACAAGCAGTCATTGTGTTAGTGAATGAGAAATTCTGTTAGTTTTGTTAAGGTCTTGTGACTTGGTTAATGGGCGACCTTAAGAAACCTCGGCCCTCCCCTCGACCTGTGGGAAAACGTGGAGACAGCCGAGCAAGATCCCTCAAAAGAGGGCTAATTAAACGAGCAGAAAAACATAACCTGTTTTTGTCAGGTCTCAGTCAAGAGGTCAGAAGAAATTTGTTTTGGGTCGCTCCCCCCACCCACCCCCACAAGTTAAACAATTTTTTTACATTATGTGATAGTTTATAGCTCTAAAGTGAATGTGGACAGCATAGCCAAGATGATTTGCTCAGGAGAAATATTTGAGTTCATATTGAGATATCCATACAGTATCTTTTCATAGCAGACTTTGGTGTTTTGGCAAATCTGAGCACAGTTTGAGACTTTTTTGAGATCTCTGAAACTAGAGTTTATTTCTCAGAAAAATCTGAGAAGCAGGAAGTTATATTAAAGATTGTTTCTGCTACAGGATAAGAAAAATACAAAAATAATTGCAACTTTTCAGAATTGCAGGATATAAACTAGGAATTGCAAGAACAAAAACTCAAGATTTGTGAAATATAAACTCGCAATTTGGAGAGAAGTACAAGACATTAATTCAGAAGACTTTTTTTTCTTGCATTTCTGAATTTACATCTCACAATTTTTTTTCACAATATAAGAGTTTATATATTACAATTCTGAGTTTTTTTCTCAGATTTGTGAGTTTACATCTCACAATTCTGAGTTTTTGTCTCAGATTTGTGAGTGTATATATCCAACGTGATCTCATGATAATTCTGACTTTTTTCTCCGAATTTTATATTTACATCTTGCAATTCAGATTTTTTTCCCCCTGAAATTTCTGAGTCTACATCGTGCAATTCTGTTTTATTTATTTATTTTTTCCACAGAATGAAAAATAAATATAGTAAATGCGACTTTTCATCTCACAGTTCTGACTTTTTTCTCACAAATTAGTTTACTTCACACAATTCTGACTTAAGTTTATCTCTTAACAAATCTCACTTTTCTCGCAGTTGTGAGTTTATATCTCACAATTCGAACTTCACAGAATTTTTAGTTTATATCTTGCAATCCTGATTGTGAGAAAAATGTCACAATTAATTATTTATTTATTTATTTTTTATCCAGTGGCAGAAACAGGGCAATCTCAATTTGCTCTCTATTTAATGTCATTTATTTATTGGACAATTGAGAAATTAAAGAGATGTTTGAAATTTTTATTTCCTGTATAGGAAGATGTGACAGTCTTTTCTTAGTCAACTTAGTAAGCAGTTAACAACCTATAAAGTCCAAGGAATCCGAGGTTGCTCTTTCTTTTTCAGTATCATCTTAATCTCAAATGTTTCTCTTAATAATCTTTAGAAGTGAATTTACTTTTATAAAGTCAATAGTTGTCATACATGGTAAACTGAATGTGGATAACAGCTCAGGACACTTGGTTTTGGGTTTGATGAGAAATGTTTGAGCTCATCTTAAGAGCTGTTTAGACTTGATTGCAAATTGGAATCTTGAAAAAAAAATAAAAAAAATTCAGAGTAAAATTCTCAGTTCGCTCTTAATGTATTCTGTCTGGGGAAACAGTTATGTGATTTTCTTACATCAGATAAAATAGTTTGAAGTTGTTCTTTCACATTTGTTTAACTGAGTTCTTTGATGAAGGTCACTGAATAAAGCTTTTTAAAGGGGTCATATGATATGATTTCTATTTTTCCTTTCTCTTTGGAGTGTTACAAGCTCTTGGTGCATAAAGAAGATCTGTAAAGTTGCAAAGACTAAAGTCTCAAATCCAAAGAGATATTCTTTATAAAAGTTAAAAAAGGGAAGATTTGCATAGCGTCGCCCAAATGTTCACACAAAGAAAAAAAGGTGTAACTTTTATTCTCGCTGTAGTATTGTTGTTGTCGCCGCCATGTCGTGAAGACGCTGTGTTTCGTTGTGAAAGCGAACCTACTTTGTTTGACCGACAAAAAAGAGGCCGATATCGCGTCGCTAATGCAAGAGCTGATCTGTGTTGGTCGGAGGAAAACTCAACTTCGCGCTGGGATCGCAGGATCGGCTTCAACTGGGACGACGCGGAGTCCAGCACAGGCGTGTAACATGTGGTTGCCGGGGGGCAAAGCCCTCCGAAAGCTCTTCGTCGAATCCGCCGGCCATGGCCTGTCTCAAGCCTGCCACGCCTTGTTCACTCAAGCCGGCCTCGCATACTCTAGGCTGGATCACTCTAGGCCACCGGGTGTGTGAGTGTGTTTCATGTGAAAGCGAAACTACTTTGTTTGGGCTTCCAAAAGAGGACACAACTAAAAAAATCAGTGGTTAAGTTCTATTTACAACACTAGTCTAGAACAGTTCAACCCAAATATTCAAATGTGTGCAGCACATTTTACGGAGGAAAGTTTCCTGAACCTGGGAGAGTAGCCTACAAATTTTTTGGGGGGGGCCGGCTGTTCTGACTCAGGATTGTACACTCTTAAAAAATAAAGGTGCTTCACAATGCCATAGAATACCTTTTTGTCTAAATGGTCCATAAAGAACCTTTAACATCTGAAAAACCTTTACATTTCACAAAAGCTTCTTTGTGGCAAAATAAGGTTCTTCAGATTATAAAAAGGTAAGAAAGAGAGGGTTCTTTAAAGAACCTTTGACTGAAGGGTTCTTTGTGGAACCAAAAACGGTTCTTCTATGACATCTCTGTGAAGAACCTTTTAAAGCACCTTTAGTTTTAAGACTGTAAGTAAGTTTTTTTATATTTAAAGGATTTTCCACTGATGATTCAAACGTGAGTTTTTTTGGGCAGTGTAGAGTAGAACTTGTTGTTTGTAATTTCTCCGATCACAAATGCAGACATGGGTTTATGTTTACGCGGCGCGATGCAAAAAAAAAAAGACAGTATAAATCATTGTAATACGTAATTATGTCCCCACTGGATGCAAAAAATGCCTGGTTTATAATGGGTTTTAATGTTTTTGTCTCGTCGCTCCGGCGGACGGGCATCATCACAGTATGGTAAGGGGCGCATTTCCGTCACACGCTTGAGGTATGCGGCCAATCACAACACACTGGATAGCAAGCCAATCACAGCACACCTCGCTTTTCAAAACGATGAGCTTTGTAAAAAATCAACGCGTTTCAGAAAGGCGGGGGGCAAGAGGAGGAAAAAAAATAATGTACAGTATGTGGAAAAGAATGTTTTTTTTTTAATCTGAAACCGCATTTCATTTCATTACACCAAATACACCAAAATAATGTTTTTTTTAGCAGCATTATATGACCCCTTTAACTCAAAGCCCTCACTGACCCGTGTATTTAGTTTGGCTCATCTCAGCGCTAAATTGAATTTGGTGTCAGGTGATGTTTTAATCTTGGAGGTATGCTTTTACATAAACACTTCCTCATGATTAAGAGGAAACTAAATCACGACAGCTGGGTTTACAGCACATTTAATTCAGAAACTGAAAACAGATCTTTTTTTCAAACAAAACCAGAATTAAGAGCCTGAATGTTCCAGTTTTTTCTTGTCTACTGGAAGTTTCCCTCTTCAATCTAAAGCCAATGCTGTTTCAAACCCATATGAGGTTAGTTATTGTCTGTGGAACACAGAAAGATATTTTTTTTTTTTTTTTTTTTTTTTTTATTATGAAATCTTTTTACAAATTCTGCTTTTGTGCTCCCTGGACAAAATACCAGCATATGAGATTGAATGACATGAAGGTGAGTAAACAATGAGGGTGAACTGTTCCTTTAACAGGACACTAGAATAAACAATCTCTCTGAAAGAAAGCAAGGTGTTTGTGATAAACTGTCACTTAGAGTCTTTGGACTTTATCTCGTCTCTCTCTCTTCTCATGAGAGAGCGGTTGTATTCTCAGTGGCCTTTATGTGAGGAGAGAGGATTTAACACAGAAGAAATAGGCCACCATTAGCCATCTAAGCAGCTCGAATGTGTTTATGGAAGCTATTTGCTGGCTGTTTTTGTATTGCAGCCTCGAGGTCTATGTCCCGGTCATGATCCCAGCAGGGACACAATCTGCGTCTGAAGTGCAGGAAGTGCCACAACAAAACAGTCCGTAATAGGACGGAGTGACTCAGAGGGGTTAGTTAAGAAGCAAGCCGAGCATGAAGCGTTGAATGCTTGACTCGACACGTGAGAAGAGAAGGAAAACATGCCGAACGAAGCCCTCTGGCTGTCGCTCACTGCCGCTGAGAAGAGGCGGCTTTTAAATAACATGCCAGCGACACTCGTTATCATTTTTTTTTTTCTCCTGCGAAAAAAAAAGATTCTAAATGTCTCCTCTAGAGTGTCAGAAGAGATTTCAACAATGACAAACTCTGCTCAGATTTGCTAAGTTTCTGAACATCACAGAGCGTGAGCGTAATTAACTTTTTTTTTTATTTGTAATTCTGCGAGTCGATAAGTCCATGCTTTCAACGAGAAACCATCAGACTGATTTATTTTTCCTTTTTTTTGTAATGAAATTACAGGCCTAGTCATGCAAGTGACACACAGCAGCCACTATAGTGCTGTATAACTGAAGTAGGCTTATGGTTTTATTTCATTTCTCCTTTTTATTCGAAATATTTCTAACGTGTTAGGCCTATGAACTATCTTGATTCTCAAATATGTGTAAGTAAATACATTTTGCACCTTTATAGATCATGTTAGTTGATTTTAAAGTCAGAGTCAGAGGCATCATGCCCATTCAAACTAAGGGGGCACATGTCCGCTCAGATTTCTGAGTCAAATGGATTTTGAATGCAGCTTCCAAAAGAGAAAAATAGCCGAATAATATATTTTTTATATGTTTGATACAAACACACCGGTGTGATGTGCGGCACATCATCAGCTGCTAAATTCACATTTGCATTCGCTGCCTGGGTGCTGAGCCAGAGACAGACACGTTTTTACAGCGCTGAGCTTTATAACCAATCACACACGATTCTGTTGAGCGTATTAATGCAATGGCCAATCAGATGAGTCATCGCTGAAACACCGGAGTTTTGTTCACTGCGTGAATCGCTGGCTGAATTCTGCTCTTGCAAATTAATTCTCTCATCAGAAACAACAATGTGAAGATGTGCGTGCGATGAAAGTAAGATATTAATTTCACAGTGTAAACAGCTTCAGTGATTATAATAGGAGTGTGAGAGTGTTTGAACTCTGGCTAGATGTCAATGATAATGTTCTTTGATAATATAAATGTTCTTTGCTCTCTTTCTGTACAATGAAAGTGTTATAATAATTAGTAGGTTAACTTACAATGTTTTTATTAAATTCACACTAAATACAAAGTCAATCGTATAAAAAATATTTTATGGCATGTAAAAAGACGGATTTTATGTGTAGTTAATATATTACACTAATATTAGGATACTTTGCCCATCGCCAATTATACAGTAGATCAACTAACATGATCTATAAAGGTGCAAAATGCATTTACTTACACATATTTGAGAAGCGAGATATCGAGACATATTTGAGAATCGAGATTGGATTCCTGTTGTTTTTTTATACATAATACATAAACATATACATTTCTTAATTTTATTAGGTTTTGCATTTAGATATACAGTGTATTTAGACATTTAGACTACTTTTTGTCAAGGTTTAGATATTTTGGTTAGATAAATATCAGGTTTTGCATTCTGATTACAATCAAACATTACATTTTTGTTAGAAAGGGAACACATTTGAAGCATTTTTGTTACTCAGATACAGGAACACCTGTTAGGCTAAAATAAGAGCAAACACTAATTATTAAACAGTAAATTGAAGAAAAAGAGGAATAAAAATAACCATAAATAAATATAATTGTAAACTGTAATTATTTTACGCATCGATGCACATGCAACAGATAGCAATTCAGTGTCTCTTGCACAACGGAAGTTTGCACTTTTTGGCACAAGCCATGGAGGGACCAGCTTCCTCATCTATGGAATCCTGCAGTTTTCTTAGGAAGCTCAGAGAGGCTGGTGTGCGAGGAATGTTCTGTCTTCTTTTCAGAAAGACAGAGCGAGAAAGCCTCTTGTAATTTTTTCATTTTATTTTCAGTAACATTTTCACATACTCAATTTGCTCTATTGCAGTCTTACCAGTTAATTTGTGTGTGTGTGTGTGTCTATTTTGCACTCTTAATATTTTAAAGTGTCACCCCTTGATTGCTGTGCACTTTTTTTTCTGCACGGGGGCTGATTTGTAGTTTGTACCACCAAAAGATTCTCTTGAGTTTTCATATTTGCCTGTCATTTCCTATGTCGGTCATTTATGACCGAAAAGGAGCCAAGTTGGACTTTGTTTTTTTTTTTTTTGACCCTTTAACACCCTTTTGTGTTCACATAGTTCAAGATAAAAAAAGAGAAAAAAGAGTTTGAGAAAAAACAGTCGGGCCACATATTGCAAAAAAATATATCATATATATAAATCGAACAGTATAAACACAAACTTTTGTTTTTGCCCCCATTTTTTAATGAGCTGAACTCAAAGATCTAAAACTTTCTCTATGTACACAAAAGGCCTATTTTCTCTCAATATTGTTCACAATTCTGTCTAATCGTGTTAGTGTGCACTTCTCCTTTGCTGAGATAATCCATCCACCTCACCGGTGTGGCATATCAAGATGCTGATTAGAGTGCATGATTATTGCACAGGTGTGCCTTTGCTGGCCACAATAAAAGGCCACTCTACAATGTGCAGTTTTATCACACAGATATGCCACAGATGTCGCAAGTTTTGAGTGAGCGTGCAATTGGCATGCTGACTGCAGTAATGTCCACCAGAGCTGTTGCCCGTGATTTGAATGTTCATTTCTCTACCATAAGCCGTCTCAAAGGCGTTTCAGAGAATTTGGCAGTATATCCAACCGGCCTCACAACCGCAGACCACGTGTAACCACACCAGCCCAGGACCTCCACATCCAAGATCGTCTGAGACCAGCCACCCGGACAGCTGCTGCAACAATCGGTTTGCATAACCAAATAATTTCTGCACAAACTGTCAGAAACCCTCTCAGGGAAGCTCATCTGCATGCTCGTCGTCCTCATCTTGGTCTCGACCTGACTGCAGTTCGTCATAACTGACTTAAGTGGGCAAATGCTCACATTCAATGGCATCTGGCACTTTGTAGAGGTGTTCTCTTCACGGATTAATCCCAGTTTTCACTGTACAGGGCAGAGGGCAGACAGCGTGTATGGTGTCGTGTGGGTGAGTGGTTTGCTGATGTCAATTTTGTGGATCGAGTGGCCCATGGTGGTGGTGTTGTTATGGTATGGGCAGGCGTATGTTATAGACAACGAACACAGGTGCATTTTATTGCTGGCATTTTGAATGCACAGAGATACTGTGACGAGGTCCTGAGGCCCATTGTTGTGCCATTCATCCACGACGATCACCTCATGTTGCAGCATGATAATGCTCGGCCCCATGTTGCAAGGATCTGTACCCAATTCCTGGAAGCTGAAAACATCCCAGTTTTGCATGGCCAGCATAACTCACCCGACATGTCACCCATTGAGCATGTTTGGGCTGCTCTGGATCGGCGTATACGACAGCGTGTTCCAGTTTCTGCCAATATCCAGCAACTTCGCACAGCCATTGAAGAGGAGTGGACCAACATTCCACAGGCCACAATCAACAACCTGATCAACTCTGTGTGAAGGATATGTGTTGCACTGCGTGAGGCAAATGTTGGTCACACCAGATACTGACTGGTTTTCGGACCCCCCAATACAGTATAACTGCACATTTTAGAGTGGCCTTTTATTGTGGCCATAAGGCACACCTGTGCAATAATCATGCTTTTCTAATCAGCATCTTGATATGCCACACCTGTGAGGTGGGTGGATTATCTCGTCAAAGGAGAAGTGCTCACTAACACAGATTTAGACAGATTTGTGAACAAAATTTGAGAGAAATAGGCCTTTTGTGTAGATAGAAAAAGTCTTAGATTTTTGAGTTCAGCTCATGAAAATGGGGCAAAAACAAAAGTTGCATTTATAATTTTGTTCAGTGTAAAAGTTAATACTGCTACCCACATACATAAATAGTTCGATCTTTCGTACCTACATTCGGTAATGTGGATAGCCGCTACAAGACATATAATATAATTTTATAATGATTTAATATTTGTGAACAACTTTTTCGATATTTGTAATTACTTATTTATAAATTTTTTGTGAACATCGAAAAGTAGGTTCCTTTGCTGACGTGTTTTCAAAAATACACAAGTAAGCCAAATACAACGGTAGGGAAGAATCATAATATGTTATATATATATATTTTACATATTTTACCTAAATATCATTTTTGAATATATTTTATGATTTTTTTTTTGCCTTTTTTTTTTTGTATAGATTTATATAATTGTTTTGTTGTTGTATGGGACACAATAGATGCATCACCTGTAAATACTGACAGTATTTTAAAATATAAAATATTTACAAAATTGCATGTACAAAATATGATAGTAGGCCTTCTGTACAATTACAATAGAATATATAACAATTCAGTCATTTTGTTGAAGTACAGCCTAAACATCTTGCTGATTTTATTTTTTATTTTTTATTTATTTATTTTTTGGTAGAAACGTCTTACAGTCTTGCTCTGACCAAAGGGACTTGAATGCACCTGACTTTGTAATTAATTATGAATTACAAACTCAACAAACTTCAGGCCGTAAGATCTGAGCTGTTATCCAAATTCATTTTAAATGTATTTTCTAGGTTGTGAATAATTGCCTCATTTTTGTTTATTTCTTCGAATTAATTTTAGGAGATACATATGAGAAAAAAAGTTGAAACAACTGAGAGCTCATCTCATCTCCTGAACTCAACTGAGAGAGCAATAACATTTTCATCTGGCAGGTCAAAATAGACTTCAGGGAGTGTTTATCTTTTTTTCTTTTTTCTGATTGTGAATGTAGATCAAAGTCGCAGTGAATTAGAGGTCAGTGATGGAGTCAGTACACCGGCTTCAAATTCACTCAGAATGAAACCTGCTAGGAAAAGGATATTGTATCCATTGTGCAAGAGAACTCTATGAACTCTGTTGTTTTACAGGGGACAGATTGATTGCTTTGCAGAAATGGCTGTTGCGGGCATGTGAGTAAATGCATCTAGCTTGGCTTCCATTTGATCGGCTCATTTGTGCTTTATTGTTTCTTTTGCTTTGTTGCAGCTGCCCAGAGAGCAATATAACAACATAAAAACTAAAACCACTCTGTTTAATTTGATTTTGAAGATGATATGAATCAAACAAGGGCTTCACGCACCAACACCTTGACTGTTTGTAACTAAACACTTAAACTCAGGTATTTGGCACAGACGTGGGCTGATGTTCTCAGCTGTGTTTGTATATCTTGTTCTGTGATTGTTGACTGGTTCTGTTCACGCCACACCATGATCCACCGCAGAACTTGAACCCTGTGGTAGGCATCAACTCTAATGAACTTTAAAGTAAACTAAAAGTAAAATTATTTTTCTAACTTTCTTTAAAACTACAAACCTAAATGAGAGGATTGTGACACTTTAAATCACTGCACTCGATCCTGCTGTCATGCCTTCACTGTCGGCGTGCATGTTGCAGCTTCTTCTGCCTTCAAGCAATGATCATATTTATTAGGTAAGTGCACATAAACGTCACCACAATGTCACAGTCACCACTGGGAAGCTGGAGTTTCTTTGATTTTTTTTCTTGGCATTGGTAGTTGTAAACGTTGAGTCTACAATTTATTTTGTGCGCATTTTGTGTAGTGTCGATGAAGAACAGTGAAAATCTTCAGCTTCACTCTATTTGTGAACTATTACAATGTTGACTGAATGACATTTAAAAAAAAAAGTGTTCCCTCACAATATAAATGTATTTGAGAAAATTGTTTACTGTTTATGATAATTTCAGAGCTTATTCTTCTTTCAGTTTTTCTAACATATCAAATCTATTTTGTTGTCTTTAGGATCTTTTTACTGGAAAACAAAAACAAAATTCTTACTATTTATTATTTTTTTTGCAGTATTAAAAATATCATACATTAGGGTGACATTCAGTGGATGTTTCCATGACATTTATGATTTGATGTTGATTTGTTGTACAGAAGTTTTTTTGTCATTTAAACTGAATACACAAAATAAATATATTTTAGTATTTTGTAATTAAATAAATGAGCAACATTGATCATGTGACTTTGTACAGTCAGATGTTCTTGCTTCCATTGAAGCTCAAGATACTCATCCAAAAACATGCTGCATGATCATCAGGTTTTATTGAGTTGTCATTAAAGGAATAGTTCACACAAAAATGAAAATTTACTCACCCTCAGTTTTTCCACGATGTTGAAGAGTTTGTTTCTCCATCAGAACAGTTTTGGTGAAATGTAGCATCACATCACTTGCTCACCAATGGATCCTCTGCAGTGAATGGGTGCCGTCAGAATGAGAATCCAAACAGCTGATAAAAACATAACAAAAATCCACAAGTATTCCACACCACTCCAGTCCATCAGTTAAATGTTGCCATTGCTTGCAGCTAAAATATGAATACGCGAGTCATAAAGCAATATTGCTTTCTACATTGAGAAAGTTATCTAGTCTGAATCTGAGAAATATGCTCAGTTCAAGCACCATTTAGAAGACAAAACCGTTCAAAATAAACATGTAGGACTTTTTCCACTGGAAGAATCGTTATTATAGCTCATACTGACTGGTATTTTGGCAAGAAGCAACAATTTGAAGTTAAGATTTTGTTTTTATCAGCTGTTTGGACTCTCATTCTGACGGCACCCATTCACTGCAGAGCATCCATTGGTGAGCAAGTGATGGAATGCTACATTTCTCCAAATCTGTTCCCATGAAGAAACAAACTCTTCTACCAAATATGAATATGCATTTTTTGAAATTCATGTACGATTTTTTTCTTTATAAAAAATTGTGGATATTATAATTTGTAAGGGAAAAAAAACGTTTTCTCAGATGTTTCTAAAAATCTAGAACAAACACATCAGGTCTTGTGAAAGCATTTCCCCATAATGCCATATTAGAGTGGGTGAAACAAATGATTATGAGTATTTGTCCATGTCCCATTTCGAGTCAAACCTTCCCAGGTGTCCCCTGCAACAGTCCCAGATGTCCCTGGGGTTTTTCCATCGCTTTCCACAAATTGTAATGTAATCAATAGTAATGCCTTCAGTCCTCGAGCGTCATGTCATTGAATGAAAAATCTGTACTGGCTCTCCGGGGTTGCTATAGATCTCTCGGGATGGGCTGTGATCAGACGCAGCCGTCTGAGAGAGATCTATTGGGTAATAACACCAGAGACTCTCATCGCAATCATTATTACGATTGCTGTTACGCAAGCTCATGAGCAAGAGCCAAGTGTGATTCATCTAATGGCTGGAAGGTAAACAGTGGTAGAGAGTGTATATCATCTCTTTCAGGTGTCGTTACTGTGTACTTTAGAGTCCAGAGAGCGCCAGAGGGCCGTGATTTAATGATCTTTCACGTACACGACAGACGCTGCTTTCACTGACTCTTTGTTGGTCTTACCTGAAAGCATTCTTATGCTGAAAGGACACAAATTAATCTTATGAAGTCTAGATAACTAGATTTAGTTTAATAGAATAACTTTAAATCCAATGTAACTGGTATCTCATAAAGCCTTTCTGCAAATCCTTGATTATTTACTCCCTTCAAAAGTCTGTGTACAGTAAGTTTTTTTTTTTTTTTTTATCAGCAGGATGCATTCAATTATGGAAGCTGTTTCTCACCAGAGATTAAAAAAAAAAAAAAAAAAAAAAAGTAAAGCAAGTTCTTCTTCCAAATTCAGTCTTTTTCTCGCAATTATGAGTATCAAAAAAATTGATTCGCTTTTCTTTTTTTCTTTACAATTGGACAATATTGTGAGTCAGAGAAGCCTTCATTTATCTAATATAGCGATACTAATTGTCTTCGCTTTCCGTCATTCGGCGATGGAAAACAAAACAGAATTGCACGATATAAAAAAAAAATTCTCATTATTGCTCGAGAAAAAAAAAGTCAAAATCGAGGCCTATGATTTGTATTCTTACTATTTCACAGAAATTGCAAGGGATATCGGGTTAATCCGTTTTAGCTATATTATCATATATATATTATATATTATCTATATATCTTACAATTCTAAAGAAAGATTGTCAAAGATATTGGTTAAGACTGTACAATAAGGTTAATTAGTTAACATGAACTAAGCCGGAAAAGACTCTAAAGCATTATGATCGTAATTTCAACATTACTAATAAGATTATTAAAATCAAAAAGTGACTTTTCCTTCTTTTTTTCCCCCCCCCTTTTTTCTTTTTTTATTGTTCACATTAAGGCGCTGCGATCTACTGAACTAGCAATGGAATACTCTATTTTTCGTTACCAGTTGTATTTATTTGTGGTGGGAATATATTATGTAGATATATAGTCATCAAAAGATTACTGAAAAAATTAATAACAGTTATAAATTTTTCCTGTAAAAATGTATGTTTACACAAAAATATTAAGCAGCACAACTGTTTTCAACATTGATAATAATCAGAAATGTTCCTTGAGCATCAATTCAGCCTATAGATGGATTTTCTGCAGATCACCGGTTGACACTGAAAACTGGAGTAATGATACTATAAATTCAGATTTGATCACAGCAATAAATTACATTTTAACAGATATCCACATTGCCATTTTTAAAACAGCTATTTTAAATCGTATATTTTACGCTTTATATATTTTTAATCAAATCAATGGAAAGCAGAATAGACTTCTTTCAAAAGCATTTAAATACCTTACTGACCCCAAAACTAAACACCACACACAACACATCACACCACACACACACTATACATACATACATACATACATATATGCACACCATTTTGAGTGCCATAACAAACTAGAAACAGTTCATTTAATTAACATTTTATTTCAGAGCATTTGAGTCTTAACAGAGTTAAACAATATTCTCTTAGAAACTATCATCCACTCCTTACGGGTATAAATGGTTAACTATAATTATAAATACACAATAACAGCACTGAAATGTATAAACAAACTTGTTTCATTTTAGGTCCAGTTTAATCTCTGGTCATGTGTAAAATCCAATGGAAGTGGTTCACAGGGTCCAACAGTAGACTGGCACAGTGAGAATGTACTAAGAACCAACTAAATGAGCCGGAAACAAACACTCACAAACTAGAAGCAACTAGAAGAAGTTGGTTAAAAAAGGCAATGTAAGACAACTTCAGCAACAAGGCAGAATCATATCTGAACAGTAGCCATTCACACATGGACTACTTTGTTTCCAGGAATGCTTGAGAAGCTTTAATCACAACACTTGACGTACAGTATTCAGTACGCTCTGAATAGTAATATTAATAATTATTAAATATTAATAAGTATGTGCACACTGCAGGAAATCCACCCCCTGTTCACTTTTTTCACTCATATAATTCCTTCACAACATTATTCCAAGACATGGCAAGTAGCGCACCTGAATTTAATGTGAAGGTTAAAGGTCTTAGCGAAAGCAATACCTAAAAGCGCCCTCTAGCTGATATTATATAATATATTATACTTGAAATAAAACATAAAGTTGGTTAAAACAATGGTTCTCAGCTTTGGCAAAGCTTGCAAGGTTACTTTTAAAATTTCAATGTATTAGTTTTAATGGGACCCACACCTCTTATGGACCTGGTAAGTCATGTAAATTTTTTTTTTTTCAGCACATGGTTCAATCTTAAAACATTTGGGGAATTTTGATGCGTAATTTGGTGTTTTTTTTTTTTTTGTATTTGGCAGTGCCATCATTATCCGATCCGTCAAATAGAGGGGCCTTCAAGATTTTAATTTAAAGATCTGGACCTGTGAAAAAGTCATTGTAAATTAAGGCAAGTTTAAAAAGTAGGGCAGGGTTTTATAATTAGATATAGATATCTATAGAGATAATATATATAGATATTATAATATATAGGAGATACCAAAGAAAGATAGAAATATACACATACACATACACATAACACACATATCCACAGAACACATATACACCACCATACCGCACCTATATTGCCATCCCGCCACTTATATATACTTATACATACATATAGTTTTTTTTTTTTTGTATTTTTTTTGTTAGATATAACTATTTATATTTTTTTTTTTTTAGGCATTGCTTGTACTATATTTTAATTACAGTTGTCTGAGGTTGAAAAACTTGTGTAAACATTTTTTCTTTTTTTTTTTTAAATCTTTATCCTCAATACGTCAAATTAAGGGGGCTTTCAAATGAGTTAAATTGTAATTAATTTTAATTGCTAGATCCGGACAAGTCATGTAAATCAATGCAATCTTAAAACATTTAGGGCATTTTTAGGGCATTTTTATAAAAATGAATATATATTATACACATACCTTAATCCTTCAAATTAAGGGGACATTTAAATATTGTAGACAAGCTGGGGCCTTGGAGTCAAAAAGGTTGAGAACCACTGGGTTAAACTGTTGGCTTTCATCTTTCTTTTTTAGAGACACGTTATGCAAAATGTTCAGTCCTGATTTGTTTGTACCACCCCCACAGGAACTTCCTTTGCCCCCCCCCCCCCCCCCCCCCCCCCTCCCCGTTGCCCCTCTGACCAATTTAAGGAATTTTCATTTGTAAGTTGCTTTAGATAAAACCATCTGCTAAATGACTAAATGTAAAGGCATAATTAATATAAACTTTGCAATGTTCACATTTGCTAAAGAGTAGCCCAGAGACTCTCACCTATTCAAATGTACAGTAGCTGCTGGTAATGTCTGAAACTAGATTCTCTCTCGAACCACATCCTCAAAATCCTCCTGCATTTATACAAATCATTTTTAAAAAGCCCATAAAGGGCCGGGCTGTCTCATAAGATCCACATCTCAAGTTCTGTACAAGCAAATAAAATAAGAGCTCTTTAAAACATCCATTTCTCATAACAAAATAATCTGATCCATTAAAAGTTCACATAGCAAAAAAGGTAACAGATCTCCATATTTATATATTTATACTGTATATATACACACATACTATTTTAGCAGACAGAACACGAAGTAGTTCGCCCCCCTCCCCATTCGCCCCTAAATTTATTTTTGCTTTCTGCTGGGCCCGCCCCGCAACACACACCCCCATTCGCACACGACATCTCGTTACATTCGTGGCTTCAGTTCTAATTCCTCCTAATACTCAAAAGTTTGTGCTTGTAGAAAGACCTGAAGCGAAGTTCAGCCTCGTCGACACCCACCGGCCCCCGGATACCGACAGCACTGAGGAGAAATGGGAAGCAGAGGAGGCCTTGGCTTCACTCGCTTTGTTTGGTTCAGAAGCGTCCTGCGGGCGAGAAGTGCTGAGATCTTTTGAAATGTTTTTGGCCACCCGCGGCTCGCGGTACACGCCGACCCTGGGAGAGGATTTATGGGATTTGGCGGGACGCTTGGGTACCCTCAGTTCTCCTCATCTGTGATGTCGTTCTCCCCGACCGCCTTCTCCGGGATGGCCTTCTCCGGGATGGCCTCCAGGCTGCGGCGGCCCCTGGACTCGGACCCCGAAGAGGGTCCCGCTCCTCCCTTGGCCAGGTTACAGGTGAGGGCGGCGTAGTGGATCTGTTTCAGGTTTTCCAGCACTTCTGCCCGAGCGTGTTTCAGCAGATCAGCCTGGCCCTAAAAACACACAGACACACAAGCAGAGACAAGGGGTCTCACTCACTAATAACTGGATACAAGTATTCTTGCAGAAAATATTCTCATATTCATGCATAGACTTGTTCTTTGCCCTGTTGGAACTTACATACAATCAGCTGTATTTTTAAGTGGAATCTATCGCAGATCATGCTGTAATGCCCATTCTAGGGTCATAAGGATTGGCTGTTTAAAATAAATGTTCAATGGTCTATTATATATATATAATACGATATATATACACAGGTGGCATGCGGAAAGTTGTGAACACCTTGCCAGGGGGAAAATCTGTAAAAATGTGATAATTAACAAGTAAGAGAGTGTCATACAAAATGCAGTGTTATTTTATTTAGTACGTCCGAGGAAGGATATTTTACCTTTAGTCCACTGAAGAAAAAAAATAGCGAATTATTAAAAAATAACCCCATTCAAAAGTAGTGTGTGTGGGTTCCTGGATGATCCACGACTGTTTTTTGTTTTGTGATGGTTGTTCATGAGGTTTGTTTGTTATGACAGTTAAACTGAGCACTGTTCTCGGACAAATCCTCCATGTCCATGCAGATTCTTACAGTTTTTCCCCCCCCCTTTTTTTTTCCTTCAGGCTTGTATCTTGTTCATATTGAACCTTTCCAGCTATGTTTGTCTGTATGATGTGACAGACATTTTTTTGATTTGAAGTTATCAAGGAAATGTTACTTAATTTTCTTCCAGGAAACATGCAAGTATCTTTTGCTTCCGAAGGGCAGTACTAAATGGGGGGAAAAAATGATATTTCAACAAATTAAGAAAAATTTGGACGACATCATCCTGTTCAAAAGTTTTTTTTGAAATGCTCTGAATGCATCATGTTTCCTTCTGGCGCATCAATGAATGTTTGAACCTTTTTAATAGTTGTGTTTGAGTCCCTAAACTGTCCTCAGTGTGAAAAGATGGATCTAAAAATCATAGAGTCTACGTGTCTGGTTAAAGGGTTCAAAATAGCAAAAGATGCTGAACAATGAAGAATCTGCAGGACATGGCGAGGACTTTGTTTGCCAAGAACAGTACTCAGTGTAACTGTTCAGTAACATCAACAATTGGGACCCGACCCCTGTGAAAAACCCAGCACAAAACAAACAAACGTCGGGGCATCATCCAGGAAACCACACACAGATTCCCAACTGTTGAATGGGGTTATTTGAATATCTTTCAGCAATTTTTGTTTTCTTTGTAACCATCCTTTCTGTAAATATCTTATCGGGGACAGTAATAAATAAAAAAAAAATAACATATTTTGTATTGATCTTCTTATTTTGTTTAAAATTATTCACAGATTCTGTAACGGGTTCACAAAACTTTTGCAGGCCATTGTATATATATATATATATATATAATATATATAAAATATATGTGGTGTTATATTGGGTTTTGGGTAAGCACAAATAATGCTTTTTCACTAAAAAACTGAGGTTTATAAGCTCAACTCAGTGATGCCTACAATCAATCAGTTAAAAAAAGATACAAAACCTGTGATAATTGAAAGAAAACAAGTTGACAAAAAGATTGAATCCAAGATTTGGTGATAAATATAGCATTTACAAGCAATTTTTAAAAGGCCGGTCATTTTTATCCGGGAACACCAAATTATGTAAAGGGTGCTTCTAAGTTCTGTTAATGATTGTGGCCATAAGCAAAATCTAAGATCCGGGTATAATGATGAACATTTGTTTTGATGAATTGAATATAATGAATGAATATTTGCATTTCCAGTAATTGTGACTGGTCGTCTTCCTTGCATGTATTTGCATACTAAATAGAGATTCTCTTCTTGTATCTATTTAATAATTAATAGACGTCTTTATGCTGCAGGATTTCATTTATGCTGAACCAAACGTCTAACACCTAAACATACTCAACCTTTCACACTTCTCTTTGGTTGCCTTGCGTAAGCACCGAGGTATTTCCTTCAGGAAATGCGAATCTAGTTATCGGTGCTGTTCTGAATTCTATTACAGGCTATTTGCTTTTTATTCCACAAGAGGCTGTGCAACCCCGAATTAAACAGTCAAGTGTCCCAAAACTGCCACACTGGTCGAGAAATGATTAATATTCATCATAAATTCAAGATTGTTAACTGTGATACATCACAGCATCTTAAATCACAAGGAGCACATCTGAATGTTAAAATCTTCTTATGGTAAAATGTATGCAAATCTCCAATGGGAGCAGAATTTTTCACAGGTGTTAAACGGCCGTTCAAAGTCTCAGCTGTGATCACCTTCAGAATCGTGATGTTCCAGGTGAAGCTCTCTACGGATTTGTGGAGCTTTCTTCCCTTCAGTCCCTCCTTCACCCCCATGTTGTGTAGATTCTCATGGAACTCCATCGCTGAAATGACAGATTCAGAAGCCAATATTTTTTAGGTGTTGCTGGAGGATTTTCAACTCGTACACATTACCTTTTTGAATTTTGTTCGACACTAGATCACACTAACTTTAAAATCTTTACTCCTGTTTTATTATTTGAATATATTTTAAAATGTAATTTATTCCTGTGATGTAAAGCTGAATTTTCAGCATCATTACTCCAGTCTTCAGTGTCACATGATCCTTCAGACCAATTGATTATTCTTTACTATGCTGATTCTGTTGGGGAGAAATTTTTGAAAACTGATAAATTTTTTTTTAGGATTTTCAAAAACGTTTAAAAAAGAAAGCTTTTATTTGACAAGTTCTTATGATATATCTTTGGTAACATATAAATGTCACATTTGACTAATCCGCGTCTTGCATTCTTTTGCTAATAGTATTATTATAATTTATCTATAATTTATTTCTTTAAAAGCACCAGGACCATAACTTCGAAACATAGTGTAAACTTTCAACAATTGATGTATTTGCAGTTTGCAATTAAAAATAATATCTGAAAAAATTATGCCTTCAACCAAACAAATTGTTGTGATAAAAAATATTTAAAATGTTCATTTAAGAAACTAAAGAGTAAAAATTCCCATGAACAACGAAAAAAAAAGAAAATAAAAATAATATAGGTATATGTTACTTTATAGGCAACCAATATCCCCACCATAATTATACCTAATTTTACAGCAACTATCTTACCCTACACACACACACTCCCCTTAGACGATATAGAAGAGATATTACTAGATCATTTCTAATATACCTGAAAGGTATTTTCATTAAAGCAGAGTTTTTAGTTTTGAATCAAGTAATCGGGCAATTAAAAAGTTTGATCACATCACCACTAATCTCACATTTTTCGGACCACTCCTCCAAATCAGGGGACCTTATTCAAACCTCTGTCTATTCAACCAGGGCCCGCATATGATGCTATGTTCCAGTTTCCCCTCTCTTTTGGAGTATACAAGTTTGGTGCACCGACCCACCGGCAGATCGGTACAGTTGCAAAGCCTAAAGTCTCCCCAACTCCCACAAGAGATTGCTTTTAACCCCAACCGTTAACTGGTCACCCCCCCGCGACCTCTAACTAACGGATCATTCTAACACGCCCCCCACACCCTATATCTTACGTCACCATGTGGAAATTTTTTTTTTATCTAGTTTGATTTATGTGATATTTGCCGTTCTTGATATCTTATACGTGCTACTGTTAGGTAAACAAGATATTTATGGACTAGGCGTGGTTTCAGGAACAGCAGTAGTGTTGATGCTGCAATGTCAGGGAGACGCTGTGTATTTCATTGCGAAAGCAAAAGCACGTATTGGCCTTCCGGGAAGTAGGAAGTAGAGCAATTAGGAATCATGTTGTGTAAGAGTATTACAAGGGAACAGTCATTATTTCAAACCCAGATGTTCGAATTTGGCACAGCTTTATTTTATGGAAGAACCGTTTTTTTGAACCTTAGGTAAGTAGTTTTACAAGGCTGCTGTGCCAAGGCTATTCTAACAATAAATTAAATAAAAAAGGGCCAATTCTGACTTTGCTTATGACAATCTGGCGCGTCTGTATGTTCTCAGCTACGTGTTTTAATGTGGTTTATGTTTGTATTAGTTTAAGTATTTTGCTAGTGGACGGTTCAAATGGTTTTGCGCAGCGGCAGAGTACGGTGTGTGTGTGTTGGTGTGTGAGGGGAACAGGGTGACATTTCAACAGGGATGAGGTGTGAACTGTCTGTCAGAAAGCATAGCACGTCAGCTGTCTTAACCGCGGCTAGTGTACGAGCATCACTGTGTCTGTCACGTGACTCTTTTGCCCTTTCGGGCTTGAACTGATGGAAAAACTAACAACATTATTAACTGTCTAAGATATTTACTTTGAAAGCTGAAGCTCACAATTATGGTAAGGGGCGTTACATTTACGACGCATTGTTTGTGGTGTTTGGCCAATCACAATGCACTGGGTCATCTGGCCAATCAGAGCAGACTGCGCTTTTTAAAGGAGGGGGCTTTGTTGAAAACAAGTGTTTGAGAGAGGCGGGGCATAGAAGAACTACAATAATGTACAGTATTTGAAAAAAAAATGTGTTTTTTGAACATTAAAGCATATGTCAATTGATGTCAGGATTCTGTTACACCATTTTGTTTACACAAAAATAATGATCTTTAAAATAGCATCATATGACCCTTTAAAGTAAGCTCTCATTCTTGAATCATGAGACATGGAATGATTGTGAAACTAGTCTTAAAGAACTTAAAAAGTGCCAAAAATCAGTGCAAATAGAGTTCACCAATTGTTGTGGGACGTCCCAGCTCAACATGCACAACTCCCTCATCGGGCTAAACAATAAGGATGGCTTGTAGCCAATTGAGATTTTTTTTTGAGCTTTAAGCCATTTGTTTGGTTTTTTTTGTTTTATTGTTTCTTTTTTTTTTGTTTGTTTGTGTTTTTTTTGTTTTTTTTCTCTTTTTTTTTTTTGGGGTTGATCCCAGCCGGCAACAAAATCCCTGCAAATAGTCAATCCTTTCATGCATTCATAAGCTTTGACAACTTTAGTAACCAGGATCCAAGAAACTATGGGATGTGGGCGCACATTCACTTCCTGTGATCTCAACACACACCACCATGAGGCGAGTTTATTGAAGCCTCGTGGGGGACGCGAGGACGGGGTCTATTGTGTCACATACAGCAGATTTTTCTCATTGTGTTTGGTGTTTTTATTGTCCAGACTGGTGGACTGTTGCTGTAAATTGTGAGTCACAAGTTTCTCCTTGAACCGTGCAGTGCAAATAAGGACGGTAAACGCTTGTGACGCAATCAGAAAACAGGTGTTTAATACACATTTAAAAGAGAAAGAGAGGAAGAAAAGAAAGAAGAGAGGAAGCAGAGATGAGAAGATGTGAGCGTGGGCGCTGTCTGCTGTGCCCACGGACAGACATGAATCCTTTCAGACTGTATTAGCATCAAGGCAAAGAACACAGAAGAGATTTGTCAGCCAAGAACCGCACCGTTCTGCTTCTGTCTTTGTCGTTCTTACTTTTTCACTGATCTGAAGAACTCTGAGGAGAGGAAACATCTCTTTTTAGTGATAGTTTTGTTTGGTGAGTTGCATCTTTCAAATAAAAGCCTCCGATATGATGCACGTCATACACAAATATGACAAGATATGGGTGAAAATGCAACATTTCAATCTGACTGGCTGGTTTCAATGTCAATTCAGAAATAAATCTACAATGAGCACTTGAGGAAGAAATAAGAACAGGATTTGTGCTTTTTGTTTGTCAGGCTTGTTGTGTTTGAATCTGAATTAACAATTATGGACATAAAAAAAAAAGACAATTCTGAAAAAAATAAAATAAAAAATACTATAAAAGAACCATTAAAGTCCGTATGGTAATATTCTGAAGTCATATGCTTGGTTTTGTTTTTTGTGTGCAGGTGTATTATCATTTATCAAAACTTGATACAAAAAAAGTATTAGCGGGACAAACTTAAATGAAAATTAGAAATGCTGTCCTGGCAATTAACTAAATGTTTAAGTTGAAACGCTAAAATTACAAACTGGAAACAAAATAAAAACTAAAGCTAAACTAAAACTGAAATAAAAATAAATTAAACCTAGACATAAATATAAACATATAAATAAATAAAATGACTACAAATTAAACTAAAATTAAAATAAAAATGGTTTAATATAAATAAATGCTAATTCAATATATTAATAAAAACGGTAATCATAATTCATTTTAAAAATTGTTTAAAATTGTTACATTAAAATTGTTATACAAAACATGTTAAAAGCACATAAAAATCACTCAATTGAAATGAAAATAAATATAAAAATAAAAGCTAATTAAATTAATAAAAACTATAACTGCATATATAAATAATAGTTAGAATAATATTGCATAATAAAATAACTGTGTGAGGAACAAACTGAAATTTAAAATTGTTTAAAATGCTGTTATGTTAAATTATTAAACAAAAACTAACAAAAATGTTGAAAGAACATAAAATCATTATACAAATGTAACTAATTAAAAAGAAAACTTCAAATATAAAAATAAAAGCTAATCAAAACATGAATTAAAAATACAATCTATAAGTAAGACCATGATCTATAAAACTAAATAATAATACTATATTAATAAAATATATAATCTATTACTGAAAGTATAATATAAACTAATTAATTCTAAAGAATAATACTATAACACTCTAAAAAATATACTATAAAACTTTAATTTTGCACAAAGATATAAGACAACTGGACTAACTATTATGCTTCTTTTTTTATGACATTTTTAGTCCCTTTTGTAGATTGACAGATGTGTTTACTACAGAATTTTTGTGTTTAAGTTCTTTCACAGGAACACTCAACTAAACAGCAAAAACATCAGAATACTGCACATGGCAGCATATTTACATGCATCAACTTGCATATTTGGTGTTTAACAACTTGGCAAAGCCCAGTGAAAAAATGAGGAGGAATTTGGATAGTTACTATTACTCCTAAACCCCTGAATGACTAACAATGGGAACGTCCATCAAACCCTGCTCTGTTTCTGTCTTTTTGTGTGCATCAGCAACAGCGTGTGAGAGTTAATCCACCTATAAACGTGCATCTGTTGCACTCCGTCTAGCGCATCTCACATTCTCAGCGATGACATCTAGGTGTGCAAATGCTCCCACAGCTGTGAACCCTCTCTAAAAGGAGATCACGGCTTAAACGACGGTCTCTAGATGCAGATCGCTGGCCAATGAGGCGGCACACAAGCCTGAGGAGACAGTGTTTGACTTCGTACAAATAGAGCAATAATGCTCAAGAGGGGGAAGCCATTACCACGAGTCATGTGAGGATATTTCAAGATGATTTGTATTCATTCCTGACGTTACTTTCACACTCTGTTAACCTCAGTGGTGGTGGGCTCTCGCATCTGCGAGCCCCTCGGATTTGACGGGCGGTAAGCAAGGAGAGGTGCTGTCGGGTTAATGATGCGTGATCGTGCCGAAGAAGGCGGCCAATGGCACTCCGATGGCTCTTCGTGGCAGGGGTTGCCTAGCAACATACTGTAGGAAGAGTGGGAAAACCCAGGCTGTCATTCCACACTCGCGGCGTCTCTGTGAATGCAAGCTCTGTGACACTGCACAGACAGCATGAAAGAACGCTGCAGTGCCCGAATGCATGCGTGAGGGCGGCAGTGTGCTTCTAAGACACCTGCGCATCAATTCATAGCCTTTTATGTGCTTTAAATGATTTCATTTTACAGAAATACCTGTAGTCTGGCACACCGCACAGCTATGCCTTAGCATCGCCTGTCAACCGCAATAACAAGGGTGACTGCAATGGCAGCATGCTAGTGCATCAAAACATTTTCATGCAAACTTTAACATTGCCTTTTAGATGCACAAATAGACCTTTACACACATAGATTAAAGGAATAGTTCACCCAAAAATGAAAATTTGCTGAAAATGTACACACCGTCAGGCCATCCATGATTAGTTTGTATCTTTATCAGAACAGATTTGGAGAAATGTAGCATTCCATCACTTGCTCACCAATGGATCCTCTGCAGTGAATGGGTGCCATCAGAATGAGAGTCCAAACAGCTGATAAAAACAAAGTATCCACACCACTCCAGTCCATCAGTTACCATCTTGAGAAGTGAAAAGCTGTGGGTTTATACGAAATCATTAAGGCATTTCAACTTTGACCCGTCGCGTCTGACTAAAATACCATAAATCCATAATCCATAATAACACTTCCTCCAGTGAAAAAGTCCATCTCCTGTTGTCCTCTCACCCATTGGTCAGAAACCTTTTGGTCTGTTTTTGCTTGTAAACGGTGTTTGATCTGTGTAGATTTCTCTCCTGATTCAGATTACGCTGGAGAACCTAATATTATGGATTATGGAAGCAGTGGTTTGAAGTTAAAAAAAGGCTTAATGATGAATTTGTTTCTTACAACCTCACAGCTTTTCAATTTCAAGAGGTAATGATGGACTGGAGTGGTGTGGATTACTTGTGGATTATTGTGATGTTTTTATCAGCGGTTTGGACTCTCATTCTGACGGCACCCATTCATTGCAGAGGATCCATTGCTGAGGAACTGGTATAATGCTAAGCAATAATGCTCAAGAGGGGAAGCCATTACCACAAGTCGTGTGAGGATATTTCAAGATGATTTGTATTCATTCCTGACTTTGATGGACTGGAGTGGTGCGGATTACTTGTGGATTATTGTGATGTTTTTATCAGCTGTTTGGACTCTCATTCTGATGGCACCCATTCATTGCAGAGGATCCATTGCTGAGGAACTGATATAATGCTCAATTTCTCCAAATCTGTTCTAATGAAGAAAAACACTAATCTACATAATGGATTGCCTGAGAGTGTGTAAACTTTAAGCAAATTTTCATTTTTGGGTGGAATATTTCTTTAAACAATATTGCATTGATGTAGAACTGAGATTCTTGGCCATTTGTAAATTTAATGTGTCTGGCTTCTGGTGTCATTCACTTCCAGTTATGTTACATGTACAAAAACAGTCTGTTATGCTGCTTTATATTGCAAACTGACATTTCTTATCACATTATTTAATTTATTATTGTAATCATAAAAACACACTGTTTTGAAGCGAAAATAGTTTTATCGTTTACGGTACTTAGACAGATAAAATAGAAAATAGCTTATTTCCGTGTTGCAAGATACACTGTAGCATTGCATCATGTTTGTTTCAGCACATTGCACACTCGAAAAAAGTTACAAAAATACAAAAACAGAAAATTCAACACATAAAGCATCATGTTTTGCCATTACAGTATGTGAAGACTCACTGGCCAATTCAATTAAAATACACTCAGATAAAACGCTCTCTCCGCTCGTTCTGCAGGTTATTGTAATTATCTCAATAAGTGTGCACCTCTGTTTTTGTCAGCTGCCTTGACCCTGTATTGTCAGTTCAGCACTTAGTGTCATGTTTTTACTATGTTGTGTCAAGTTGAGACCCTCTCAAGACCCTGCATTCTGTTCTATTCTGTTGCCCTCCATCTAGCTTATTAAAAAAAAATAAATCACCAAATTAAAAATGCATCCAAAATTTCCAGTGTTTTTGAGGTGCTGAAAAAAAAAACATGATGCAATGCAATGGTGTATTAAAACATAAAATATGAATGGCTCTTGAAAATTGACTTGTGTTTGTCCATCTGCTGCCACAGATTTTTTTATTTTTTTGCATGCATTTATGGCTCAGATGCAGGTTATTTCTATATTATTTATATTTATCTTATCTAAAAAAAAAAAAAAGTAGTTTGGTAATTTTCCTTTGTTTTGGTATTTAATTTTTTTTTTTTTTCAGTTACCATCAAGCAACCAGTTCAGCGTTTGATTGTTTTTTTATGTTTATTCAAGTTTTTAACTTCAATATTAATAATATATAATTTTAATCTATTTAATTACAGAAATATTTGTTTTTTAAAAATCTAAAATTTACAAATATTTTTAAATAAATTAAGTTTTGTTTTACTTACAACACACTGCTTCAGGGATTTTGCCTCCAGTGGGGCAAAAAGTATTTAGTCAGCCACCAATTGTGCAAGTTCTCCCACTAAAAAGATGAGAGAGGCCTGTAATTTATCATAGGTATACCTCAACTATGAGACAAAATGAGAAAAAAAATCCAGAAATCACATTGTAGGATTTTTTAAGAATTTATTGGTAAATTCCTCGGTAAAATAAGTTATTTGGTCACCTACAAACAAGCAAGTTTTCTGGCTCTCACAGACCTGTAACTTTTTCTTTAAGAGGCTCCTCTGTCCTCCACATGTTACCTGTATTAATGGCATCTGTTTGAACTCGTTATCATTATAAAAGACACCTGTCCACAACCTCAAACAGTCACACTCAAACTCCACCATGGCCAAGACCAAAGAGCTGTCAAGGACACCAGAAACAAAATTGTAGACCTGCACCAGGCTGGGAAGCAATAGGTAAGCAGCTTGGTGTGAAAAAAAAAAACTGTGGGAGCAATTATTAGAAAATGGAATACATACAAGACCACTGATAATCTCCCTTGATCTGGGGCTCCACGCAAGATCTCATCCTGTGGGGTCAAAATGATCACAAGATCTGTGAGCGAAAATCCCAGAACCACACGGGGGACCTAGTGAATGACATGCAGAGAGCTGGGACCAAAGTAACAAAGGCTACCATCAGTAACACACTGCGCCGCCAGTGACTCAAATCCTGCAGTGCCAGACGTTTCCCCCTGCTTAAGCCAGTACATGTCGAGGCCCGTCTGAAGTTTGTTAGAGAGCATTTGGATGATCCAGAAGGATTGGGAGAATGTCATATGGTCATATGAAACTCACCTTGTCGTGTTTGGAGGAGAAAGAATGCTGAGTTGCATCCAAAGAACACTATACCTACTGTGAAGCATGGGGGTGGCAACATCATGCTTTGGGGCTGTTTTTCTGCAAAGGGACCAGTACGACTGATCCGTGTAAACGAAAGAATGAATGGGCCATGTATCGTGAGATTTTGAGTGAAAACCTCCTTCCATCAGCAGGGCATTGAAGATGAAACGTGGCTGGGTCTTTCAGCATGACAATGATCCAAACACACCGCCCGGGCAACGAAAGATTGGCTTCGTAAGAAGCATTTCAAGGTCCGGGAGTGGCCTAGCCAGTCTCCAGATCTCAACCCCATAGAAATTCTTTGGAGGGAGTTGAAAATCCGTGTTGCCCAGCGACAGCCCCATAACATTACTGCTCTAGAGGAGATCTGTATGGAGGAATGGGCCAAAATACCAGCTACAGTGTGTGAAAACCTTGTGAAGACGTACAGAAAACGTTTGACCTCTGTCATAGCCAACAAAGGGTATATAACAAAGTAATGAGATGAAATTTTGTTATTGACCAATACTTATTTTCCACCATAATTTGCTAATAAATTCTTTAAAAATACTACAATGTGATTTCCTGGATTTTTTTTTTCTCATTTTGTCTCGCATAGTTGAGGTATACCTATGATGAAAATTCAGGCCTCTCTCATCTTTTAAGGTGGGAGAACTTGCACAATTGTGGCTGACTAAATACTTTTTTTCCCCACTGTATATCATTAATATTTGCCTATATACTGTGTATTTTTATATATATTCTATTCATATATATATATATATATATATATATATATATTATAATATATATATATATATTATTATATTGGTCTGCAGCAAGCCATGCTTTTTGCAAAATCCATCACATCCAAGCCCATAAGTCAGTCCCTAGCAGTCAACCATGAACCCTGCTGGCATCAGTGCTTGTTAACTTAGTGCACAAATTTTCAAATATTTACAGCAAAAGTGTATCATCTATAGGTCTCTTAAGACGCTTGGAGCACTGGCGGCACTGCTTTACTCAAAAGGCAGCATGTTATTTACTCTGCCTGTAGATCAATACCTGCTGTACCTGCAATACCACTTTGCAGTGGCCAGTTTTGATTATTCAGGGCTGTCAATGCAGGAGTTTTCCACTGGATTCCACGGGGGAATGGGCAAGTATTGACCCACTTTTCCTATTCACAGCTCCTCATAGAGCTCCATCTGTCCATCTCTGCCAAACCTCAAGAGATGTAAAGCTACTGCTGGTGTGCCGTTCATCCACATTAACTAATGTTCATGCAGGACTCTGAAGTGCACGAGGCGGAGATGGGCTTCTTAAGAGAGGCACAAAACCACAGAGATCGATTTACAGTGTTTACTGCAGATCTCTGTGCGTTCGTGCTGGAACAAAAGAGGATGAATATTTGATGTGGCCACAGACTCTGGAAATCAATAAAAGCTTTGTGGTTTCGTCTCACTTCTGACACAGTATATTAAACTGCATTAAAAGTGGTGAGAAATGACAGTGTTAAGACCTTGTCAACGAATATCGCGCATGCCGATCGCCAGCGGTTTTTCGTGGCGTATCTTGTTTGTTCCATTACCAGTGACTGTATAAAACATGGACGTAGTGTCCGTGACATCACCTGTAGGTTCCTGAAGAGCGTTTTTGAAGCTCAAAGTGGGCGGAGCCGGTCGTCGCCATCTTGGCAGTGTGTCACTCCCGGATAATCAAAAATGGGCAAAAAGGCGAGAGCTGGTTGCTGAAACCACGCCCACAAAGCTCGACGGTGGTGACAGCAGCGGCAACCCACCTGATACTCAAGTGGCCACGCCCTTAATTATACAGAACTTTAAGGCTTAATATAATTTAAAACGGATGACTTATAAAAAAAATTCACCCCCCTCTCAGTTGTTATGAAGGGCAAAATTAGCTTTATAGACCAAAATAATTTTTTGAACCAGGCTGTAAACATGTTTTTTTCTGCTGTTAAGTTTTAATATGGGGAGTCTATGGGATTGACTCCCTTTTGGAGCCAGTCTCTAGCGGACAGTTGATGAATTGCAGTTTAAGTCACTTCCGTTTTGGCTTCACCAGAGAGAGCAGGAGGGAACATGCCCAATTCCTCCTGCTTAGATGAAGCTTTAATGAAAACGAAATACCCCGGTACACATCGATCCTATTTGATCTGCAATTCCTCTCCATAACTCCCTCTTATCGAGATTTTTGTAGTCGCTGTCGCGTTTGTCATAAAGCCCTTTGTGTTCATACACCAATGAGACCAGCAGCTCTACATTCATCTTGCCTCGATGCATCTTCTTGGTCTACTTATTTCCTCTTTGTTGTTAGGTATCAATGTGTGCTCGGAAAGACCGTTTTGTGCTTGAGCGCCACGACAGCGTCGTGTTTTACTGTAACTTTCTGCAGCTCCAGGCACGTGAACAAAAGCACCAATAATTGGTAAGGCAGATTTTTAATGCGGCGCGTCAAAACAAAAAAAGGAGCCAGAGGCGTTTTTTCAAAAATGAAGCTTTTACGCCTGCCGTTTTGCGCACCGGTGTGCACACTCACATTGGCACCCTTTGTTTAGTCACGAGGCATTAAACGCCGGCGATAATCGCGCGTGATATTCGTCCCGGTGTGCACAAGCTTTTAAGCTGAAGAAATCAAAGATGGAAGCGCCTGAGTGATAGTTTGATGATGAACTACATCTTCACATTTTCTGAAGGAAGCAAGAGTGGTGTGAACGGTTGCTAAGGTGTTCCGAGCGATGTCACAAGGGAGTTCTATAGGTGGTTTCTAAAGTATCCTTAGTGGTTATTTGCATGTTACTGTGGAGATAGCATGTTATTAGTGGTTGCTAGGGTGTTGTGGGTAGTTGTCAGCAGTTGCTAAGGTGTTCCGAATATTTATTGCTAGGGAGTGCTAGGTAGTTGCTAAGGTATTCTGAGTGGTTATTTGTGCATTTTTATTCAGTACGTACAGGTGCATCTCAATAAATTAGAATGTCGTGGAAAAGTTCATTTATTTCAGTAATTCAACTCAAATTGTGAAACTTGTGTATTAAATTAATTCAATTCACACAGACTGAAGTAGTTCAAGTCTTTTTTTCTTTTAATTGTGATGATTTTGGCTGATATTTAACAAAAACCCACCAATTCACTATTTCAACAAATTAGAATACTTCATAAGACCAATAAAAACATTTTTTTAGTGAATTGTTGGCCTTCTGGAAATTGTTCATTTACTGTACATGTACTCAATACTTGGTAGGGGCTCCTTTTGCTTTAATTACTGCCTCAATTCGGCGTGGCGTGGAGGTGATCAGTTTGTGGCACTGCTGAGGTGGTATGGAAGCCCAGGTTTCTTTGACAGTGGCCTTCAGCTCATCTGCATTTTTTGGTCTTTTGTTTCTCATTTTCTTCTTGACAATACTCCATAGATTCTCTATGGGTTCAGGTCTGGTGGGTTTGCTGGCCAGTCAAGCACACCAACACCATGGTCATTTAACCAACTTTTGGTGCTTTTGGCAGTGTGGTCAGGTGCTAAATCCTGCTGGAAAATGAAATCAGCATCTTCAAAAAGCTGGTCAGCAGAAGGAAGCATGAAGTGCTCCACAATTTCTTGGTAAACGGCTGCAGTGACGTTGGTTTTCAAAAAGCACAATGGATCAACACCAGCAGATGACATTGCACCCAAAATCATCGCAGACTGTGGAAACTTAACTCTGGACTTCAAGCAATTTGGGCTATGTGCTTCTCCACCCTTCCTTCAGACTCTGGTTTCCAAATGAAATACAAAACTTGCTCTCGTCTGAAAACCACTTCGGACCACTGGGCAACAGTCCTGTTCTTCTCCTTAGCCCAGGTAAGACACATCTGACGTTGTCTGTGGTTCAGGAGTGGCTTAACAAGAGGAATATGACAGCTGTAGCCAAATTCCTTGACACGTTTGTGTGGTGGCTCTTGATGTCTTGACCCAAGCCTCAGTCCATTCCTGGTGAAGTTCACTCAAATTCTTGAATCGTTTTGCTTGACAATCCTCATAAGGCTGCGGTTCTCTTGTTTGGTTGTGCATCTTTTTCTTCCACAATTTTTCCTTCCTCTCAACTTTCTGTTAACATGCTTTGATACAGCACTCTGTGAACAGCCAGCTTCTTTGGCATTGAATGTTTGTGGCTTACCCTCCTTGTGAAGGGTGTCAATGATTGTCTTCTGGACAACTGGCAGATCAGCAGTCTTCCCCATGATTGTGTAGCCTAGTGAACAAAACTGAGAGACAATTTTGAAGGCTCAGGAAACCTTTGCAGGTGTTTTGAGTTATTAGCTGATTGGCATGTCACCATATTCTAATTTGTTGAGATAGTGAATTGGTGGGGGTTTTTTTAAATGTGAGCCAAAATCATCACAATTAAAAGAACCAAAGACTTAAAATACTTCTGTCTGGGGGCATTGCTTATTTAATATACGAGTTTCACAATTTTAGTTGAATTTCTGAAATAAATGAACTTTTCCACAACATTCTAATTTATTGAGATGCACCTGTATGTTCACAGTGGTTGCTAGGTTGTTTTAAGTTAATATAATGCTGCTATTTACATGTTAACCGCCTCTCTAAGCAAACATATAACAATATCCGTGCAACCACCCACACTCTAGCATCATAGAGTTTTGCAAGGGCTTTCTTCAGAAAATGCAAAGATAGTTCATTCTAAAGGGTGTAAGTCGGATCACTTAGAAAAGCAACCTTTCATTGACAAAATCAGTATGATTTTATGAATCACCAAGGTCCACTGTTTCAGCTAAAAATCTTCTTTACTGTTCTAGTTCTAACTGCGGGGTGGGGGTGGAAACAAATCCCTACATTTTTGATGCCTGATAGTGGTTAATTTAACAGCACCTTTTCTTTTTGGGGAAACTACCCCTTTAAGGAGGATTTTAATAAACTCCTAATCCAACAGTAATTGTGTAACTTGCTTTAACAAGCATTAATAACCTCTGTGCAACAAGATTTATTTTTCCATTATTAAAGCCGAACAGGATAGAAAATGACATGTGGTATTGAAGCAATCGGCAAGATTATTGATTCAGTGTTGGCTTGATAAAACAGAATGGTAGTGTGTGTGTTTGGGCGGGGCTCTGATAATTATTCACCGAGAGAACATCTAATGAACTGTAACAGCTTCCTGTGCCAAGATTCCATCAGCTGCGATCAATGAAACACACTGCCAGCCTCCCGCATCGATCACCTGCCAATCACTGTCTCCCAGCAACACAACCAAGATGCAGAAACAAAACCAAAATGATTATCAATGTTTCCACTCCGCATCACAAGGTTTTAAGGAACGCAGTAGGACATAGAAGGCAACAGGAAAATGAGGAAATGTGAATCACAGCAGGAATGATGCACATCTCTTTTTTCACTTCATGCTTTGCCTCACTAATAAAAAAGCTAAACTTTGCCTGGCTATATTTAATTTTGTCTGTTTTATAGATTAAATTTTGATTCCTCCATCTGATTTGATTTGTGAGATCAGAAGTGAAGCTACATTGTGCACTTCAAAAAAAAAAATCTAAGGCTACAGATGCACCTTAAAATTACATGAATGCTTGATAAAACACGCCGCCTTTCTTTTGCATTTGGGCTTTCTCTTTCATTTCGGAGTGAATGCAATTGAGGCCGATCTTGGGTGATTGCATCGTGCAGCTGTTACCGTCACATTGATTGCATGGCTTTGATAGGCCATAGATGTTTACCCTTTAACTCCCCGTTAATTAGAGAACACAGAGCGAATGACACTATTGAGAGTCAAAAAACCCTACTTGAACGGTGTTTGAAAAGCAGGACATCACACAAGTGAAGAGAAACGCACAATAAGCCTTATATAACACAGTGTGGCATAATTAAATCTTTCTCTTTGAGCTTTTTTAGTATGAATGGATTCGTGTTTTCTTTCTATTTCAGAGGGAGCTGCAATCGAAAGGCTGCGTCGATCGGCTGTGTTCTAAGAAACACCCGTCCCTTGTGGAACACTCTGTCCTTCTCTTTTTCTCGCTCGCCTTGTCTTTGCTTTTGTTCTCTCGCATGGTTTTTCATTCTTACCTGATTTCTGGACTTGCAGTATTCGCTCGTACACACTGTCTGAGCTCTCCAGCAGCGTTCGGCAGGTCTGGATCATCTGTGAACACGGGAGAAAGGGACACGTAATGAGCATCTGTGCTGTTACTGTAACAGTCTGATGACAGCTCATTTGTAGTGTGTCACAGTGGCCTGTACCCTGCAGATACTCGCATACATTCAGAGGTCACAGGAAATGTAACAAATACATTCCAGTCACACAGAAAGTAAAATAAAAAAGCAAAAATAAAAATAAATAGGTAGTGATAAAATAATAAAAATTGTAAAAATACAATTCCGTCCTACTTTTGTATAAATGGCAATTCATGTGCCTGAGGTCATATGAATACATTCCAGTGACCAGAAAAATAAAGTAAAAAAATAGAATAAAATAAATAGTAATAAAATACTACAACAAATAAATAAGTAGTATTGTTTTCTCCTTTTGTGTAAATGATGAGAAGACATTTTCATGTTTAGAAATTATTCCTGAATATGGGTCTTTTATGAAGTTACACACATTTTACAGTAAATTATACAGTAGTTAGGAGCTGTATAATTCACAGATATTTAAAATTCTAAACCTTTTTAAAAGTTATACATTTGTCTTATTAAAACATTTATTATCTGTATTTATTTATCTATCCTCCATCCCAAGGACAGGGCACGCCTGGCCTGATGGAGCACTGAGGGGGGAAAAAATCTATTTTTGGACTTTGAACAACATACGATTATAGAAAACAATACAAAACAGGAAGTCCATGGTTTCGCAAACAGCTCGCCCAAAGAGGAAAGTCCATAGCGCCAGAAAGTAGGACAGATGTGTAATAGATTTGCTCTTTTGTTTCAAACCATGACACTCACACCCTCTAATGAGGTGAGCAAGAATTCCTACATTTAATTAGCCCAGACTATTCATACACACCTAACTAATTCAGACAGACATCTCGGCGCAGGACAACGCTACATATCTGCAGCGGCTTCCAACACCACCACTCAGAAAGCCAGAGTGCTGGTTCAAAAACTTCTCTTATGAGACTCCACGCTGCCAAAACGAACCAAGTTAAAGCTGCATTTATGAAGGCCACATTATATCCTTTTTTCGTGCTGCGTTCATTATAAGGCAGTCTAGATTTTCTTACACATTGTTTTTTCATGTTTTTCATGTGTTGTAACCCTCTCCTCTGACCCTTAAACTAATCAACAATTTTTAATCATGCTATACATGTTTTTCGCTACTGTATATTAAAGGTTAGTTCACACCAAAAATGAAAAGTCTGTCATGAGTTACTCACGCCTCATGGCGTGCCTACCCGTAAAAGCTTTGTTTGTCGTTGGAACACAATTTAAGATATTTTTGATGATTTCTGAGGGCTCTCTGACCCTCCCATATACAGCAAGGTAACTACCACGTTCAAGTCCAGAAAAGTACCAAGAAGATCGACAAAGTAGTCTGTGTGACATCAACGGTTCAACTGTAAACTTACGAAGCTACGAGAAAGTGGAACAAAGAGCGTTATTTTTGTTTTTTCAAGCGCAAAAAAGTATTCTCAAAGCTTCGTAACTTTACAGTTGAACCACTGACGTCACACGGACTACTTTGTCGATCATCTTGGATGTGGTAGTTACCTTGCTGTCTATGGAGGGTCAGAAAGCTCTCAGATTTAATCAAATATATCTTAATTTGTGTTCCGAAGATGGAGGTCTTACGGGTTTGGAACGACACACGGGTGAGTAATTAATGACAGCAATTTTCATTTTTGGGTGCACTAACCCTTTAATGTGTCTCCTATGTCAGGAGCTGTGTTATGATTTACCAGCATAGTTCATCTCAGTCTCAAGCCTCGGTTTAAGTTTATTCATGCAGATTATGCATATGCTCGTTCTGACCTTTAGACTCTTGAAACGCTTGCATGTATCATAAAAACAAAGTCCTCTGGGAAGAGTTTACACTTACAAAACCTAACGGGGTGGGAAATGTGAAGTCATGCTTTAATTGTTGAAACTTCCTGCAGTTAACATGTTGAATTTATTTGGTAACAACGGCTCTTGTTCAAGTAAGATTTTTTTTTGTTGAAAGAAGTACTTCTATTAGTCCTCACAAAGTCTGCATTTATTGGATCAAAAATACAGTAAAAAACAGCAATATTTTGAAATATTATTGCAGTTTTAAGATAACTGTTTTCTATTTGAATATATTTTAAAAGTAATTTATTTCTGTGATGCAAAGCGGAAAAAAAAAAAAATTTTCACATCATTACTCCAGTCTCAGTGTCCAAGATCCTCCAGAAAATAATATAATAGCTGATTGCTGCTTCATAACATTTCTTATTAATATATCGGTGTTGAAACATTTTTTTTTGTGGAACTTGTTATACACATTTTTTGATTAATAGAAAGTTTGTTTATTTGAGAAAATATCTTTTGCTACTTTTACAGAAAATGCTTTACTGTCAATGTTTGAATTTAATTTTATTTGTCCTTCTGGAATAAAGGAATTTTTTGTCATTTTTTACCCTTATTTGAAAGTTCAGAAATGTGTGTCTGGAAAACAAGTAACAAAAGGAAGATTTTCGCAACCTGTTTGTGGTATCATTTCTATGACAATGAATCAGCTGAGCTCGTAGTCTTGAGCAATTACTGGCTCTTGTGATGTAGAAACAAAGGATAAACTGAAACTTTAATTTAATGCACTGCCAATGGCACAGTTCCTTATGTACCGCAGGTCAGTCTAATTGAATTGTACATCCCTATAGTGGCCAAAAGCATTGCAGGGTCACTTGTTGGAGCCAGATTATCTATCCATGCCAACAAAGAGGAGAACAGCTGCTTTAGTTTCGCGCCTGCATCTCTTTCCAATGGCTCGTGCTCAGAAACCTCTCACTGCAATCAGTAACGAGGCTGTGGCAACTTTCCAGGAAGTCGCACACTTTCTGATGGCTTCACCACGTGCCGACGGTCGCCCAGACCTGACAGAAGCAGACAGGAAAGCTAACAGTACGCAAGTGTCAAAACTATTTCTTCACACCATTCTACTCGGAGACCCATGCAGAGTTTGCATTCATCTGCAACCAAAACAATCGCTGAAAGAACCTAGATGTGGGCTTGCACAGGCAAACACCACTCACCTCGCTTACAGAAAAATGGTACAGATCAGTCACACCGTTCCTTGTTAAGGTCCAATTCTTACTAGTAACTTTACCTCTGTCCTTGGTTAAAGAAGCCAGAATTTGGTGCTAGTAATAGTATAAGCTAGCTTTAATTTAGGATGAGTTAAGGATTAATATATCTAAAATATGGTCATGCAGAATAAAGTATGTGCTTTATAAGTACTAATCAACAGCCAACATGTTAATAATAGAAATGCTAATAAGCAACTAGTTAATGTGAGAATTCACTTCTAGTGAGGTGACACTACACACATCCCATTTGTGGTAACTTGTGTTTATGAATGCATTTTAATCAAACTGAATGCATCTATCAAACTAGCCCTACATCCAAGTCATCCAAAAATCAATTCGGATTAGTTGTTCACTAACGAAATTATTCAGACACATTTAGTGACAAGAGTCCACTCAGACGATCTGGTATTAGTTAATCTTTTCTTTTTAAGAAATTAAAAATAGATTATTTATACCTGAAAGGCGCTTAATAGTTAAAGGGGTCATATGATGCTGCAAAAAGAACATTATTTTTGTATTTTGGTGTAATGAAATGTGTTTATGCGGTTTAAGGTAAAGAAAAACACATTATTTTCCACATAATGTACATTATTGTTTCTCCTCTATGCCCCGCCTTTCTGAAACGCGTCGATTTTTACAAAGCTCATCGTCATAAAAGCGATGTGTGCTGTGATTGGCCAGCTGTCCAGTGTGTTGTGGTTGGCCGAATACCTCAAGCTTGTGACGGAAATGCTACGCCCCTTACCATACTGTGATGCCGTGTCCGGCTGGAGCGACGAGACAAAAACATTAACCCCCATTATAAATGAGGCATTCGTTGCATCCAGTGGGGACATAATTACAGATTATAATGAAATATACTGTCTTTTTACACGTTGCATCGCATCTCACCACATAAGCAAAAAACCATGTCTGCATTTGTGATCGGAGAAATGACAAACAACAAGCGCTACTCTACACTGCCCAAAAACTTGCTTTAAATATTAAAAAAAAACTTACTTACAATCTATGAGTCAGAACAGCCGGCATTGTAGTCTACCAGGATCAGTAAACAGTCCTCTATAAAATGTGCTGCACACATCTGAATATTTGGGTTGAAGTGTTCTGGAACATTGTTGTAAATACAACTTAACCACTGATTCTAGTCGTGTCCATTTTTGGAAGACCAAACAAAGTAGTTTCGCTTCACAACGAAACACACAAAGTTTACACACAAGGGCTTAGAGTGAGCAAAGGCGGCGGCTTAAGAACGGCGCGGCCGTGGCGGATTCGACGAAGGAGCGTCTGGAAGGACATGTGATGACTCCGGGCTGGACTCTGCTTTGTCCACGTTGAAAGCCGATCCGGTGATCCACAGCGCGAAATTGATGTATTTCCTCAGTGACCAGCACGGATCAGTTCTAGGCATGACGAAGCGGATATCGTTTTCTTTTGGAAGGCCAAACAAAGTATTTCGCTTTCACAATGAAACACAGCGCCTTCACGACATGGTGGCGTCAACAACAATACTACAGCGAGAAAAAAGTTGCACCTTCCTTTCTTTTGCGTGAACATTTGGGCGGCGTTATGCACATCGTGACGTAGACATGTGGGGGCTTGTTTGAACGAGCCGTTTTAGGTAGGTGTTGACTCTTAACTTTTATAAAGAATGTCTCTTTGGTTTTGAGACTTTAGTCTTTGCAAGTTTTTCAGATCTTCTTTATGCACCAAGAGCTGTAACACTCCAAAGAGAAAGTAAAATTTTAATTTCATCATATGACCCCTTTAAGGCATGGCTCATTTATATTGAACAGGTTGACTAAGTCACCAATTTAGTTAGATGTCATGAACAAATTTGGCTATTTTTTTTACTTCATATTTTTTAACATCAATGCCTTGTAACATACACACTGTTCAAAGGTTAATACATTTTTGTATTTATTGGAAGAAGTTCCTACTCTTTCAGCAAGAATGCAAGAGTTAAGACGTGTATAACGTTACCTAAAGATTTCACTTCAAATAAATGCCTGTTTTTTGAACTTTTTCCTATTCGAGATGCATCGATTTGCAATTTTCTTGCTCATTCCGATTTTCGATTTTTTTTTTAGTGTGATATGCCGATTTTTCTTTCTAAGAACTATAATTGACATCATATACAAACAAAAATCTACTTTTCTTTAATGCAAAGTTTTATTTTCATAAAAAAACACAAGTTAAAAAGTCAGTAATAAAATAAGAACAAATTAAAAAATTGCAAACAACAGCACAAATAAATTCAATATAATAAAGAGAGCTATGAAACTAAGTTTTTATTCAGTTAAGAAATACTACAGAAATTAAAGTAATAAAATGTAAAATAACACATCCAGTGTTATTTTTCATTTGATTACTTTAATTTCTGTAGTCTTCATTGTAAAAATTTAATACAGATTAATGCTTACCATTAAAAGTTATAAAACGTATTCAGTCAAGTGCAGAAAGTGATTTTCTTTGTCTTTTGTCTTTCTTTTAACATGACAGACAGCAGCAGGAATATTGGACTGCGGTCCCTTTAAGAGTTTATCCACGTACCCAATATACTGTTACACAACATGCTTCTCTTTCTCAACTATTTAACGTTCCAAAACTGACTGTGTTGAACTGGATACTTGCATGATGAATGAGACTTGGTGTGAGAGAGAAGGGGTTTCTAGATATGAGAGCAGACTGCGCTGCTGATGCTATTGCCTGTGCCGCGGTAACAAACGGAATGCTCGGAATCAGAGAAGTGAGACTGATGTGGCCCGTTCCACGATCCGGCCGAGCACAAGGAAATCAGCCGATTTTCGTCCGGGCCGATCGATCGGTGCATCTCTACTTTTTATTACTTAAAGAATCCTGGAAAAAAAAGTATCACTATTATCACAAAAATTTAACTATTTTCAACATTGATAATAATAAAAAAAAAATCTTGAACAACCAAATCTGCATATTAGAATGATTTCTCATGTGACACTACAGATTCACGGAGTAATGATGCTTGACATTCAGCTTTTTATCACAGAAATTAATTACAATTTTTAACGTATTTCAAAAAGAAACCAGTTTTAATTTGCAATAATATTTCACAAAATTACCGTTTTTACTCCAAAATATAATGCAAAAACAAAAATCTTACTTTAGAATAGAATTGTATTTCGGAGAAGAGCCTAACTAGAAAAATATATGCACTATAGAAAATTCCAGGCTGGAAACCCATTTAAAATCCCCTGATATTTCCTGGTTTTCAGTGACTGGCTATTTAATCACTAGGCCACACCACTTTTTGGTTGTAGCTGTGACAGAGGCGCGGGCCGTAGCCTCATGCACACACAGCTGCAGCAGCTGTCTCATCATCATCATCATGCCCACTGTCATTACATTACTAATGGCTGGAGAAATTGCAGCCTTGGTGGCAGACAAACCACTATAGGGGGTATTTATAGAGCGGGGGACCAGGAGGAGGACAACAGCAACCCCTTTTTTAACTGGTGCGCAAACAGCGCGGCGTTTCCTCACTGATATCGTTCAGTTCATTCATATATGCGAGTCATCGGACAATAAATACTTTACTATTTAGATTTCAGCAATAGCAACAGCCAAAAAATATAGAAAAAAAAGCCAAGTTTTGACATGTTGATATGAGGAATTTGGTCTCATATGGATCTGTTGTGTTCCTCTGCTCCAGCGTTCTTCCTGAAATAAGAGCTTGGAGACTTTCATTCCGTTCCTGCTCATCAAACTGCAAAACACTGCAAAAAACATTCTCTGGGCAGTTTGAATTTACAATTTGTGATGGTGAATTATTCAAACATAAGCAAAAACAAAAACTGTTGCGACTCATTGTCAAGACCCATGGATACAGACCTGCTTTATTCATGGTTGCATCCTTGTAACTCATCAAATCTGAGTCAACATCATCAAAAACTAAATGCGGCTATACAGACTTCTCTTTTTTTGTTTTCCAGTACAAATATCTAAACAATCATAAATCAAGACAAAAGGCTTGCTTTCTGAAAAATACATATTAAAAAAAATTATGTATGCTTAAAATAAGAAGAAAAAAAATCTGCCAATGGGGTTAGAAAAAAATAATCTTAATTAAATAATCTTAATGAATAAAATAATCTTCTCAAACAGAAAAAAAAAATTTCATACCCCACTGGCAGATATTTTACCTTGTTTTAAGCAAAAACTTGCTTAATTTTGATAAATATTAGACTTGCTGTCTGAAACATTTAAGTCAATTTGCTTCTCATGTAAATATATCTGAAATCTCAAATATATGTATCTAATAATTTAATAATACATTTATCTAATATTTATCTATAAGAATGTTTACATATTTGCACTGAAATTTGCTAATTGTATTGTGATATTAGCTACTAAAACATTTATTAAGTTATTTTAAATCTAATTTCCATCAAAATCCACAAATCCACTGTAGAAATGATTTTCTTGCTTACTATTTTTGTACAAATATCTACAAATTCTTAAATCAATATACATTTACTTGAAATGACATAAGACATTAAGTCTTGGTTTTCTGGAAAATTTTAGAAAAATTAGTGGTTGGTAGTGCTTAAAACAACAAAAAATCTGCCATGGGGTTAGAAAAAAAAAAAATTATCTTATTCAAGGGAATTTTTTATTTGCTTACACAAATTTGTTCTTGTTTTAAGCAAAACTCACTTAATTTTGATGGATAGTAAGTCTGGTTTCTGGAAATCAGTTCTTTTCAAGTAAATGTATCTAAATGTAAACATACTGTATAAGAATGTTTTTGTACTGGAAAACAAGACAATATTAAAGAAGAACAATTTTTTTCCCCGTGTGCGGATCAGAATAACAAATTTCAGTCACACAAAGCTATTCTGTGGCACCTGAACACTTTGAATACGGTGTCATGTTCACTGCAGTTGTAAGAAAAATAGCTAAATATTCCAAATTTGTGTTCAATTGAAAAAAAAGTATCTAGAAAGAGAAGAGTGAGTGATTTAAGACAGAATTTTCATTTTTGGCGTTTTGGAGGACCTATTCCTAGAAATGTACTCACCATCTCATAAGCGGTGACCACTTTCTTCAGGACTTCAGGCAGCAGGCCCTGGGCCTCCATGGTGGGGTACTGATCTTTGAGGTTAAACAGCAAAACCAGGCTGCTGTCCGGCCCGACGAGGCGTGGGGACAGCGCTAGTATACACTGCTTCAGGTTGGCCACCGCAGACAGACCGCAAAGCTCTTTAAACGGCACAATGGCATTCTGTGAAGGACATGTAGGTCAAAGAGTGAGCGTGCACATAAATGTTCTGCAGCACCGAACACATTGTTTTGTTTATGATAATATCTACCACCAAATGTAGGGCTACACGGTTAATCAAAATGAAAGCGAAATTGCAATATGGCTTTGATTTAATAAATATCTATATGTGCTGTGTGCTTCAGAGTGAAGCGTGGCACTGTGTTCTTTTACACACGAGCTGCTCATTATCTGATGGTGTTTGCATCTTCCTATACTTGAAATTAGAAGAGTTTATCAACAAAACAGAAACCCTCTGGTCTTCCGTCAAAAGGATTTCAAAGGTTTGACGTTTGAAAAACGAAGAAATTAATACAGCCATAAATATAAACAATTTTACAAACATAAATATAAGCAATTTTACAGTTGTAATTTAAAATGAAATTATTATTTGTTATATTTTGTTATATTATTAAATTAGGAGATTATGTTATATGATTATGTGGGGTTCCATCAAAAATATTTCAAAAGTTTGACGTTTGAAAATTAAGAAATCAATTTCTCTTACATACTTTATTTTTTCCGCAGTGAAATATACAAATTTAAGTTTTTCTTATTTTATAACTTTTTTCATATTTTGTTTTCTATTTGTTTTTTATAGAAGTAGCAGCAATAATATAATAATATACTAGTATGATTATTAATTATACTTTCATAATTTAATTTTTAAAATGTAATGTTTTGTTTTTCCTCAAATTTAAGTTATTTCAATAATTTTCACTAGGTTTCCTATTATGTTATAGTCATATTGATATATAATAACAGAATTTTGGCCAAATTGTGCAGCAACTAAAAGAAGCACAACAAACCTGGATGCTTTACTTTTTAAATGTTTTTCTATGCATTTAAATTGCATGGAAATTTATACTATAAAAGTTGCAATTTGTTTTTTTCCCCCAAATAAAGCAGCCCTAACTAAATATATTTTAAAAATGCTATTACAAAGTACAATAGTTGCTGGCTACTATTATGTTTGGAATGGAATACTAACATACTGCATACTGTGCGTATAATTTGCTAAAATATTATAATTGTTTTTTTTTTTTACATGAGCTTATCAGATATATAATCTTAAAAATACATACAATATTTTGCACATTTAAACTCTCACAGTCCAATTAATATATATTTTTTTTAATCAAGGGCTTAACATCAATAATAATAATAATATCACTTACAGTTTATTGGAAATGTTGAGATCATTGCATTATGTGATACAGTATGCATACTGCATGCTACACCTAATATACTGTATATGCATGTACATGTAACACGCAGCAGAAATAGCAAGAGCATTAGCATGCTATTCTGAACATAATTGTGGGAGGTGACGAGAAAACAAAAGCCAAGCCAATGGCAGCAATGTGCTGACTTCCCCACAGTGAACGTCCACAAACAAGAAATGCGATAGGAAGTGGTTTTTGTGAGTGTTTCTTCTACAAATGCACTGCTCTGAATGTGGGAGGAAGATGCCATTTTTCTTGTGAAGGCTCCTCTCGTGAGTTTAAGACACAAGCAACAGCAATATTTAACAGAGACACATATAACTACTGAACGCAGCAGAAGCGTCACAGCCTCAGAGCCTGGAATTGTTTCCACAGGAATAATGCAATGTAAACAGAACTACTAAAATACTGTTATGAATAGAATATCTTACGCTGAAATAAAGCAAACACCAAAGCAGGAGGACTATGTATACTGCTCCATTCTCTGATCTAACCTTTAAATGTAAAATAACTGAGGCATTAGGGATGTGAGTTATATTAATATATGCATGATGTTTTTGCTAGCAATATACTGTAAAACTAAACATTGTGAATTTCCCCCCCAAAAATTGGAATGCTTTCTGTTAATCAATTCAAACTGTTAATTTAAATGAACCGATTCTTGAGCCGATATACTTAATTTACCATTGGTCGTAAACCTTTTATTAGCTGTATGCGATTTAGTCAAAAATATTGAGAAATCATTTCTTTTAGCTTTCCAGCCCTACAAAGCATTAATATAAAGAAGCTGCACTGAAATATTCTTTTGATCATCACTGATCCTGAAGTATGAATCAAGGTCATTCTGACAAGATTGCTATATTCATTCTAAAGGCAACCGCCCAAAAACCAACGAACAAAAACAAATTGAAACACCATCTGCGGTATAATCTTAAGAAGAAGAGAAAAAAACTGTTTCCTGACTTCAAAATCTGCTCAGTGCCTCTTGTTATAGTAGTGCCAACCCCTTTTATCCATGAGACGTTCTCCTACCTGTAGCCTATGTATGAGTATATTTTCAGTTCTTGTGTCTAAAAAAGGGTCTGTGGTCAATCTTCAAGGTGTTTTTTGTACCAGTTCAACAAGTTGCAACATCGAGGAACTGCAGCTGATTAAAATCAGCATTTTTGTTTATCAGTGCCAGAGAGGTTTCAGTTCAAGTGCTCCTGGCCTTGCGAGAAGAAACGTCCTGTAAGCTGTGCTTCCTTCTCAGGGTTGACTTTTTGAAGTTTGATTTGAGAAATCTTTCTCATGCTACGAAAAGAAGACTTTTGTCACACTGAAATACAGTTGGGCAAGCTGTCTTGGCAAGCTGCAAACTAAACATTTCCTGATTCAAGATATTTGCATAACTTGAATGGGGTGAATCTCACAAAACCTGTCCATGTCATATGTCACCTAAAAATCTAAAGAAAGAAATATGACATTATATTTTCCCTAATCAACCCACAAATAAGACTCATCATGACCATAATGCAAATGATTTTACAGTTTTGTATGACAACCAATGACGGGGTATCATTTTTTTGAATAAATTATTTATGATTAATTTAATTGAAAACTATATGTATATATAGTAAGTGAAATTGATTTTCTGATTTGTTTTTGCTTTCTTTTTCTTTTTTTTTGTTATTATGCCAAATATGTTATTTGGTCAAAATATATTTTTTAAATATCTCATTTATTTATTCTTAGATTTTGGGGAGAAATATCAACTAGAATTGATTTTACAATATTCACCTTGATCTTTGCATTCACACTGAGCCTTTATGGCATTCATGTACAAAACAAGTCACGACTTTGTTTCTCGTTGAGGTAAGCGTTATCTCACCTGCATGTTCTCTCTGAGATCAGTGGCCTCCCGAAGTGGCTGTGCAGCAGATTTAAAGACTTCATCTATAGTCTTGATGAGAAGTATCCTCATGGTGGCGTACTCCCGACCCTTTTTACCCTTGCGCACCGAAAGCCCCCTTTTGTGAGGTTTACCCCCACCACGACGGTTAGTAATGGCCACATGGACGAAGAGCCAGGCGTGTGGAAGGACTTCGCCCGTCAGCGACTGCAGGGGAATGTGGCGGAAACCTGGCTGAATGCATTCAAACGGAATTGTGTACTGACTGATAAACTCATCCCCAATGTAGTCGTCATCCAGAACAACAAAGCGCACCATTGCCAGTTCCGGAAGGTTAATCTGAAACTCGAAACTTTCGTCAAAGATGGGGTTGTCGCCATTCTGATGGATCGTTTTAGTCCTTTGTTCTGCACAATCCGCAGGGATGCCATGAATTTCAATATAAACGTATGGATCTACCACATCGCCTTTGGCGCCTGAGCCCTTGGGTTTAGGTAAATTTTGTCCGCTAATGATCTTTATGTGAAGGAGTTGTGGAGACACTCCCGGAACAGAGTCTTTAGTATTGGCACTGAAATAAGACACCTGCTCCCTCATGATCGCTGGGCGTAAAACATACCCACAGTTCCCGTTTTGTCTAAACCAGCCAATGTTGAGGTCCATCATGAGACCCGGTGTTTGATAGTTCATTGCTACAATTTGACAGCCGCATTTCCAAAAGTCCTGCGGGTTCATGTTGCTAGAATCAATTCGCATTGGACTTGGGTAAACCCTTGCTAGAAACTTCTTGTTGTAGTTAACAAACTCACCAGGGTGGTCAGTGGCACACCGACTGGCAAATACCTCATTGAAGGAGCAGAGCTCCCAGTGCTTCTGGTCCTGGAAAGCTGTCTTGAAATCCTTAAACCGAACAGACTTACATAAGGTTACCAAGTCGGACAGATCCTTGGAAAGCTGGAACTTTTTGGGTTGAACAACCGTCTGCTGCTCGCCACCCTCATTGTTCATCCGTTGAGACATTTCCGCACCCTCGTCCTCATCCGTCACCTCGCCTTCGGAGCCGGTGCAGTTGCTCGCAAGTTTCTTTCCTTTCAGAAGAATCTTTCCCTTTAGGTCCGAAGGGGACGGAAGATAGCTGTCCTCAAGGTTGGGAGGATCCGCGTGGATTTTGTCTCCGAGTATTTTCTTCAGGTGCTGAAACATTACCTTCTGTTGCTTCAAGGAACAGTGGTTCTCCAAGCACAGGATCAGAGGAAATTCCGAGGCTACGAAAGCGTATTTGTTGATGATGTCAATGACGCTGCGGAAGACAATATGTGAGGTCATCGTATGGCCCGTGTAAATGACCGGTTCATTATCCGGCCCATCCCATACATCAAGTTCCACGCTCCTGCAGCCCATCTTCAGGGCACGGATGTAGCCCGTAATGTCTGACGGACCCCTGAACTGGTCCTCAATCAGGTAGGTATTGTGGGAAGAGTTTATGTAATAGTGAGAAAGGGGTTGGTTCATGTCTTGGCATACTATTTTTTGTTCAGGATCAAAGATGTGGCAGTCTGCTGACATGAGGTAATTGATAAACCCATCCAGGGAGAGCCATCCCTTGTGTTGCCCCTCCTTCGAAGGTTCATACTTCTGAATAATTTCCACGCTGATGTCTTCGCTCACCTTGGCCATGCCCTGCTCTGCCTCCAAAAAGATCATCAGGTCCTTGGTGTCAAGAAATTCCTTGTTGCTTGAGAACTGCACCAACAAAAAATAGATTTCTGGTCTTGTGCAAAGGTCGTGAAAGACTTCAATGAACTCCTCCTTAGTCACGTCAGAACCGATTTTATCTTTCGCTTTGTGCAACTCTTTGAACTTCAGCTCTATCTTGACATTTTTCAGCCCAGGACTTAACTTCTTGATCAGCTGCACGGCCGAACAAAGACTAATGCATTTTCCACCAATGACATCGGCTTCGTCGAAGAGGTCGCCCAGCCAGGACGCACGCATGTTGTCCTGACTGCTCTGGATCATGTTAAGAGTGTGTTTTCCATATGATATTAAGTACCTGAGTCCAGTCACCCATATATTTGCTACATCGGCTGAATTTGCCACTAAATCAAGTGATTCATAGTTCTCCCCATAGATTATAGAGAACGCACAATCCTCGGAAATCTGATCCGAATTTCCATTGGTCCTGAAGGTGTCCGTGTTTTTACCAGTTCGCACCTCTTTAATTGATTTTACATCAATCTTGGCCTTGTCCGACTCTTTTTTGGATGGCTCCCATCGCAAAGACTGCATGTCGGCATCTAGGAGGAAGTAACGGTGGTAGACTCTGGAGTTGGAGCGTACTTTCCTTAGTTCAGACCCGTCCACCATTGAATTAATACAGTCACTTGCACTGCTGATCTTCTTCTCTGTTGGCATGCTACTGAATGACACCGTCTTTTTCCTTTCCTTGCACCGCCTGGAACCATCCTGGAAAATAAAGCAATTTATCATCAGTATTGACTTGCTTGACAACGATGAACACATTTATGTAGAGGCATAACATTTTGACTTTCAACAATAATTTTTCAACCAAACTTTTAGAAAACAAGCTAAATTATAAAAAACAAACTGTATAAACTTTAAATTTGATTATTTATTATTTTATACTAATTTCATGAGGTTACTTAAATGTATTTTTAAGTGTTTATCAAATATTTTGATAAACATTATTTTGTTAACCTAAATTGTTGATTAGACACATGTGAGGTTTATAACTCGTTTCGATAAAAATTCACATGGATAGCCTATAGATTTACATCAATGCACATTTGCATATTTATTAAGCACATAATTTGCATAATTAAGATGTGCATTACAGTAATTTCATGTTGACTTTAAAATATAAACTACTGAATCAGCATATTCAAATATGTTAAAGGAGTAACATAAAATGGGTAAAATATGGATGACAATACAAACTAGAGTTTTCCTGTTGCATCATCTCTGTTGGTGTGCGCTGTAATCACTGCTGGTCTTGTGACCGAAAAAGAGCATCAATGTGTCCTTTACTTTTATACCACCCTGAGCCTACAGGCAGGAACAGAATGAGCTAAACCAGGCTTAATTAAGAAAATAATTACAACCATTTCATCATGAGAGAGAAGTTAAGTCTTCACTGGGGTGTTTATGGCCTAAGAAAAATGCAATATAAGTTTAAATGTTCTTGGCACTATTTCTATCACAATATCTGTTTTTGCCCGTTTATTAAACAAACACACTGCATTAGGACATACAGTAAAAAAAAGAATGCATGCAGAGTTTAAATTACATTCCGTACTGCCAAGTTCTTTCAGACTTGATAAACTCATAACATTGCTGACAAATACACCATGCAAATATCACTTTATTACATGCATATATCTGTATTTTGCGAAAAACACTTATTTATAGTGGATAATTGCAATTACATAAAAGTATTTTTAGTGAGAAAGAACACAAAAAAGTGCCAAATGCCTAAAAAACTTGCTTAACATTGTTCGTTTCCAAAAGAATCAGCAGTATGTAATCCTGTAAAACAAAACCTGCACACCTAAGCTGTATAAAGTGAATAAAGCTGAATAAATTATCTACAAACAGCCATTCATGCTTCACGTGGTTATTTAAATCCCACAAGACTTCCATAATCTGACTTATTTCCAGGTAAAAAAAAAAAAAGATGACCAATGAGGAAAAATTAAGGTTTTATCTATTTGAAATTGACTGGATCATAAAAATTGGACATTGCATACCACAACGGAGTCAGATAAGCCAAATATTAATAAATAAAATAACCTAATAAAAATATACTGATGCAGTTTATGCACAAAATAATACTGAGAAGGTTTAGGTCTTTAAGCACGTGTAATGCTCAGAATACGCCAAATAATATTTGGTTGAGCAGAAACTGTAGAGTTTGCTCCGGGGGACCATGACCCCAAGAGACACGGAGACACGACACTGACAGATTTGTCAACAAACACTGTCCCATGGTAACCTCATGTCCCTTGAGAGGTCAGGCCAAAATCTGGCCCCCATCCATCCGACCTTCTCTCAATATGATGCCGCGCAGGTGCTGGAGCTGCAGCACTTACTGAGAGTAATGGCCCAAGCGAATGTCAATGGCTTTGGTCCACTGGAAATTTATTATAGCTGGGTCAAAGGAAATGTGCCTTCCTGTTGGAAACAACTGAGCTTTGGAGGTTAAACTAATTCTGGTTGGAGGGAATAAACCCACAGTAATCATTAGGGCTGCCCTCTAATAGTCGACTAACATTTAGTTGGCGAGAAGAGGCTTGGCCGATCAATTTTATTAGTCCCTTAGTCGCAGAAAAAAAAAAAAAGTGAGGTCAGGTCACACAGTCCGTGACGGACAGATCGTTAACTGCTGGATTTTGTAATGTTTGTATTCCATCATTAATCGACCTCAAATATGGCTTATCATCTGAAATATGTAAGTAGTAGCAACTTTACATGGCCACTCAATCTAATGTTAACCTAGAAAAATGTGCGCTGTTCAAGTGTCTGTGTGGAGTGTGGATCTGAACAGTCGCGCGCTCACAGCATGACAGATGGTGGCGCCGGTGTGGTCACTTGCTCTTAAAATACTCCGTAATTTTTGGTCATACGGATAAGAGTAATACATCTTTTGAATCTGTAAAGCCTCTACGCTTATTTGTGTGCACTCTTGTGTGTGCTTTTGTAAAATAATGAAAGCAAACACGACACGCTTTCTGCCGTCTCTGTCTGTGAACTTGAGCACGAAACTCAGTATATGTCTTTGCCTTACAGACATTAAAAAATATTTATAGAGAGTGAAATGTCTACTTTCAAATTCGTGCTTTGGCGGAGCCGTTTTTTCTTTTTGTTATGAATGAATTTTTAAATTACTGCAATCCGTATGTTCGCTTAAACAAATGTTTGGAACGCGACACTGTTTTGAAAGTGTCCCTTTTCCACTGTTTCAACTGTGGTGAGGTAACAGCTGTCTGGTTTACTAGCCTGAAAGGTTTCAGAAACTGAAAGCTCTAGAACTAATATAACAGTGATGACACAGAAGAACTCAGCCCACAATAGGCCACAACTGCCCTTCCACAATATCCACCGCCCCCTGCCATCAGCTCCCGCGTCTCACACACGAGCGTGACTTTAGCACTAGATTTTGCAACTTTCAGACCCTTTAGCGGCTTTTTTCCATAGAATACTCATACTAACAAACCTAGTGACTTTTTTGGATAAACCATAGCTATGGTTCAGTTGGAAGATTTCACCAGAGCTGTCCCGCGAACGCAAGGTCTGACTTTCCCGAAGAAGTGTCACCTCTCTCTGTGTCTGTTCTGTGCAGTGAGAGGCAGAGAAGCAGCACATTCAGTTGGACGCACCGCAGCCGACTCGTCAATAAACGAGTACAAAACAAACAGCTTCCTACACCTTTAACTTATTGTTTGGAGTTATAAATATTGAAGCGTATTGTCTTTTGTTCATATCACATGCCCTGTTTTTTTTTTTTTTTTAGTTTGTTACTCAGACGCATGCAGTGCGCTGCATGAGACAAAAAAGTAATATAGCCAAAACAACCACATAGCCGTTTTTTAGTGTAGATGCATGTTGATTTTATCGGACGATGTCGCGATTATAAATGAGAGTGACTCCTTGTTAACATGTATTAAAAGGGGTCTTGTTTAGTCACTATTTAGTGTGAATTTTTCTACAATATTCACTCATCATAAGTAAAAAGGTTAATTCTAAAGTCAATAACGCAAGTATTCCTCTCCTCAATCGTAAAAAATTGTTAGCACCCTCCATGCATGAAAAAAATACGCATGTACCTGAAAACCGGTATAAAATTTTTTGGAAAATCCGTTAATATCAATTTTTGGTCCCTACCGCCCAGCACTATTTCAAATGAACAATTCAAAAACTACTTCCTCAGATTAATTAATCCTAGAAACTTTCATGCCGGCTCATCCACTACACGGTGGAGATGACGAGTAGTGGTCCCCCCTGAATTCATCCCCTTAGCGCAAAAACACTAGTTTTATCAAGAGATATATTAAAATTGTTAATGTATGTTCAAATCCTTACTGTTTCTGTTCCCTGACACATTCATCATGACTACTTCTTGGCAGGTGTGCTGTGGCAAGCTTTTATATTCGTGCGCTTGACGCTGTATTAGGCTAAGGCTATGTATGCAATTAAAGGCTCATTATAACGATTTAAATGGTTTATTAATAAACGTACGATTAGTCGACTAATGCTTAAAATGAACACTCACTAGGTCGCCTAGAATATCTTTAGTCAAGGGCAGCCCTAGTAATCATAAAACATCAATGTCATTACTGAAAAAATTGCTTTCTAAAATCCTTTCCAAATGCAATATTTTTCAAATAATTTTAATAATTTTATTTATTATTTTAATATATTTATATACATTATTTTGAAAACCATATAATTTCAAAAGTGGATTATTGCATTTAAATAAAAGTATATTTATAGTCTACATTTCCCAATGCAATATTCATTTAAATATACACATATATACACGGATTTAAATTACTATTATTATTATTGTTGTTATATATTTCCTTTTTGCATCCTACGATCTGGTTCAATTCACCACTCAAAGTGCCAGAAAACAAGCGTTTACTAACAATCAGTCAGCCATTTTAGCCAGAAAATCAATGTATATGTAGTTAATTATCCAGCAAAAAAAGTGTGTTTTCTGCTAGACTTGACAGGGTATTGTGTGAGGGCCTGGAGGCCTGGAAAAACAGCGGTCAACTGTTACATAATGTACATTCTTCAAGTCTTATGAAAAACACTGAAGTTTTTGAAAAATTAGTCGAAATATTATCTTACGCATTAATACCCTCTGCTCATGCTGAATTACTGACATGTCCAGGAAATGACTAACTAGGAAAAATAATAATTTTTTAGGCAGTGACAAAAATAACATGTCACACATGACAGCACCGCTGACCACATCTACAACCAATAACAGCCTTTGGCAAGATCAATCGTGAGAAACAGACCACCATCAGATGTTAGAGTCGCTTCAGGTCCTCTTCAAACAGCACTCAGCTCAGAACTAAGAATATCTTATCCACATTTTATAGTTTTTTTTCCCGTTTGTTGAAATTCACTTCAGTTAGGTCAAGTCAAAGACTAAATAAGGTACCCTAACATTCAAAAGTTTGCGGTTGGTATGATTTTTAAATGTTTTTTTTTTTTTACTTTTATGCTCACCAAGGCTGCATTTATTTGATGAAAAGTACAATAAAAATAGTTATATTGTGAAATATTATTATAATTCAAAACAACTGTTTTCTATGTGAATATCTGTTCAAATGTAATTTATTCCTGTGATCAAAGCGGAATTTTCAGCATCACTACTCCAGTCTTCAGTGTCACGATCCTCAAAACATCATTCTGTCTTCACTGTCAATTTTGATTAATTTAATGCATCTTTGCTGAATAAATCAATAAAAATCTTACTGACCCCAAACTTTTGAACAGTATATCACATACACTTTTCACTTGGGCCAGTAAACAACCACTCAGAATAAATAATATATTATATTATAGTAGTAATCTAGCTGAATTTTATCGGCTAGTCACATGGCATTTGGCTGGCACTTGCCAACTGTTTGACAGGCCTACAAAATTCCCCTTTCCAAGCAGCACTGAAAGTGAAAGCAGTGTAAACAAACAGGACTAATGTAATAGCTTAGATTGAGAACATGAAGGAATCTCCCTGACTAACCACCTACTGTAGTCTTACCTAAACGTTCACTGGAAAAGCCGAACCGCATGACTAAACATAATCCGCCTGATCTGGGGGAAAATGCGTTAGGTCCTGTCTGGGAAGAGGTTTGACATGCGGTGACCTTTAGTTGTAGCCACACGCAGGGGAGGTTTCTGTCGTCCAGGCGGAGTGTCCTTCCAGAGGATTTCCTTACGGCGAGTAAGGGACACCCTCACATCCCTGGGCTAGAAAAACAATGCAGTAAAACCCCCTCAGTGTTCAAACAGCCGTTTTATTATTTCCGTTAAAAAGTCTATTTCTGGCCAGTTACATAATGAGCTCTTTTCAGGCCTGCTGGGATCAAGTCAGCCGTTTCATTGTTTTAATGCACACAATTGGACTATGGTTCGCATGAAAGCCGACGTTCAAATGACATTATCATAATAAAGATTTAGGTTCGAGTACTCAAGAATTCTGTGATTTGAAATAAGTATCATTTAAAGGGGTCCTATTATGCTCTTTTACAAAGTCTTGATTTTGTTTTGGGGGTGTACTAGAACAGGCTCTCATACTAGGTTGTTCGAAAAACACATTCTTTTTCACATATTTTACATTATTACAACACCTCTCTCCCCAGTCTGGCATGAACGGCTCGAATAGTTCCTGTATCAAATGAAGGCCCACCTTCTGAAATACGAAATGTGCTCTGATTGGTTAGCTGGGCCAGTGTGTGCTGTGATCGGTTATCTTGGCCAGTGTTGCTGTGATCGTTTACTGGGCCATGTTGTGCCGTGGATCGGTTAGCTGGGCCGTGTGTGCTTGATGGTTAGCTGGCCAGTGGTGTGCCGTGATCTGTTCGCTGGGCCAGTGTGTGGCCGGATCGTTACTGGCCAGTGGTGCTGTGAGTGTGTTTTAGCTGGGCCATGTGGGCCGTGATCGTTACTTGGGCCAGTGGTGTGCCGTGAATCGTTAGCTGGGCGCAGAGTGGGCCGTGATCGGTTGCTGGGCCAGTGTGTGCCGGATCGGTTAGCTTGGGCCAGTGTGGTGCCGGGATCGTTAGCTTGGGCCTGGTGTGCCGTGAATCGGGTTAGCTGTCCATGGGTTCCGTGATCGGTTTAGCTGGGCCATGTTGCTGCCGTGATCGGTTAGCTTGGGCCAGTTGTTGTGAATTCGGTTCGCTGGGCCAGTGTGTGCCCTTGATCAGGTTAGCTTGGGCCGTGTTGTGTTGTGATCGGTTTAGCTGCTGGCCCAGTGTGTTGTTGTGATCGGTAGCTTGGGCCCATTGTTGTTTTGTTATTGCAAGCACCTCTGCGCCTGGTCTGAAATGTCCCCGGCCCTTACCATATCCGCCTGCGATCTTCATGTGAAATACTTGCGTCAATTTGAGCGCGATTTAAACCCGGATGATTGCTACCACTTTAAGTTCGTCTGTCTTGGGAAAGCTAGCGAGTCTCCGACATAGTGAGAACACTCACTGCCTTCTCTAGTGCAGCTCAACCAGGTCTCGTCCCATTCGTCGATACAAATCCCGGAAAATATGCGTTGTATTCCAAACTAGTCGTTCGTTGTTGTTTTTGAAAAGTTATTTCTCTTAAATAAAATATCTCCTTTTGAACTGGACTTTGAGCTTTGTAACTTCGCAGATCTTTTTTATACACAAACTGCAACATTACAGACTAACTAAAGTTTAAGTTGAAAAAGCATAATAGGACCCCATTAAAATTCTAGCAGTTTTTGCGTGTGAATTTAATAGTATCATATTACTTATTATCCTCAACGCAGTTGTTTCTTTTTAAGACCTGTGTGGGCTATGTTGCTTCTAATTTGGTCTTTGTTCATTCCCAAATACACAATCATAATAATTCTGTAGATTTTCACTTACAATACATATTTTTAAAGACGTTTTTTTTTCAGAATCTTCCCTTCAACTCTAATCTCACTTTATGGTTTTATTTATCTATATTCTGAAGGTTTTTACAGAGGGGTTTGTTCTTTTATATAGCATGTCATTACTAAAAAAGTTTGTGATTTATTTTCTGATTTATAGAATGATAAAAAAAAAAGAAATCCAAAACCCTAAAACCCTTTAGCTCTAATATGTCAACAAAATGAAACAAGAAATTTGAACCCGGCTTTATATCCAATATTCAGATTTCTGTTCTGGTAATACAATCTGGTATGCAAATTAGTGTCATATTTAATTAGATAAAGCATTATTTGCATAAGTAAACATATTTCAGAAAACTTGTACAAAACAATTGTCTTAATGCACTGTGATTAATAAACTGGGGAAAGTATGATGATATCAGTTTATTTACTAAAATATTTACCCTATTCACCTGTAATTTCTGGCATTAAAAAAGTACAACTCTTTTATATTATTCTCTTATTAACCGTGCAATGAAATATTAACATTTAAAACAGCATCAAACAAACAGTTCAGTTACTTTAACGAAAACAAAAACTTTAATGGAAAAAGCAACAACAAGGGAATTTGTGATCATAATTCAATTAAGCGTTTCAAACCACGTTACAAATAAATAAATGATGCACAAGCAGCTTGTTGTCGCTCTTTTGGCTGCCAGCTCCTCAGTTGCTCGAAACACATGCGACTGAAAGTTTTGGAGCGATAAAAGCGCACTCGTTAATTGAGGGATTAAAGAGAACGAGGGACAAAGTCATTAAGATAATCCAACAGAGGGATTTCCAGTGTATTTTTGTCTCAAAATTTCCTCTGTGTTTGACTGATAAGGGACCATTCCGCGTTCCCACCTGATTATAAGTCCCTAATGGACTGAAAGCCTTTTTTCTGGCTAACTGCACCGTTGTGAACTGTACGTCCCTCGCAGATATCCACCGGGGAGACACTATTTATCCGCTAGTCTTCAATATGTCACTTTTTGTGATTACATTGCTGTACAGATTGTAGTGCTTTATTGAGAAAAGGGGCTGACATCTGCTGGATTCTAATACACTCCACGCATTAATAGCACCATTACATGACAACATCCAGGTAATATCGCTTTAAAAGCCTCTCCAGCAATTTGGGCATGAAATACAGTGACCCTAAGACACCTAAGCCACAATTAAATATGCATTAGATAACAGAATGGAAAAATAAAGCAGCATGAGAAAACAAACGCTGCACAAGCTTTTCTCAGTACCTACTTATTCACGGGGGTGTTTAATGTTTTCACCCTCTTCCACTCTCCCTCTCCTCTTTTTACCTCTATCTCCCTCTCCCCCAGATTGTTTGGCTTTGTACACGTTTGTTGTTAAAAACGATACTAGCAGTGCATGTGATTGAGGGATGGCAAGGTGTTGTGGGCTGTTGTGGGTTGGGTAAGTTTTGTGGTGTTTGGGTGAATTGTAGGTTGTTGATTTATATAAATCAAAAGTGGGGGGTACTTGATTGGATAAGCAGGGTACAGCCATCGTTAGGGGGGTGGTCCTAAGGTATAGGAATAGGAAGGTGTGGGTGTATAAGAAACGACCTTCTTGGGGACCAATATGCGATATAGTGGATCCAAATGGTGGAGTATTGCTGGTGTATCAGGTGTGGGGAATCACTGGTGGGGGGAATGAAAAGAAGGGGTGGGAATAGGTAAATTGGTGAGACGATGCCAAGTAGTCGTAAGAAACAAGATGAAGAATATATTATGACAATATTGGAAGTCGGAAAAGGAAAAGACGAATATACTCAATAAGAAACAATTGTGAGGAAAGGGAGAAATGATAAAATAAAAGAAAACAGATCTGTCAAAAAACAAAAAAAAGAGAAAAAAAAGACAAACCAAGGAATCGAAGAAAAATAAAAACGGTGGGCGGTGATAGGGAGGGGGAAAGACCTCCTGGTTAAAAAAATAGAAAAAATCTACAAAAAAAAGACTGGGGAAAAAAAAATTCAAATAAAGTAATACGCCAAAAAAACTGAAAGAGAGCCCCTGAACCAGAACAAACAAAACAAAAAGAAAAAAAACAATTGAATAAAAAAAGCAAAAAAGAAAAAAGGCGCTAGAGGAGGAAACAGTTGAACGGAAAAGAAAGCACAAGATACAGAAAACACACAACACAAGTGAGTTCCGAATAGACTCACAGACAAGAACAAACAAAAAGAGAGAGCCGTGATGAAGGGGATAATATATGTTAAGAAAAAAAAGTTGGTGAAAAACCACCCCACCCTCAGAAAGGCCCCCTACCACCTACACACCCTCACCCACCGCCCCCCCCCCCCTTTACCCCCCACCCCCCCTCGCCCCCTCCCCCATTTCCTTTCTATATCCTCTCAATAACCCCTTCCTTCCCCCTCCCTTCCCCCCTTTCCTTCACTCCCCTTCCGTTCCTCTAATACCCCAATCCACCCCCTCCTCTCTTTCTCCCTCACTTGCCCCCTTTTCTTCTCTTCCTCCACTCTCTCTTTCCCCTTCCCCCCTTTCTTCTCTCCCCCCCCCTCCCCCTCATTTCCCCTCCCCCCCCCCTCCTCTTTTTTTCCTTCCCTTCCTCTTTTTCTTACCTTTCCTTCCCTCTTTTTCTCCCCTCCCCCCCCCCCTTTTCCCCTTCCTTTTCTTTTCTCCCCCTCTTCTCCCCTTTCCTTTTTTTCTTTCCCCCTCCCTCCCTCCCTCCCGCCCTTCTCTTTCTCCGTCCCTCCTTCCTTCCCCCCTTTCCCCCTTCTTTTCCTTCCCCCTCTCCTCTTTCCCTCCTTCTTTTCTTCTTCCCCTTCCCTCTTTCTCCTCCTTCTTTTACCCCCCCTTCCGACCCTTCTACTTTCCCCCTATACCTTCTTCCCTCTTTTTTTTCCTTTTTTCCCTTCCTCTTTTCTCCCTCCCCCCATTTTCTTCCTTTTTTCTTCTAAGCAATAACTAGCTACCTCCTCCCTCCTTTCTAATCATCTCTATCTATCTCTCCTCTCTCTCTCTTCGTTCTTCCCCTCTTATCCGATTAATCTCATACCCCCTCCAAAACTTTTTTTTTCATACTTATCTGTGTTTCCTGTGTATATTTTGTGTATCTATAATACCCCCATACATTATATATTTTAATCTTACATGTTTCTACATTTCCCTATCTTTCTAATTCAATCCTTTTCTATATGCACTACATTTATATATAAACATAACCTCTTTTTCTATATCTCCCATGGTGTGTGTATTTATTATACAAATAATAACAAATTATACATACATATTATGTAAACAAAACCTTTTATTTTGTATGCGATTAATCGCGATTAATCGTTGACAACCCTATTTCTAATCACCGCCATGATGATACTAGAGCCCGGTTCGCGCGGTACTCGATGATAGGCGTTTAAACAACCGTTTGCAACGTAACATGTGGTAATTAAACAAGAAACACGGATGCCTAATAAAACTCTCTTTGTGCGGAATACTTCCTCGCCACGGATTCAAAGCTCCAGTTGACATGTTAAACAGAGCGTTCACTTTTAGAATTGGTATCAAGGCATGTGCTGCTTCAGTAGGTTATTATGAGAAATAATGAGGTTATAGAGAGAACATGCGCAAGACTGCACTCCAAATGAGAGAGTGAGAGAACATCTCACGCTAGGACTTTTTTCTTATATTAACTAACTTATCTATGACTTAGCCATGAATCATAAAAAAAACATAGCCCGGCTAGAAACAAGCGGAGTGAATATATATAATATCATATATAATATATTATATATTAATATATATATATCTATATATATATATATTATATATATTATATATATATATATTATATATATAATATATATATATAAAATATAGATATATATATATAAATAGATATATATAAACTAAGATATATATAGATATCTATATATATATATATATATCTATATAATATATATATATACATATAATACCTTTTACAGATATAAGAATTGGAGGTAAAATGGGACTTACCTGTCGTGAAACAACATTGCAACATAAAAATCTCATGTTCCTGAAAAATCAACTTATTTTTCTTTAACATAAAATATAATGGTCTTTTTTTCCCTTGATTTTGACTGCAATATACGTTATGCGTGAATTTCACCCTATGGTTCGCAGTCCCCTATTCATTTGTTACAATCTGTACAAAAGAAAAGACTTTCTTAAAAAATTAAAAACTACTTTCCAAGCTGTTTAAACATATGAAAAAAAAATCTGGATATTTCTTCCAGCACATATATAATGTTTAATTTAGCGTCAACTGGCGAGGTGCAATACTACAAATGTGTCTACTAGTTAAACCGCAGTTCAAAGCCTTTTCTGAATTTATTCCACATACCGAAGAACTTAGTGTCAAAGCCTGAATGGGGACCTCATTCACCGCAGCACTATATCTCTGCTCTATAGACAGATGACTGTAAATTGAGCATTCGTGAATGCCGATCCGAACCCAACCGCTATCTGTCCTCGGCGCATGCCCTATTAGCCTGGTTTTCTATCTAATCCAGATCAAGTGGCTTATATAAGAGCGAGACTGAATGAACCCCACATCCAGAATACACCCGAACAACGTGGCGGACTATCACTGAGTTCACCTCCGTTAACACACAATTGTTTTAGCACCAAAGTGCACATTGCCCTTTTTAATGTGCACCACAACCTTTTAGCAACACCGCGTGCTTGCATCAACAAACACTACTAGTGATGTCCAACTTGTCCTATAATACAGAGGGGATGGGATGACCAAATTACCACTACATGATTACTTGGTGGGGTACAGTACTTTAAAAAAAAATGTATTTAATACTTTTACTCAGCAAGGAATAATTAAATTGATCAAAAGTGACACTAAAGACATTTATAAAGTTACTAAAGATCTCCATTTCAAATAAATGCTAGACACAACTGAAAAAGCAGCCCAACTGTGTTCAGCATTGATAATCATCAAAAAAGCTTCTTCAGCACCAATCAGCATATTAGAATGATTTTCTGAAGGATCATGTGACACTGAAGATTGGATTAATGATGCTGAAAATTCAGCTGCGCATCACAAAAATAAATTACATTTTAAAAAATATTAAAATACAAAATAGTTATTTTTACACCCCTGTAAAAAATATTTCACAATATTATTATTTTTACTGTATCTTTAACCCTTGTGCTGTGCTGAAATCCTTTACCTAATTTGGTGTTCCTGATCAAAAATGTAAAAATTGCTTGGAAATCTCTCATTATGCTATATTTATCACCAAATCTTGGATTCAATCTTTTTGTCAACTTGTTTTCTTTCAATTAGCACAGGTTTTGTTTTTCTTCTTTTTGGAACTGATTGATCGTAGCTCAATGGGTTGACTTATCACCTCACTTTTTGCGTGAAAAGCTATATTTATGGATAATTTTTCAAGTTCACTAAAAACTGATGCCCTTGTTTGCACACAAGCACAGATTAGACTGATCTCTGAAGGATCACGTGACACTGAAGACTGGAGTAATAATGCGGAAAATTCAGCTTTGACTCACAGGAATAAATTACATTTTAAAATATATTCAAATAGAAAGCAGTTATTTTAAATAGTAAAAATATTTCACAATATTACTGTGTTTGCTGTATTTTGGATCAGATAAGCACAAGAGAATTCTTTAAAAAACATTAAAAATCTTACTATTCAAAAAATGTTGACTGGTAGTAGTCATATCCTGTATAAGTAAGTTGTAGTCCAATGCAATTAACATTAACTAGCATTTCTTTCAAAACCCTTTAAAAAATTCTCATCAACCCCAAACTTACATAATGTTATATTCCATAGAGTTCTCCATAAACACGCCGCTGCTCATCTAGTCTCATTTCTAATGTAAAATCTTTGTTCTGAAAATTATAATTACTCCTGAAAGCTCCATTTAGACTGATTTATTCTTGCAGCATGCCTGGAAAGTTTCAATGGGATAAATATTGTCATCTGTGGTGTGCCGATGCTGGATCGTGACTGATTTCAGCTGCTGATCAGAGACCGTCTCCAACTTTACAACGCCATTCTGCTGAACGCAAGAGAAAAAGGCTGACGGCCAGTGTTTTTAGGGCACAGACTGGTCTGAATAGTCTCTTTGTCACAATCCCCACCGTCAGCAGTAACAGCCATTTAAAACTGCTGTTTTAGTCAAATGAAAGAGAATAATGGCTCTACGGAACACAGCAGAGATAGTGTGTAAAAACAACACTCATATCGGCACCTGCTATCAGTCAGTAGAATTTTTAATTAAGGACGAGGGGGTTTTATACTGCTCAAGTATAAAAATAGCAACTCATTATAGTAACAGGGATGCCCTCAAATTACTGTCAGGTCATTGTTTTCATCTCAAATAAGTGATTTACACTAATTTCCTCATAACCTTGCACTTGTTCAATGCTGTTAGTTTCTAAATCTGAACTCAGCCCCAGCCTTAATGCAGCCTACACCCCTCAGAGACCTCCTTTCACAGAACATGTCATGTTAACGATGAAACCACATCCTCTGACAGCAATGAAGAAAACATGCTATACCAAACCCTGGATTAGGACATCAACTATACTTCAACAAGCAATTACTCACAGGTATTGACTCCATCTGCTACCTGCTGCACAGAAATGCATGCAACTGGACGTTTTCATTCGCTTTCTGCCTCTGGTGGAAATTCCACTTAATTTTGAATCTGGTAGAAAATGATTGTGTTGCATGCTTACAAAAGCTCCTGCGGTGTCCAACTCACAGGTGTTCGAATGGAGCTTGAAAGCTACAATGCATCTTGAAATGTAAAATTGCAATTTATACAGAGAGAAAATTGGCATAATAACAGTTTCGCCCGCATTTACATGAACTACCATTACTATCAAATTAACATGATGGATCTTGATGGAGATGTGGCAGTTAATGCATGTGCAGAACCAAAAAAAACGTGTATAATTCTGAGCATAATGATTGGGTAGCATCTCAACTCCATCCACATGTCAGTCAGTTTCCAGTATGGAACTGAAGCTGTGTGAAATCTTATGTGAAAACATGTAGCGCTGATTCATTCATCAGATTAGGACAGTGTCAAACAGCAGTACTGAGACTTCAAAGGCCCAGTTATTCGAATAATAGCGGACCACACACAAAAGGTTGGGCTGTTGACCCAATAACACGGAAACTTCTCTTACATAAACCACACTACGCTCTCTGAATGTCAGGAATATCTTTGGATGTGCATGATCTCTACTCGGGCAAAAAACAAAAAGTGAGCAAGGTGTGGAAACAGAAAGAGGGAGAGGGAGTCTCAGAACCCTCAACGAGGAAGCGATCAGACAAACGCAATAACCCCAGTGGGCATGGAAAACCACCACCACGGTTTTTAAAACTGAAGAATGACTAGAAGAGGGCCCCACGTGAGGGTGAAAGGCATGGTTAGTATTTCCTGGAGATCAAGACATATTTGGCTGGGATCGTAGGAGCAAAAGAGAGCTTGACAAAACGGCCGGCGGTCGATTTTTTGTGAAAAAAAACAACTTTAAATAAATAATGCCCATGTCGATGCAATAATGCGTTCCGTTGAACTTTCTATTCATCAATCACTGAAAAAAATATCGCAGTTTCCACCAAAACCCAACGGTTCTCAACATGAATAATATCGAACGGTTCTGGGACAGCCATCAGCTACTAGAATGATCTGAGGATCACGTACCTGAAAAACTGGAGGATGATGCTGAAAAATTCAGCTGCGCATCACAGCCTAGTACACTGTAATATAACAGAACATATCAATACCTAATAATAAAAATAGATAACCATCTTTGTAAAAATTGTGAACTTGTGCATAGATAACTGTTTTTTTAACTATATTGTTTTATCAAATAACTGCACTACCTATAATATATATATATATCTATACTATAATATTATAATATAACACACAAATAAACAACCCCGAATAGACACTAAACACAAAACTGAGAGAGACAATATTCTCTAATTAGGCGACACAAGTTCGAATCTGGCTTATGTCATTCATTTCCTGCTCCCTGCTTTTCTCCCTGTCATTTCCGGTCTGCTCTCTAACTATCCCTATCATTAAAACAGCAAAAAGAACAACACATGACAGATCTTGGCGAGTTTGAACATAATTGTAGACCGTGTCACGTTGAATCATCCTATGTCGATGATGATGACACATAAATTAATCAGCAGCTCTGCTTAACCTTCTTTCTCTGGGATTCTCTGAATATTAACAATCATGAGTACAACTAAGACTACTAAACACGATGGAGCACATCTGGTATTTTTTGGCTAAATTTATACGGTACTTTCATGTATGTGTTATATGTGGACAATATCATCAACTCTATATTATATATATATATATATACTCATTATATATATATAATATATTATATATATATATATCTATATATCTATTGCTTTTTGTTCTAGCCTAGTTCAACTTCTGGACAAGAAAGCAGGAAAAGTCAATAAGGTTGACCAAGAGAAACTTGCAGAATGATTATCTATACTTTGTTCTCTTCATCGTGGACAGCTTTGTGAGGCTAAATGTCCATAAGCTTCTTTCACTACTACTCTGGAAGAGTGAAATCAAATCCAGGCCAACATTGGACAAAGAGCACAGCTTCAATACTGTTCTTTACATATATCTAATATATTCTATAGTATATATATTGTATATCACTGGGTTTAAAACATCCTGTAAGCATCTGAATACATCTTCAGGCTAACATAGATGGGGTTTTTTGACCCAAAACTGTGGCAATTTAAGAGTCTGATACAGAGTTTCCTACACCACTATTCAGATGAGCCACTACATAAACTGAATCGGTTATTGGTGAATCAGTTTGAATCAAACCAAACTGAATCAGTCAGACAACTCAAGCCAAGTTCACACTACACAACATTAAACGTCGGCAGATCGCTTTGCTGTTCAGACTACTTGACTTGCTGTCTGTCTTGAAGTCGTTGTGGTGTTCACACTACGTGACACTAAGTAAATGATCCACAACAGGGGGTCACACACTACACCAACTGACAACAACTCTGTCACCCAACGACTCCTCATGGTCCCCAAACCACGTTCTGTCATGAAAACACACGCGAGAAGTTGAATGGGAATGACTCGAAACATCAAGTGAAACAGGAGTTGTTTATTTGAAAATAGATATCGGGAAGAAATTATTGCTGCAAGCTGTTTGCGCGATGATCTGTTTGGAAAAATTTCGCAAACTTTTCTTAAAGCCATGTTGCTACTGCTATTTTTCTTCCGCTGACCTCAACCCATGCCTTGCTCTCTGACTGGCTGTAGCTCGTCGCGACACCTGACATCACGTGATGTCGAGTCGGCCAACCGGCACAGATATTTGGCATGCTAGATATTCGTTTGGTGTCGGCGAGTCATCGGCGACGTGTCAGCAAGCCTCTTTGAGTAGTTCAAAGATTGCGGAGCGCTGATCACCCGCTGATTTTCCCCCGATCACAGCCCGACCTGTCGGCGAGCTTGTTAACTTGCAAATCTGGCTTAAAATCCTGTAGTGTGAAGTTGTGAACTAGGCATCACTACCTTACAGAATCAGCTCAAATGACTCACTGAACTGCAGGTTAGTTGACTCAAGTCTTGACTCAATTTGAGGTGACTTGAAATGGGTCAAGAACCATTATGTATGTACTTTTTGAAATTAATAATTGGTTAAAAATTTAAATTTGCCCAGTTAGAAAAACTAAAATCATACTGGGTTTCCAAGACACAATAAAATTTGAACATTTTTCTAAAATAAATGTAGTGCTGCACGATTAAAATAAAACTGAAATAGTAATATGGCTTAGTGTGAGAAGCACTTAAAAAAACTGTCTGTTGTCAACAAAAGAAAAGGTGATTTTCTGCAACATTGAAAGCTGGATAGTTTTGCTTTTGAAAATGAAATGAAGACAGTGATAAATATTAGTATTATAATTTTTACAAAATTGTAAACTGATTATTACAAATATTATTTTTCTACTACTAAATAACAACAATATATATATAAATCATTAATATATATACAGTGGGTACGGAAAATAATCAGACCCCCTTAAATTTTTCACGCGTGGGGATATTGCAGCCATGTTGCTAAAAGCATTTAAGGTAATTTTTTGTCCCTCATGCCTGGACACAACGCACCCCATATTGACAGAAAACACAGAATTGTTGACATTTTTTATTAAAAAAGAAAAACTGAAATGGTCCTAAGTATTCAGACCCTTTTTTCAGTATTTAGTAGAAGCACCCTTTGGATCTAATACAGCCATGAGTCTTGTAATGTCCTTCGAAATGGATGCAACCAAGGGGTGGGGGCGGCTACGGTCACACCGGTAAACTCTAGTATAGCCGCCGGCAGGCCCGCCCGCCTTGCAGATCCACTCCATTTGTCTGTCAGGTTGGATGGAAACTTTGGTAGACAGCCGTTTTTAGGTCTCTCCATAGAGCGCAATGGGGTTTAAGTCAGGCTCTGCTGTGCCTTCCACAACAGTTCACAGAGTTGTTGTGAAGCCACTCATTTGTTATTTTAGTTGTGTGCTTTGGGTCATTGTCTTGTTGGAAGGTACACCTTCGGCCCAGTCTGAGGTCCTGATCACTCTGGAGAAGGTTTTCGTCCAGGGTATCCCTGTACTTGGCCGCATTTATCTTTTCCTCGATTGCAACCAGTCGTCCTGTCTTTGCAGCTGAAAAACACCCCCACAGCATTATGTTGCCACCACCATGCTTCACTGTTGGGATTGTATTTGACAGGTGATGAGCAGTGCCTGTTTTTCTCCCCACATACCGCTTAGAATTAAGGCCAAGTTCTATCTTGGTCTCATCAGACCAGAGAATTTTATTTCTCACCATCTTGGAGTCCTCCGTGCGGGTTTTCATGTGTCTTGCACTGATGAGAGGCTTCCGTCGGGCCACTCTGCTATAAAGTCCCGACTGGTGGAGGGCTGCAGTGATTGTTGATTTTCTACAACTTTCTCCCATCTCCCGGCTGTATCTCTGGAGCTCAGCCACAGTGATCTTTGGGTTCTTCCTTACCTCTCTCACCAAGGCTCTTCCCCCCCTGATAGCTCAGTTTGGCCGGACAGCCAGCTCTAGAAAGGGTTCTGGTCCTCCCAAACGTCTTCCATTTAAGGGTTATGGAGGCCACTGTGCTCTTAGGAATTTTAAGTGCAGCAGAAATTTTTTTGTACCTTGGCCAGATCTGTGCCTTGCCACAATTCTGTCTCTGAGATCTTCAGGCAGTTCCTTTGATCTCATGATTCTCATTTGCTCTGACGTGCACTGTGAGCTGTAATGTCTTATATAGACATGTGTGTGGCTTTTCTAATCAAGTCCAATCCGTATAATCAAACACAGCTGGACTCAAATGAAGGATAGAACCATCTCAAGGATGATCAGAAAAATGGACAGCACCTGAGTTAAATATAGGAGTGTCACAGCAAAGGGTCTGAATACTTTAGGACCATGTTATATTTCAGTTTTTATTTTTTAATAACTCTGCAAAAATGTCAACAATTCTGTGTTTTTATGTCAATATGGGGTGATGTGTGTACCTTAATGAGGAAAAAAAATTTACTTAAATGAGTTTAGCAAATGGCTGCAATATAAAAAAAAATGAGTGAAAAATTTAAGGGGGTCTGAATACTTCCGTAACCCACTGTATATATATATAAATTAGATAGATTAGATAGATACTTAATAATATAGATATATATATATATGATTAATATATATATAGTAATATAATAGATATGACCATATACACACACACACAGTGTTGTGAAAAAGTGTTGGCCCCCTTCCTGATTTCGTATTTTTTTGCATGTTTGTCACACTTTTTAATGTTTCAGATCATCAAACAAATTGAAATATTAGTCAAAGAGAACACAATTGAACACAACATGCAGTTTTTAAATGATGGTTTTTATTATTAAGGGAAAACAAATCCAAAACTACATGGCCCTGTGTGAAGAAATGTTTTTTTGCCCCCTAAACCTAATAACTGTTTGGGCCACCCTTAGCAGCAACAACTGCCATCAAGCGTTTGCGATAACTTGCAATGAGTCGTTACAGCGCTGTGGAGGAAATTTGGTCCACTCATCTATGCAGAATTGTGGTAATTCAGCCACATTGGAGGATTTTCAAGCATTAACCGCCTTTTTAAGGTCATGCCACAACATCTCAATAGGATTCAGGCCAGGACGTGTGGGGTCTTTTTGTGACCTCTTGGATGAGTCGTCGCTGTGCTCTTGGTGTAATTTTGGTCGGCCGGCTACTCCTGGGAAGGTTCTCCACTGTTCCATGTTTTTGCCATTTGTGAATAATGGCTCTCACTGTGGTTCGCTGGAGTCCCAAAGCTTTAGAAATGGCTTTATAACCTTTTCCAGACTGATAGATCTCACTTACTTTCTTTCTCATTTGTTTCTGAATTTCTTTGGATCTCGGCATGATGTCTAGTTTTGAGGATCTTTTGGTCTACTTCACTTCGTCAGGCAGGTCCTATTTAAGAGATTTCTTGATTGCGAACAGGTGTGGCAGTAATCAGGCCTGGGTGTGGCTAGAGAAACTGAACTCAGGTGTGATAAACCACAGTTTTAACAGGGGGGCAAACACTTCTTCACACAGGGCCATGCAGTTTTGGATTTTGCTTTCCATTAATAATAAAAACCGTCATTTAAAAACTGCATGTTGTGTTTACTTGTGTTATCTTTAAATTTGTAATATTTAAATTTGTTTTATGATCTGAAACATTAAAGTGTGACAAACATGCAAAAAAATAAGAAATCAGGAAGGGGGCCAACACTTTTTCACACCACTGTGTATACAACAGTCTCTGTTAAGCATGTTGTCACACCCAAAATAGGCCTCCTTTTGTGAAAACAATGCAGGAAACAGTGAGTATAATGATGCTTACAGAAGGTTGTTCACATCTCTGTGGTTCACCTGAGATGATCGTTCTAACCACATGATTTGACTAAGCTGAGAAACACACTGAAAATCTTTCTACAGGAAACACTGTAGTTGGCACAGGAACTACAAGCAACGCTGAGTGAAACAAATTTAGCTGAGGGAAAGCATTTCCTCTTCTACATGTAAACTCTCCTCTAAACAAGCCGTCCGACATTTGTCACATTCTTGCCTTCAGCCAGCTTCAGCACAGGACTTTGACCACAGATGGCACAAATATAAATGTTACTGAGCCACCAAACCTAAATAAAAGTACGAGTAAAAGAAGAAGCTGTTTCGAAGCTACCGAACAACAGTGGCCGACCGCTTCTGTTCGACAACCATATGATGACCTACATATAAATGTCATCTGTCCGTCTGTTTGGACAAACTCGTGCTGCTTAAAGTCTTTACCTTTAAATGGAACTGAGAATATGGTGCCACAACAGTCGACATGGGGAAGTAGAGCAATATTTCCTGTCACAGCTTTCTACAGTAAACGGTCCAAATTTCCCAATAACGTACAACAAATTCGCTAGAGGCCCCTGGAAGATTCACTGGAATAATTCATCCCAGACTTCAAATGCACGGCGGTCAATTTGCCTCTCGCTAGAGACTGTAAAAACATGTTTAAAGCAGTAGCGGCCTTGAAGAAGATGTGCAACTGCTCAATTAACATTAAAAAGCTTAGTAAGAACTTGTGCTTCATAAATTCATAGACCTAAACAGTATCTTTACCCATGGCATACACACAATAAATACGTGTCAAACATTCTGATTCAATATCACAGACATGATCTGAACTAAACAAGTCTGGAACGGCACTGGCATTAAGAAATGGCATAAAATGCGACGTACGAGTCCATTTCGACATGTATTGGCATAAAATGTCATGTGTGAGGTCATGCTTTTCAACATTCATTACAGTGAACTACATAGTTAGTAGTACAGTCATTTGCACATATTCCTTTGCTAACTATTGATAACTAACTGTTGAAATGCTACTGGTAACAAATTACCAATGCTTGCCATGTAATTCTATGTGGTTCAGAAATCCACTATTCACTCAACTAGCTGCTGATGCATATTCCACTTTTACTATTAATGATGAATAAAACGCAATTAATAGTGACATAAGAAAAGATATCAGTTAGGTTAGATGTTATTTGTCTCATTATCAAGTATTAGTAAAGCTGCAATAGATACCAGTAGCTAATGGGATTGTTAACAGAAGAAATAATGAGCAGTTTTAACTAAAATCGGATTAGAAGCAACAACTAGACTGAACAGTTGACCTGTGAACCACAGATCCCTGAAAAGATACAGCCGATTGCTTAACTAGGCATATAAGACACACAGAAGCTAGTTAGTTGAAATAAATAAATGCACGTGACTTAATCTTGACTGATGTACATCACGAAATCGCAAAACGCTTGAAAAGAACACATGATCCGGAGGAAACAGCAATGACATGTTCACAGCGGGCTGTGATTTCTGTGCATCCGTACCATAAGCCCCCACAAACCTGTGGATGTAGCCGTGTATCCGCGCGAGGTTTGGCACAAAAAGAGCCCACAAATGAGAAAAACGCCGATGCATTGATCGTTTACCTTAATAATACTGGCCTTCCGTGGTATTCCAGATTTGCCGTCCGGCACCACAGACGCGTTGGCCGTCTCGAGCCCCTGGTTCTCGGGTGCACACAGTCCACAGTCCCCGTTCGAGACCGACACCTCGCTCGCAGCTCTGCCGTCCGCCTCATCGCCGGGCTGGGCGGATTTCCCGCCAGCGCTCGGCGATGAGACCCCGCAGTTCTCGGCGACAAACTCCGCCATGAGCCCCGTGTAACGCACGCAGCCGCCTGTGCCTGGCAGTATTAGCTGTCGGTTCGAGTAGCGAGCGATTGGAGCTCCCCGAGAGACGTGAGAGAGAAATGGAGAGCCATCGCAGGTTTAATTCTCGTCGGCGTTTCTGCTTCGGCTCGGCAGCATCTGTCGGGTTCGATACACTGTATCTGCGAGCACCGCGTTAGAATGTTTCGGTGTTACAGTGTTGCGAGTGTCATTGTTGAGGCGCTCACGCGTCTGACAGATACTGCCATCTGCCGAATTCACTTCACATCGGTACAATACACTGCTGCTGCTCCGAAACACCGCGCGCAGCAGATCCATGACCAGATAAGGCTTACATGGAAGTGCATACTGTACATGTCAGAACGCATGCTGCAGGGAGACCGGGGCAGGTTGTCACATGGGGAAATTCAGGAAACTCGCTTCTCGTGTTACTTTTAGCTCAATACTTTAGAGTCCAACGTTTTTTTATACAACATTCACAAATTCCTGTTGTCCACTCACGTTGGTTTCAGGATCCTACTTCTAAACTTGATTAAGATCATTTTTATGAATTCTGTCATACATTCAGCCAAAAGGCAACTATGCACTGTAAAAAAAATTCCGTAAAATGGTACGTAAAACCAACCGGCTCTGTGGTTCCGGAATTTTTACCGTAAAAAATACTTTACAAACATTTTAGTTTTTACTGTTTTAACTTAATTTACAGTTAAATACCGTAATTTCATTAACTGATATAATGTTAATATACCAACCTACTGAAGTACTGAAATCTGTTTTGTACCTTTGTAATACACTGATAACCACCAAATGCAGGAGGTGATGAGAAAGTCACATGATGAACCAAAGCCCATCACAAGCAGCTTTTAAATAATAACAATATAGAAGTGCAAAACAGTGTCATTCACCATAACCACTAAACACCATCATGGTAACACACATGACACAAAAATAATGCAATAAACATTCATTTAACAACATTAGATGTAACACACAACCCTAATATACAAAACTGATAAGAAAAAACTAAGAAACATAGTTATTTCAACAAAACAACATCAAATTTGAAATGTAACGCAGGGAATTCTGGGAATGTCAATTTACGGTTATCCACTGTAAATTATACAGTATTTTTCACTTCCAAAAGCGGTATACTACCGTAAAATTTATGTCCAATACATGTAATGTCCAATACAGTTTTTCATCGTATATAGTAGGGGAATTTACTGTTAACCATTTAACAGTTTTTTTTTTTTTCAGGTCATTTTTTACAGTGTGTGTAATGAAGGTGGATTCTCCAGACAAGTGTGTTTTGTCATTGTATTTGAGCAAGTTGTTTTAACAGCTATAGGCTAAATTAAACGTCATACCGTTTGAGAATGCATTGATAAACTCCTACATCCTAAAAAAATATTAGTGATGTTAGCTGTATAAAATATGTTTTGATGTAGTAAGTTAACCATATTGCTAGAGATGCTTTCCTTCGAAGTAATCAAATTAAGCAACAGTAAGATAGCTAGTTTAATTTATACAGATTACTTAATAATCATAACAACAATTAAACATGTTTTTAGAGGAATATGCATGCATGTCAAGACAGATGGCTGTTCACAACTTGCTGCTGTTGCTTAATAGTCAAAAATGTGCTGAAAAAAGTATCTGTTATTTGTGCAGTTAATCATCTCAACAAATATGAAAATATGGCGTCTGGTAGTTAACCAGGATGTTTAGAAGCCACCGTATGTTAGTTCAGTTAAATACGTAAATAGTCATGCATATTAAACATATTCATTGTGCATTTATTATTATTTTTGCAATACTTTTGGGTGAGACTGGAGATGCAGGAATACACAATGTTGTTTTAAATAGGTCTGTGGGCTATTTAAGTGAGTATCAGTGTTATCAGTTGCACGGGTACATCGATGTTTACATTTTCCAATAGTATATCATTATCAAGTCCCCACCAGCCATTAAGGATTTATACTATTCATAAAGGAAATTTTCGAAGGATTTCTTGCTGTGAGTAGATTATGCCACACCCTGCCATTTTCTTTGGCCTCAGGTGGCCATATTGAATTCAGAGTTTATGATGATCAGTGTTGGGGAAAGTTACTTTTAAAAGTAATGCATTACAATATTGCATTACTCCATAAAAAAAGTAACTAATTACGGTACTTAGTTACTTTTTTATGGAAAGCAATGTGTTACATTACTTTTGCGTTACTTTTTAAATCTGGACAGGGCTTGCTTGTTGTTTTTAAAAAAAAAAGTTATATTTTGGCAAATATAAAAGCATTTTCACACACAAGTGAAAATGAATACGCCTCAGGCTGAAGGGAAAGTAAATGTACGTCCGTACAGTAGAATGCAGAAGAAGACATTTCAACTCACTTCAGCAATAAAAAAAGACACACAAATGTTTGTCTAGACTCTAGAGTAATTTTTGCTTATTAGTACAGTTGAACTGGATCATCGAAGCTCAGAAGCAACTCCCCCCCCCCCCTCAAAGACATTGGTTAATGGAATGGGATTAAATACATAAAGGATATTTGTGTGGTTTAACATTTAATTATTGCAGGTTTAAATATTCTGAGTTGCATTTTTTTATTCATTTTGAGGAATACTAAAATCTGTGTTTTTTTTGTGTGAGATGAATTAATGCATATTCATATTTATTTTAGAACTACAGTAACATCTTCTGATGTATCTCAACATGGGGACAGGAGAGCTGTCAGTCAATAAATTGAAAAAAAAAGTAACTTGCGTTACTTATTTGAAAAAGTAACTCAGATATTCTCTTGTAAAATAAAAAGTAATGCATTAATTTACTAGTTACTTGAAAAAAGTAATCTGATTACGTAACTCGCGTTACTTGTAATATATTACCCCCTACACTGAAAATGTTTATAAGTAATGACACTCCATACTAGATATATGCCAAATTTGGTACAGATGAGTAGAATAACCTGTAGATTGGTAGACAAATATGCATTTTTGTATAAAACCCCAAATATGATAGAAACACATTCTAAACAAATATGTATGTGGATTTTGACCTATTCACTGGAAGAATCGGTATTATGGATTATGAACCCATTTTGGCCTGAAGTGATGGCTTGAAATTAAAAACATCCCAATGATGGATTTGTTTCATACAATCACACAGCTTTTAGCTTCACAAGACATTAACTGATGGAGTGGAGTGGTGTGGATTATTGTGATGTTTTATCAGCTGTTTGGACTCTTATTCTGACGGCACCCATTCACTGCAGAGGATCCATTGGTGAGCAATTGATGTACTGCTCTGTTCCTGTGAAGACTCTTCTACATCTTGGATGGCCTGCGGGTGAGTAGATTTTCAGCAACTATAAATGGAAATGGAAAGATTGGACTCTGGACACACATGACTGCATGATTTTGCTTTTTTATTCTCCCAGCATTGAATCCAGTCAAGAGCGTGTGACAAATGAAAGCCTGCTTGTTATTTGAGCACCCTGAGCAGTTAAGCCCGCCTCCTCACATTGTGTTTTCATGCACATTTCAACAAGTAGCTTTCAAGCAGGTGAAAGCCGCACACGCTGGAGGAACACGGCAGACATGGATGTGCGGTCATACACACTCTCAGCACCTCTAACACAGATCATCAGCTGAAAGGAAAAGACGAGTATTCTAATAATTTCTGACAGGTGTGCATATGTTCATATAGTGTGCAACAGAGTCACCTGTTGGACCCTTGGGGTATTACAAAAATTACAGTGCAAAAGTCCGTGATGTTTCCTGATTTGTGAATATCAGGAAACAGCATGTACTTTTGCACTGTAATTAACAATATGTGCCTGTATCTAATTATAATTTCATTCTAATTTCAATTCACATTAACTTTATGTGAGTATATATAGTTTTTACTATAAACTGTGCAGTCTGTAAGTATAATAAATTAAATAAAAATGTATAAAAGTGCAATTATTTTAATAATAATTAGTAAACACTACATTAAAGGGGTCATATGATGCGATTTCAATTTTTTCTTTCTCTTTGAAGTGTTACAAGCTCTTGGTGCATAAAGAAGATCTGTAAAGTTGCAAAGACTAAAGTCTCAAATCCAAAGAGATATTCTTTATAAAAGTTAAGAGTCAACCACGCCTACCTAAAACAGCTCATTCTAACACGCTCCCACATGTCTACATCACTATGTGGAAATATTAGCATAATGCCGCCCAAATGTGCATGCAAAGAAAGAAGGCGTGGTTTCAGGACCAGCAGTAGTGTTCAAATGCGGAGTTTTGCGCAGCGCAGAGTAACGCGTCATGTGTGTGTGTGTGTGTGTGTGAGGGGAACAAGGTCACATCACAGGAGAGTGAACTGTCTGTCAGAAATCATAGCACGTCAGCTGTCTTAACCGCGGCTTGTGTACTGCAGCATCACTGTGTCTTGTCACGCGACTCGGTTGCCCTTTCGGGCTTGAACTGATGGTAAAATATTAACTGTCTTGATATTTACTTTGAAAACTGAAGCTGCGATTATGGTAGGGGCGTTACATTTCCGACGAGTGCTTGCGGTGTTTGGCCAATCACAATGCACTTTGTCAGCTGGCCAATCAGAGCAGACTGCGCTGTCGGAAGGAGGGATTTTGTAGAACACGAAGCGTTTGAGAGAGGCGGGGCAAAGAGGACCTACAAAAATGCACAGTATTTGAAAAATAACGTGTTTTTTGAACATTAAAGCATGTCATATTCTGTTACACCAAATACACAAAAAAATAATCTTTAAAATAGCATCATATGACCTGTAAAGGGGTAGTTCACCAAAAAATGAAAATTCTGTTATTTACTCACCCTTGTGTTGTTCTAAACCCGTAAGACCTTCGTTAATCTTCAGAACACAAATTAAGATATTATTGATGAAATATGAGAGCTCTCAGACCCTGCATGTAGCAACGCAACTGTAATGTTCCCAGGTCCAGAAACGTAGTAAGGACATCAGTAAAACAGTCCATGTGACATCAGTGGCTCTACTTCAGTTTTGCGAAGCTACGAGAATACTTTATGAGCGCAAAAGTAGAAAACAAAAATAACATTATTTTTTCAATAACTCTTCTCCCCCGAGTTACGTCTTCCGCCATTTTAGAGTATCACAACACATACGCACGCTTTCCCTAAGCATAAACAACGCTGATTACGCAGATTATGTTCATGCGCTTGGGGACCTGGGAACATTAGTGTTGCGTTGCTGTCTATGCAGGGTCTGAGCTCTCTCACATTTCATCAAAAACATCTTAATTCGTGTTCTGAAGATGAACGAAGGACTTACGGGTTTGGAACAACATGAGGGTGAGTAAATAATAACTGAATTTTCATTTTGGGGTGAACTAACCCTTTAAAACACCCTTTAACTGGAGTGAAAACACTGAATTACACAGCCTTCGGGGCCTTAATGATTAATATGGGATACAGGCCCGAATCCGTGAAGCGACCAAAAGATGTAAAAATCATGAATGATTTTAATAAAGTGATGTGATTATATAAACTGCAGGATTATGGTGCAGTGTTGCAGAAAAGGTCATTACATGAACATTTCAGGACACTATACAGTACACAGTGACCGAACGTTTTACTTCCAGCAGTCTGTCATTTGAGACGTATCCTGTTTTCACGGTCTTAAGTTGTGCTTTCTCCAGCTATTGTTTTCCGTATATGGGTTTACAAGGCTTATAAAACACAAATGGCTTTACTTATATGTGATTGTATAAGCTTAACTGAAAAAAAGTTGAGGTAATAATGCAAAACAATGCAGACTGGCCTTTTTCCATCATATTATTAAAGCACAGTACCCTTGATTTTTAATAATCAGCATGTTTGAGGTATTCCACATAGAAAGAACAGAAATAGAAAGAAGTTAGAATATATATTTCACATTATAGGAAAGATGCGCTACAACTATCCAAAAAAGGCCGTACTTCATATGATATGGCCATAGAAGAATTCATTTCCTCGCAATAGGGATGATTTTGTCTTCACATTGACAACTGGCTGGACACCACTGGCTCACGACAGAGTTGTCACAAGTGGCCATTTCTTTCAATTCATTGCAATTGGTGAACGTGTTGATGTATGGACAGGGATTAGCTAGAAGAAGAAGAGAGAGTTGAAAGTCAATGAAGGAATAAAGTCTTCTCAGACATGCATTCAGCAAAGCAAACTGTGATCAAGTCATCGTTTAGGATCATTTTGCAACCAAAAACCGGAACGCACTTACTGCACAGATCATCTTCACAGTCATCCGGACAGGCAGCACACGGATCGCCCAGCGAGTACGGCGGGACTCCTCTGAAATTCCCACTGAAATGGAGGAAGGGACATACAGTGGGTACGGAAAGTATTCAGACCCCCTTAAATTTTTCACTCTTGGTTATATTGCAGCCATTTGCTAAAAACATTTAAGTTAATTTTTTTTCCTCATTAATTTACACACAGCACACCATATTGACAGAAAAACACAGAATTGTTGACATTTTTGCAGATTTATTAAAAAAGAAAAACTGAAATATAACATGGTCCTAAGTATTCAGAACCTTTCTGTGACACTCATATATTTTAACTCAGGTGCTGTCCATTTCTTTGGATCATCCTTGAGATGGTTCTACACCACCATTTGAGTCCAGCTGTGTTTGATTATACTGATTGACTTGATTAGGAAAGCCACACACCTGTCTATATAAGACCTTACAGCTCACAGTGCATGTCAGAGCAAATGAGAATCATGAGGTCAAAGGAACTGCCTGAAAAGCTCAGACAGAATTGTGGCAAGGCACAGATATAGCCAAGGTTACAAAAAAAATTCTGCTACACTTAAGGTTCCTAAGAGCACAGTGGCCTCAATAATCCTTAAATGGAAGACATTTGGGACGACCAGAACCCTTCCTAGAGCTGGCCGTCCGGCCAAACAGAGCTATCGGGGGAGAAGAGCCTTGGAGAGAGAGGTAAAGAAGAACACAAAGATCACTGTGGCTGAGCTCCAGAAATGCAGTCGGGGAGATGGAGAAAGTTGTAGAAAGTCAACCATTCACTGCAGCCCTCCACCAGTCGGGGGCTTTATGGCAGAGTGGCCCGACGGAAGCCTCTCTCAGTGCAAGACACATGAAAGCCCGAATGTAGTTTGCTAAAAAACACCTGAAGGACTCCAATATCTGATGAGACCAAGATAGAACTTTTAGGCCTTAATTCTAAGCGGTATGTGTGGAGAAAAACAGGCACTGCTCATCACCTGTCAAATACAATCCCAACAGTGAAGCATGGTGGTGGCAACATAATGCTGTGGGGGTGTTTTTCAGCTGCAGGACAGGACGACTGGTTGCAATCGAGGGAAAGTTGAATGCGGCCAAGTACAGGGATATCTAGTACCAAGTACTTTCTCCAGAGTGCTCAGGACCTCAGGCCGAATGATTATGAGGCCGAAGGTTTACCTTCCAACAAGAAAATGACCCTAAGCACACAGCTAAAATAACGAAGGAGTGGATTCACAAACAACTCTGTGACTGTTCTTGAATGGCGCTGCCAGAGCCCTGACTTAAACCCAATTTGAGCATCTCTGGAGAGACCTAAAAAATGGCTGTCCACCAACATTTACCATCCAAACTGACAGAACTGGAGAGGATCTGCAAGGAGGAATGGCAGAGGATCCCCAAAACCAGGTGTGAAAAACTTGTTGCATCTTCCCAAAAAGACTCATGGCTGTATTAGATCAAAAGGCTGCTTCTACTAAATACTGAGCAAAGGGTCTGAATACTTAGGGACATGTGATATTTCAGTTTTTCTTTTTTAACAAATCTGCAAAAATGTCAACAATTCTGTGTTTTTCTGTCAATTATGGGGGTGTCGTGTGTACATTAATGAGGAAAAAAAAAATGAACTTAATATGATTTTAGCAAATGGCTGCAATATAACAAAGAGTGAAAAATTTAAGGGGTCTGAATACTTTCCGTACCCACTGTAGCTGAAACAAGACACTACTTCATTTGAGGACGCCTCCATATTACAATGTGCCATTAAAGGGGTCATGTGATGTTGCTAAAAAAGAACATTATTTTGTGTATTTGTGTAATGAAATGTGTTTATGCGGTTTAAGGTTAAAAAACACAATATTTTCCACATACTCTACATTATTGTTTCCACAGTACTGGACATTATTTTTTATCCGCTATTGTTTCTCCCGCCTTTCTGAAATGCGTCGATTTTCATCGGTCTGAAAAGCGAGGTGTGCTTTGCTTGGCCAGCTATCCAGTGCGTTGTGATTGGCCGGAAATGTTACTCAAGCGTGTGTTGTGATGGAAACGTTACGTCCCTTACCATATTGTGATGACTGCGGCAACCACATGTGACGACCCGTTTCTGGACTCCTATTTTTGTCCACGGGTGAGAAACAGCCGATCCGGCGGATTGACAGTTGTGAGTTTTAAGTCATTCCTCATGCGGCCAGCACGAATCAGCTCAAGCCATGACGAAGCAGATACCATCCTCTTGGGAAGGCCAAACAAAGAGTTTCGCTTACAACAAAATCACACAGCGCCTCACAACATAGCCGGCCAGCGCAACAACAATAACAGCGGAGAATAAAAAGTTAGCCTTGTTCTTTGCGTGAAATTGGGCGGCGTATGTAACTATTCCCACAATCGTGAAGTAGTATGTGGTCGAGACCCGTCGTAGGCATGGTAGGTGTGACTGACTCTTAACTTTTGTAAAGAATATCTCTTTGGATTTGAGACTTTAGTCTTTGCAACTTTAGATATTCTTTATGCACCAAGAGCTTGTAACACTCCAAAGAGAAAGGAAAACTTGAAATCGCATCATGTGACCCCTTTAATGATAATGCAAACAAATGCATTTGCAACGGGTTTAATTTGGGTATAAAACTTTAAAATATCATAGAGAACAGGAACATACGCGCGGTAGTAATGGCATCCATAGAAGTAGAAGCTTCCACACTGAGCCACGGCACAACCAACCTCATATGAGCTGTACCACACCACCTAAACACAAGCACTACTTTATTTTGAGACGCCTCCATCTTACAATCATTTAATGATACTACAAACAAATGCATTGCTTTTCTGCTGGAAAAGAAGTGTGCTTGAATGTGCACTTGTAGTGATCTTCATATCTTAAAAGTGTATTTTCAAAACAAAACAAAAAAACTACTTGCGGAAGAAATAATACAAAATAAACATTTAGTAGAGTACACTTTCATGACTGTTTCTTAAGTGCACTTTTAAAAAGTACACAGTAGAGTAAAGGTACTAAATTGCATCTTCATCATTACAAATGTGTAATTGCAAATATATTTCAACATACAAGTTTCATTATTATTATTTTTATTGAATTAATGTATATTTTAGTTTACCATAAATGCTTGTCAGTACATTCAGCAGTACACTTTAATCACTTAAGTACACTAGGCACTTAAGTATATTCTTTTAAAGTATTTTTTTTGTAATAAGTAAGTAGCCATCTTTTTAAAAGTATGTTAAAGTGTACTTCTTTTTCACAAGGAGGTGGGTGCATAAGTGACACAGGAATAAAAACCAAACAGTTGCTGGTAGCCATTGATTTCCATGGTATTTTTTCCCTACTATGGAAGTCAATGGCTAGCAGCGACTGTTTGGTTACCATCGTTTTTCAAAATATCTTCTTTTGTGTTCAGCAGAAGAAAGCAAATCTTACAGGTTTGAATCAACATGAGGGTGAGTAAATGATGACAGAATTCTAATTTTTTGGGGTGAACTATCCCTTTAAAGAGCTCCTAAAAGCTGTCAAAATACATTTACATTTAATGATTCTTTCCTGGGAAAATGGATGAAAAATACTGATGAATTTCTTTTTTATAGGTAATATGTTTTTTTTATATCTATAAGCAATAATAAGCAGTAAATCATAGTCCATGCTATAGCTAAAAGCTACTGACTTTTTACAAATAAAAAAAAATGAAGAAATCCAACTGAATAATCACCTGTGTGTAATGTCCAATTGACTGACCGTTGGTGGATCCGATGGGATATTCATAATAGTTGACTTCGCTGTGCCAGGCATTTATCACATCAGTCCATGAATAAACCGCAGAGGCCTTGAAGAGATTTTCACCCATTTCATATCCTGTCCATTAGAGAGAAAACATTCAATGAGAGAAGCTTCAGCACTGCATCTGGTTGGCTGCAGGCTGGTGCAATGATGATTTTTTTGTGTATACGATTTTAGCGATTTTGTACACCAAAGCCTATAAAAAATAGACCCTGATGTACTGTGTTAAAGGGGTCATATGATGGTGCTAAAAAGAACATTATTTTGTGTATTTGGTGTAATGCAATGTGGTTTAAGGTAAAAAAAACACACATTATTTTCCACATAATGTACATTATTGTTTCTCCTCTATTCCCCGCCTTTCTAAAACGCGTCGATTTTTACAAAGATCATCGGTCTGAAAGCGAGGTGTGCTGTGATTGGCTAGTTATCCAGTGCGTTGTGATTGGCCTAATTCTTCAAGCGTGTGACGGAAATGTTACACTATGTTATCATACTGTGTTTCCATGTGTCCCGGCGTGACAAGACAAAAAATCAACAAAACCCATTATAAACTAGGCATTCGTTGCATCCAGTGGGGACATAATTACTGATTATAATGACTTATACTGTCTTTTTACGCTTTGCGTTGCGTATCGCGCCACATAAACATAAAACCATGTCTGCATTTATGATCAAAGAAATGACAAACAACAAGAGCTACTCCACACTGCCCAAAACTCGCATTTGAATCATAAGTGGCAAATTCTTTAAAAATGAAAAAGTACTTACAGGCTGTGAGTCAGAAACGCCAGACTCCTTGTAAAGTTGGAACTGACCACTTTATAGAAATTAGGTCCTCTTTTGGAAGGCAAAACAAAGTGTTTCGCTTTCACAACGAAACACACAGCGGATTGAAAGTTGAGACGGTTGCCCGTTGGATTCACGTTGCCCGAGGCTGCTGCAACCCAGATGGACGACAAGGGCTGGACTCTGCTTCGTCCACGGTGAAAGCCGATCCGGCGATCCACAGCGTGAAGTTGATGTATTTCCTCAGCGACCAGCAAGGATCAGCTCCAGGCATGACGAAGCGGATATCGTCCTTTTTTGGAAGGCCAAACAAAGTAGTTTCGCTTTCACAATGAAACACACAGCATCTCCACGACATGGCGGCGGCGGCAACAATACTACAGCGAGAATAAAAGTTACACCTTTCTTTGCGTGAACATTTGGGCGGCGTTATGCAAATCTTCCCACACAGTGGCGTAGACATGTGGAGGCATGTTTAAACAAGGCATTTTAGAAGGGTGTGGACAAGTCTTAACTTTTATAAAGAATATCTCTTTGGATTTGAGACTTTAGTCTTTGCAACTTCAGGGATATTATCTATGCACAATCAGCTTGTAACACTCCAAAGAGAAAGGAAAAATTGAAATCGCATCATATGACCCCTTTAATACAAAGGAATTTTCCGTATTGATTTTCAGAAGTGTTTTTACCTGTATTTTGAATTATGCATTGCAAACTTTATGGTTCCTTTCTGTTTTTCAATGAATTTTTCTTACAATGTAGAGTAATACACTTTGGTGGTGTAATGGTTCGTCCAGTGTCAAATCGTGAAGTGAAACCCACTGAGAATCACTCATCTAGAACGCACTGCATGTGACTGTGACACACACTGTCATTTCCTCCTTCATCTGTATGGACTAGTCAGCATGTCAACACTCACTTGCACAATCCTCCTGTATAAATATTAGGTCTATAGGCATGTGGGTTGATGAAAGAAATCTTCTGTTTTCTCAGGTCTAAATTGCTTTGGTTGCATATACCATGACCTCAAAATATATTTGGACAGTTAAGCCACTTTTTTTTTTTAATGTATGACTGTCAAAATATTGAAGCAAGTGATATTTATTTACAAAGAGATATAGTACACAGATACTTTTCAAGTCAAATATTTTGTTAAAATAAGTTTGTGCAGTAAGAAATTATAAAACAATAGATCTAGTGTTGAAGATCAAGGAAGTACAGTATTATTTGTGATGATCCTGCAGTTATTAAAAATCATCAAAACACCAGTTTATTTAAATATGTAACAGCCGAAGGAGATTGCTGAGATGTGGTTCCTCCCAAATGTTTCATTAATTGTGTTAACTTGATTAAAAAAAATAATAAAAATGGTAATTGCGACTTTTTAATCTTTTGAGATTTAAAATTCTGAGAAAAAAGTTAGACTTTTGAGATAAAATCTCAGAATTCTGACAATTTTGCTCACAATTCAGAGATTATATCTCACAATTCAGATGTTTTTTCTCATAATGCTGACTTTAAATATCACTGTTTTTTTTTGTTTTTGTTTATATATTTATTTATTTTTCATCATGGAATAAAAAATAAAAAAAGGTAATTGCAGCTTTTTATCTCACAATTAAGACTTTTCCTCTCAGAATTGCAAGAAAAAGTCAGTATTGTGAGATATAATTTAAGAATTGCAGGCAAAAAATTAGAATTTTAAGATAAAGTCTTAATTACTTTTTAATTTTTTAAATTTTTGGCAGAAATGGCCTTCCATTAGATTAGTGACCTAGAAATGTTGTAGAATATTTATTCAGGTATTTCTGTTTATTTACAGGTTTAAAAACATAAACAAAGTTTATATTGCAATGTACAATGTTAAACACAAAAACACACACACACACACACACACACACACACATAAAAGCTATCTTTGCATTAAAAATTCTAAATATTAAAGTATTTAAATATTGAAGAACTTCAATATTTCAGAGTTTGATCTCATCTTTGGCTTGCTGTTTGAGGGTTTTATGAACACTATTATTTTTGAAGCCTCTCAGAACAGAATGTACTATGAAAAGTGCGCTACAAATAAATGTACTGACTGTAATTGTGGGTAACATACCGTCAATCAAGCGGCTGCTCGGTGGTCCATGTGTCATGTTACACTGATCAATCCAGCCTTGAGCTGACCGTGCCACTGCATCGCTCCAACTCTACAAATTACACAAAACATGTTTGTGTCATTTGTATGCATGATGTATGATTCATGTTTAAAATGCAAAAGTGTGATTTACCATTTTCAGCATGTTGCTGGCAGCCGGCTCCACAGCCCTTCGGTAGGCGTTGTGTACATCCTCGATCTCCTGCTGAACAGAAGTCAGGTCTGTACAGACGCCTGTGAGAGTAAAAAGCAAAACAATCAGTATGAAGTATTTTCAGATGATGTATATTTTTGCATATTAACCAGATTTATAATAGGCAATATGGTAATATATGCTTACCTGGCTGGAAATGAAACATGAAAAGAGACAAATATGAAAGATGATTATTATTGCTTGCTGATAACAAAACCACATCTATAATAAATGTTCATGCTTTATATATATATATACGTATATTTATTATATATTTATTTATACGTATATTACTACAGAACTCATTTCAATCATTTAAGCAAGAGCCTTTAGTAAACATTTTTAAAAAACCATTAGAAAACGAAAAATTAGTCAAAGTGTTCAAATGCTGGGTTTTAATCATAGCCAAAAAATTGTTATAAATACCATAAATAAAAATGTATTAAAATCAAACTCACCAAGTGCAGGCAGCGTTCATATGGAGCAATCCCAGGGAGACAAACTGTTACTGCAAACATTTGGTGTCTTCTTGTCCAGGCGGATGCAGAGGCAGTATTTAAATAAATAAATAAATAACAAAATTTAAACTATTCTTATAAATAATACTATACCCCAATTTTTTTTTTTTTTTTGTTTTGACACTACCCCAAAACAATCACACAACATAATTTAAATATTATAAAAAACAATAATTAAAAAAATATTCTAAATGTAAGCAAATATCAAATAAAAATTTTTTTTAAAATATATTTTTTAAGTAAAAGTGAAGTATTTTTAAATATAAATTGTGAGAATTAATTTACAATATAATTTATAATATTTAAAAAATAATGTTACAGCTACAATCGCAGCTAAATGTTCGCAAGAGAACTCAACATGTCAAGTCGGAAAGCTCATTTTGTAGTTATTTACAGAGATATTATACAAATCCAATTTTAAATAAATATTGGTTTTTAAAAAAAAAAAAAAAAATATCTATATATATATATATAGACATATATAGTTTTACTATAATCACAGTCGATAATGTCAGGAAGAGAAACTGCAAATTTCAATTTTGAAAGCTTCATTTTGTAGTCCTTTTTTCAGATATATACATTCCACAATTTAAATATAAATTGTTACAACAAAAAAAAAAAAAAAAAAAGTAGAAGAGAGAAAAATTCATAATTTAGAATATTTAAAAAAATTAAATAAAACCTACAATCACTGGTTAAAATGTTGAGGGAGACACTCACATTTCAATTTTGTAGAAATTTTTTACAGATAGATGCAACACAATTTTACAAATAAATGGTGTTAAAAAATTATTTATTTTATTTTTTACTATAATCCCAGTAAAAATGTCAGGAGAAACTCACCTTCATTTTGAAAGCTCATTTTGTAAGTCCTTTTTCAGATTAGATACATCACAATTTAAAACTATAAATGTAAAAAAAAATAAAATAATAAAATGTGTGAGAAAAAAATAATGTGGATATTTTAAAATATTTTTTACACTACAATCACTGTTAAAATGTTAGGGCTAAACTCACATTTCAATTTTGTGAGCTCATTTTGTAGTCCTTTTTTTTTTTTTCGATATATACACACGGCAATTTAAAGATAAATTGGTAAACAAATATTTATTTTTTTGTTCCTATAATCACAGTTCAAAATACAGAAGAAAACTCACATTTCACTTGAAGCTCATTTTGTAGTCCTTTTTTTCAGATATATACATTAACAATTTAAAATATAACGTGTAAAAAATACAAAGTAGAAAAAATAAAAATAAATAGAATATTTTAAAATATTTTTTACACTACAATCACTGTTAAAATGTTAGGGCTAAACTCACATTTCAATTTTGTGAGCTCATTTTGTAGTCCTTTTTTAAATTTTGCAAGCGTATAGCTCAAATGATATAGTTCATAACAAACCAATCTGAATGATTAACTCTGCTCCTCACCTGCTCATATGAGTGGAGGCATCTGAGATGTTATGGTCAAGTCCCTCACTATTCCTTTTTATATTCCCAGCATCTTAATGATCTCAAGAACATGTTCCCATGTCTGAAGTGACATGTGACACCACTTGAGCAATAAGTTCACAAAACAATACAAAACCTGAGAGGCAGAAGCAAACATGAGAGCGTAAACACGAGGGTGTAGGTTTAGTTTAAAGAACAGCGTGAATTAACCTGCAGAAGAATGAGGCAAGATGTCTAAAGAACCTGCAAACAAAGCAACAATGATAAATGGAATGGACAACGTGGCAATAGACCAGAGCGTATAGTTAAAGAATACACATCATTCTTCTTATAGAGGGGAATAATAGGCAGAATGAAATAGAAACTGTAGACTTTTACTTTCTTTCAATCACCCTCATGCATGTGGACTATTACAGAGTGACATTTGCTATTGTGTATTGTATTTCATCAAGCAAACAAGGGATTTTTAACACCAGTTTCAGTCTGACTAGCAAAATGACCGAACATTTGACCTGGTTAATTAACAAACAGAAACATTAAAGTTACATCAGATAAAACATTAAAGCTTAAAGCGTTCTGTCACATCAGCGGTGTCTCCAGGGCTTTTACTGTGGTTGTTCAGAGGGTTATAATGCAACGGAATGTAATCTTTCAAAGCATGACAGTCTATTGCATAGAACTGACTCTTTTTGCATCATTGTAGACCTTTAGATTTAAGTTGGACTATACATTCCCTTGTCTTAACAGGATGATTTGATGTATTTAATGGCATGACTCTGCTGCAGAAGGAGTGACAGGTTTATATTCCTGCAGGTAGTGACGAACACAATGCCTCTCATGAGTTCAGTCGCTGAATGATAAATGACATATTTACAGCAGGCTGAGCAAATCTGTCATAAAGATCACTACGTTCAGACGGAATATTCAGATGTCTGGTAAAGGCAAATCATTTACAATGAGCCATATAATTATGAAATGCATTTGTAATATGTTATATATTGTATTTACATAGGATTCATTAGATATACACTGTGAGTACTGGAGCATGTTTTACAAGAAAGCACAGTAGTTCTTCTACTTCAACATTTCATGTTTAATTCAATGTTACTTACCATTTACCACTTTGTAAATGCTTGTGAAATTTATTAGTTTCTAAACCTTTTTTTTCAGTGTTGGGATATAATTCTATATATAATTATTATATATTAAATACATACTTTATAGTTTAATAAGTATTTATATAATATATAATTAGAACAAAATGTCATTACTTTTGAAAAATGTCCTTGATTAGTAAAAGCAGTGCAAGATATATATTCAGATATAATTTCTGTTTATTTCCATGTTTAAAAAATATCAATGAAAATTTTAAAGGGGTCATATGATGCAAAAACAATGTCTTTCTCTTTAGAGTGTCACAAGCTCTTGGTGCATAAAAAAGATATGTAAAGTTGCAAAGACTAAAGTATAAAATCCAAAGAGATATTCTTTATAAAAGTGAAGAGTCAGCCACGCCTACCTAAAACGCTCGTTCTAACACGCCCCACATATCTACATCACTATGTGGAAAAATTTGCATAATGCCGCCCAAATGTTCAAGCAAAGAAAGAAGACGTAACTTTTATTCTCGCTGTAGTATTGTTGACGCTGCAGCCATGTCGTGAAGACGCTGTGTGTTTCATTGTGAAAGCGAAACTACTTTGTTTGGCCTTCCAAAAGAGGACGATATCCGCTTGATCATGCCTAGAGCTGATCTGTGATGGTCGCTGAGGAAATACATCAACTTATCGGCTTTCACCGTGGACGAAGCGGAATCCAGCCGGGGTTGCCGCTCATTCGTCGGATCCGCTGGGTGCGCCGTTCTCGACCCCGCCGCCTCAGATCACTCTTGCCCGGCCTCAGCGCACGCTAAGCCAGGGCTTCCACTCACGCTAGCCGCTGTGTTTTTGTTGTGAAAGCGAAACTACTTAATTTGGCCTTCCAAAAGAGGACACAACTACAAATCAGTGGTTAAGTTGTATTTACAACACTGTTCCAGAACAGTTCAACCCAAAATTCAGATGTGTGCAGCACTTTTATGGAGGATGTTTCCTGATCCTGGGAGCGTAACGTTAGACTAAAATGCCGGCAGTTTCTGACTCACGTAAGTACGTTTTCAGTTAAAGGATTTGCCACTGATGATTCAAACGCCAGCAGTGTAGAGTAGTGCTTGTTGTTTGTCATTTCTCCGAACACATGCAGACATGGTTTTATGTTTATGCGCCGCGATGCAACACAAGCATAAAAAGACAGTATAAGTCATGATAATCAGTAATTATGTCTCCACTGGATGCAACAAATGCCTCGTTTATAACGAGTTTTAATATTTTTGTCTCGTCGCTCAGGCCGGACACGGCATCAACAGTATGTAAGGGACATAACATTTCCGTCACACACTTGAGATATTCGGCCAATCACAACGCATTAGATAGCTGGCCAATCAGAGCACACCTGCTTTTCAGACCCTCGATGAGCTTTGTAAAAATCGACATGTTTCAAAAAGGCGGGGCATAGAGGAGAAACAATAATGTCAATATGTGGAAAAAATGTGTTTTTTTAACCTTAAACCACAAACACATTTCATTACACCAAATACACAAAATAATTTAGTAACATCATATGACCCCTTTAACTATCAGTTAACTTTTAATGTAAACACACACACACAATATAATATCTGCATCTATATTTAGTGTTTAAAATACTACAATTTTACAATAATGCTTCATATGTTGGATATAATTATATATCTAATTTATCAATTAATAATGGAATTAATATAATATATAACTTAGTATAAAATACTTCAAA